>CM037854.1:121847686-121872578 GCA_021234595.1 Delia radicum
GAGACCGGTCCTCAGATTAAACCCTACCCTATGTAAACAACTGGCAACTTTAACAACTGGCTTGTCATAGGAGGGGGTCATTGTCCTGCTTTAAACCACATAGTGTCATGCCACAGGCCTAACCAAAGATGGACATAAAACAAGACTGTCGCAAAAGGGCCATGTCGTGTAAAATAAACGAAAAACTATACAGTTTCCAATGGGTATAATTCTGGCCAACTGGCTTTTTCTTGATAATAAGCATTCTGGTTAAGTGGTATGTCCTCCCTTTACCAGTCACAGGATGGGTAATTTTTTGGACAACTGACACTTCTTAACCCACTTCAGTATTAAATTATACCAGTCCTGTGATAAGTCCTTCTTTAACCAGTCACTTTTATTTCAATTGACTCCTCATTCCCCATAGGGCAGTTAGATGACTCTTTTACAAAAACGATTGTTTTTCGGATATATAAGAATGGTGATCCCAGTCAACCGGCAAACTATAGAGGTATTTCGTTTATGAACTGCGTTGTGAAGATAATGATGGGAATCTTAAATGAACGATTGTTTAATTGGGTGGAATTAAATCATGTATTAACAGAATATCAAGCAGGATTACGCAGAAAATTACTCTACAGTCGATAATATTTTTAATTTGTCTGCTTTGTAAGCCTTAAACTAGCAGAAAATAAGAAGGTGTACGCATTTTTTGTCGACTTCAAGGCAGCCTTCGATAGTATTTCAAGAAAAGCTATGATTTACAAACTTTTTAAATGGGCGTGTCTTACAAATTTGTACGATTTATAGAAAGAATTTACAGTAACAAACAATCTGCCGTTTGGACTGGTTGAAGAATTTTCAGAGTATTTTGAAAAGAAATCAGGTGTTAAGCAAGGGTGCTTATTGTCACCGTTACTTTTCGCTCTGTACATTTACGATCTACATGAGGTTTTGGAAGGTGGACTGATGGTTTAAAATATGAATATTTGTCTTTTACATTATGCTGATGACATAGTCATATTAGCCGATGATATTGCCGTAATGCAACATATGATTAAAAATCTTGAAAATTATTGTTGTATGTGGAATCTTGAGGTAAATCTAAATAAATCCGAAATTCTAATATTTAGAAATGGTGGCCGATTAAGTCAGCTAGAAACATGGGTTTTTAAAGGAGAAGAGTAAAATATCATCCGAGTTTAATTACTTGGAAGTAATCTTTACGCCGAAACTTAAGTTTAATAAACATTTAGAAAAAGAAGCATACAAACAAAAAACGCAATAAACACACATGGCAAGATTTGATTGGAAAACATGAAATAAATTTATGAATGAAGGGGAAGGTTTATCTTGCAGTATGTAGAGCAATACAATCATATGTGGCTCAGGTATGGGTCTTTAGACATTTTGAAGAAGTCAATAAGCTGCAACGATATATATGAAAAGAATTTTAGATTTACGAAGCTTTACTCCAAACTACATTCTTATGCTAGAAACTTTTGCTGTAGACAGTCATCTTTTTACTTTGGGGCTTAATCTTAAATATTTAAAGCAAAACAATGTTCCATTATGGAGAAAACAGTCTGGGTAAACGAATTAAAGTCGAAAGCTTTGTCAGTTACATTAATAGGCCAGAAACAAACCCAATTGAGCCACAATGGAATCGATTTAGGACGAAATTACTAAATAATATGAAAGTAGTACTTTAAATGAAGATTACAAAGAAAATCTTAATCCACCACAAGAATCAACAAATATCTGGATTATGAAAGAGGGAAACCACTATTTCCAAAATAATTTTAACACAAACAATATCACTTGGATCTTTAAAGCACGTAGTGGGCTTATTTCGCTAAACTACAACAGTTTTGGTGCAGCAGACATAGACAGGTGTTGTAAATTATGCAATCTGCATAAATTGGAAACTTTTCAACATTTTCTTAGGGTCTGTCCAGTGCTTAAAGAATTAGACTTGCTTGCTTTCAGAAATCTAACTTAAAGGAAGAAGAGATAATTTATATATTAAAATGGTAGAAATGAAGAAGACTGGTTATTTTTTGTTAACTGAATTTAATTAAATTTATAATAAGAATTATAACTTATTTTTTTTACCAAAAATGCTGAAAATTAATTGTGATCGCTCGACAGACGTTTTAAAAACATGTCGTTAATATTTTATTTAGTTTTCTTTTTATATGCATTAATGAATAATTGAATTAAACGTGTAAATTAGTTTTTAAGTTATTTTATAAATAAAGAAAAATTCTAATTCTAAAAATTAAAGGAATAAAACCGCCTTACCATAACCGGTTCGGTAATGGTAAGGCGAAGGTTAAAACATTTTGCAATTGTATATAAAAATATGTTAAAAAAAATATGTTCTAACCCTATGGGAATGAGGAGTCAATTGTCCTAAAAGTGACTGGTTAAAGAAGGACTTATCACAGGACTGTATAATTAATACTGAAGTGGGTTAAGCAGTGTCAATTGTCCTAAAATTACCAATCCTGTGACTGGTAAAGGGAGGACATACCACTTAACCAGAATGGTTATTAACAAGAAAAAGCCAGTTGGCCAGAATTTACCCATTGGAAGCTATTTAGTTTTCGTTTATTTTTATACGACATGCCCTTTTGCGACAGTCTTGTGGTATCTTTGGTTAGTCCTGTGGCCATGCCACTATGTGGTTTTAAAGCAGGACAAATGACCCCCCCAATGTTAAAGTTGCCAGTTGTTTACATAGGGTAGGTTTTAGCAGAGGACCGGTTTCTGGCACGGAGGGACCGATCCTGTGGCACACGCAGAACCGGTCCCATTCCCCATTGGGAAAATACAAAGAGCTGGATTTTGGTTTAACAAGTTTGAAGAAAATTCAATGCGGGATTAGCATTCAAAAGTGGAATGGTTGGTGAGGTTATATACGAGTCATTACTTGAGTCGAATTTTTGAAATATGAGTACGTCTGCCATATTTAAAAGCAAACAAAAATAGTGATGTCAAAAATCGTAAGGTTTGACATGGATTGAATATCAGAATTTCATTAAGATTGGAGAGAACCAATTTGGAAACTCTCTCTGTTAGTAGGATAATATGCACTCAATTGCAAAAATTTGATTATTGACTTAGAATATAGGCAATAATCAAATTTTCGTAATTTCGCATATAACCCTACTCAGTTAAAACCTACTGTACTATAGTAGAAATTTATCAATGTCAATTAATTAGAAATATTACACACACATTGATATCATTAATATTATGTTAGATTTTACCAATTAAACATTGTTAGTACATGACTTACATTAAGTTAATATACTATTGTTTTATAGAATTACGTTTAGTGTTTAAACATGCGAGTTTAAATGAAAGGACGGTAGTGTATAAATGTATTCTATGGATATTTGCAATAGGAATATTAAATTAAGTACAATTATACGAATGTATGAGTGAGCATATCATAACAGCATCATTGAGACATATAACAAGAGACTTTGCAACTGTCATTTCACTAAATGCTATATCATGACAATTTTAAATTAAGGGCATTTATACAAAATACTCTATCTGCATGAAATCAACAAAATTAATGAGATTCTAACCATCAATTCTATATATTTTGACACTCTGATTTCAATGGCGTACTTTATTTTTCGATGTATGGTACAGTTATTTCGCCAAATTACTTTTTAAGTTTGGCGCAATTGCATGTGGTTTATAAATACAGAAATGTTCAAATGCAATCAATTTGATTTTCTTCTATTGAAATTTAAGGACAAAATTGCTCTAAAACGTTTTCTTAAAATGTTTTAAGCGTTTGCGATTTCGATGGCTAAAAACTACTAAAATGTTCATGAAATGGAATATCAAATCAAATAATATCCCCCAAAAATCCATAAATTCAACAATGATAATTTTTAGTGAAATCAGACATCAGGTTCTTTCAAAATTGGCGCTTAATTAATAAAGCAATCACTGAAAATTAGTTCTGAAAAAACAGTCAAATTATAACTATTTTTCGTACACTTTTTGCTTAACTCTCAAACCTTTATAATTTTGCTAGGAAACCCATCGATTATTATTTTTTTAAAAAAACTCATAAAATTTAAGGAACTTACAATTTCAGACGTTTACATATAAAAAAAATTCAGATTAAAAAAAATTTTATGGGCTTACTTCTTTATAAAATCTTCATATTATTTTTTCTATACAATATGAAGATTAAAAAAAGGACAAAGTTTTATTTAATACACACAAAAAACAATCTAAATTGATTATTGATGTTCAAAAACCAAGAGAATTTTCGAATAGGAGTCAAGAGATATAAGTTTTTGTATTAAACACATTCATACAAATTTGTTTTAACTTTTTGTTATATAAGGGAATGTACCCTAATGTGACTGTAAACCTGGTATTTGGGCTATATAAAAAACTAAGTGAAGTATTCGAAACTCAAATCAAACATCAGCTTGTGGGGCAACACCTTGATCATTTTTCGGCTGTAGATTAATTTTCTTGTGGAACAAATTTAAAAAAGTTACATACATTAGGGAACAAGCGGACTTAAATTAAAAAACTCTCTAGGAGCATATAAAACTTTTTAGAAAATGAAGTGAAATCGAAAAAATTGCATTTAAATTAAAATTTATTATTATTTGTTTATAAAAGGCGGTATGAAACAACACCCCAATGAAATAAGGCCCCAAACCAAAAATGAAATAACGCCCCCATTTTTAGGGGCTGTATTTTCATTATGAAACAATACCCCAAAAAAAAAATTAAATAAACCCCCAACCAAATGAAACGACACCCAAAACAAAATGAGGTGGTAACGCCCCAATTGTTGGGGCTTTATTCGTAATGCAGTAAAGCCCCATTTTGAAAATGAAATAAGGCCCCAATTATTATGAAATATTTCTTTATTCCTAATTAATACATAGTAAAAAGGCTGGAAAAAAAATTAGGCGATTTTTTTCAGCCTTTTTAAAATAAAAAGATTAATAATATTTAGTATATCAGTACAGTTTTTTTTAATATTTTTTAGTAGTATATCACAAAATAAAACTAAATTATAAATCGTATAATCGCACGCAGAAAAAACTTTATTTCGCGAAGCCGATTGCCGCGTTCTACGGAGGAAAAACCCCCACAGAAAAACTTGTTTTTACAAATTACTTGATGTCTTAAAAATATAAGATTTCAACGAATTCGACATCTGATTTAAAAAACAAGTTCTTCTGGGTGGCGGCCTTCGGCCGGTCTTAGGGGTTTTTTTTTCCGCCGTAGAACGCGGCAGGCGGCTTCGCGAAATAAAGTTTTTTTCTGCGTGCGACATAAAAGAAACTTCAAAATTACTACACGGTATAATCTCACTTAGTAATAGCAAATAACTATTTACATTAATAACTTGATAATTCATGCAGTAATTATAACGGTTATTGCTTATATTACTTAAAAATTGTGCTTTTTAAGAAAATGAAATAACACCCTAAAAATATTATTTGGGGACTTATTTCATTTCTCATATTGGGGCCTTATTTCATTATGAAATAAAGTCCCCAAAAAAAAAATGAAATAAAGTCCCAAAAAATGAAATAACACCCCAATTTTTTTTTTATCGAAATTTTTGGGGCCTTACTTCATTTTCGGTTTGGGGCCTTTTTTCATTGGGGTCTTGTTTCATACCGCCTTTATAAAACGTTTTAAAGCTGCTTAGGGGGTTGCCATATGTAATGCTTACTTCTTTAATTGTAGTAAACGAACCATATTTTTTACGAAACATGCTAAAAATATTTTCCAAAATAGACAAGAATAGTTAAAGTGATGCATAAATCATTTAATGTTTAACCCCCCCAACTTTGAGCAGCGACTAAATGCGAATTTGAACGAATTTTCAAAAAAGAAAAAATATGTAAACTCCGCATTTACTATGAGTATATAAATACCAGTTGTAATTAAATTTAGAACACTATTATCTGATAAGTGTGCCGAAAGTTTGTAAAAGTACCTTAAATCAAACCTTTAATAAAACACTGAAATCTTTATGTGTCTTGCGGGAGCTAGGTTTTAGATTTAGACCCCTGTTTCTTAGGGTATTTTTTTTTTTAATTTTGCATAGATTTAGTTTTTGCTACACGCCTTTCGTTTTTTTTTTCTCGCCTGAACAATTTGACCCACCATAACATACACACAGAGAAAAATTATGCTATATAAACCATGTCCTTGCATGTCTAAACATTTTTATTATGAACAATTTTTTTTCGAATACCACATTTGTATTTGAAGTTGTTGTTGGTTTGCGTTGAAATTAATGCTTACTTAAATTCATCGAGAGTGTGTCTGGGCTTTTTTCAAATTTCCATATTCGGCTTTAACACGACTTTTCCCGAAAACTTGTATAACCACTGTTTTGAATATTTCAAATAAGTGGCAACAATGGGCCCACAATATAGGCAAAATGGATATAAAAATTTTGAGAACATTAATGCTGTGCACAAAACAATATGCATTGCTTTAGGTTTAAAAACTTTTGACCCACTTTTCAACCACTAAAAATGCAACTGCGTACCTAAAAAAACACGTGTCTAATATTTGTTGTACTCAACAACATATCCAAGTTTTATTAAAATCTGCGGATTCACCATTGTGTAGTATCGTTTTTAGAAAATTCTTAAAAAATTAATTTGTTATACACTTTTTATGTTTACTAAAAATTACACTTTATATCGGGGTGTTTTGCAACGACAAAATATAGCCAAGAAAAACGTGTGCATTAGGGTCACCAAAAAAACAAAAACTGTCGAATTTTAGAGCTGCCCCTGTTTCAGTAAAGTATTCGGTAATGATAGGTAAAAATTAAATCCAAATCGTTCAATATTTATAGGTCGCTATAAATTAACGATTTCTCAGGGTTAAGTCGAAATTTAGCAGAAATTAAATAACTTTTATAATAAAATCTTTTTTAAGTACGTTGGCCATCTAAACACGAATCTGCAGTCAAAACAGTGAATATAAACCAGCCTTCCGATATATAGGCCTTCTGTAGTTCAAATAACATTTGGTTCAAAACTTTGGCCTATTTTTCATATATTTCTGGATCTACTGAATAAATCCATTTAATCCAATTTGATCCCTCGTTTTATTTATTGAAGTATATTATAAACATGCTTTTAATATGTAAATTTTTTTTTAACAAATCTGAATATTGTAGATACAATTCCAAAGAAAAAATATTTTCAAAACCGCTCCGGTGTTTGCAAATTTCCCGACATAGTTTTACGCAAATTAGCGTTAAATTTATGTAGGATTCAAATCCATAAAAAAAACAGATTTTAAAGACATCACCGCAATATTGACCAATGAACCATTTTTGCCCGTGTAAGGGGGGTTACAAAAATAATGGTCGATAGCTCGGAACGTTTTTGACTTCAGATTTAAATTACGGAGGCCAAACTACTTTAAAAAAACTCATCCGAAATAAGTACTCTTGAATTAACGTTATTTTAAATTTTTAATATTCTGCCTTCAGATAACAGTTGGTTCCATTTGAATTTTCATGAATTTAGACCTACCCGGTAAAAAACGCTGCTTATAAGCAAGCGGGTTTGTAACGGAGTAAGCCGAAAAGAATCCCTTACAAACCTGCTTAAACCAGTGATTTCATGGGTTTCAGTAAAATCATATTTCATGTCTACATTATTACGATTAAAAGTAATAATATGAATATACATAATTTATTTTACATATATTAGTTTTTTGTTGTTAAATTTTTGACACATAATATAATTATTTTATTATTTTTACTGCTCCACGTGCTAGCTCTTCAAAAACAGTTAAATGACTAATTATTTTTTATTTCATACTCAAAAACACCAAAAACAATGGGAAAGCACTCGGGAGAATTTTTACAGATCGTTTATAATCCACTGAAACTTTCTGCATTACAACCTGCATCCTTATAAGGGAGTAGGGTAAGCTGCTTACAACCTGCATCCTTGTTAGGGAAAACAGTAAGCCTCAAAATTTTTGTTTGTTTATTTTATACGAAAATTATTCGTGTCGTTTGCTACTTCTCAGTATTACTTAATAGTAAGCACTTACATCAGCGCATTTGTTTTATCCTGCTTCTAAAAACACGAACATTTTTTTACTGGGTAGTTAAGATCTTATAATATTTATATTGGGAATAGCGCTAACAATGACCAAATTATATAAATACACTGCAAAACAAGAATATTTTTTTTTTTATAATTAATAATTATATAATTACTAATTATATACTATTACCCTAACCGAGCACTAGCTACTATGGCCTTCGGGGCGTTGTAGCGAAAACAGACCAGTGCCTCTGGTGGGAATCGAACCCCACGCTCTGATAAGCCAGCACGCTACCAACTAGCCTACCGGGGCGCACAAAAAAAAAACAACAACAATATATAGTCATATTTCTGACTGTAAATAAAAAAATAATATAACTCTGAAACACTAGTAATTGAATGTAATATAGGATACGAAACCCAAAAGTCGCATTTTATAGCGATCTCTAAATATCGTCCAACTGAGACAATTTTTGGTATACACGTACAAAACAATCGGCATATACTTTTATTTTTCCATACAAGCGTGGGTCAGTCTAGTGTGTATTCAAGTCGAAACTTTTTTAAATAGTGATGGCGGAAATTAAAATTGATGCCAGTTGACAGTTTTGATATATTCATGCAACAACACAAAAAAAAAAACGAAAGGTCTACTTATGGAAACAGGCCATAATAAGGACCATTATACTTACTTAAACTATTGTCATTCCTACATAGTTTGTGTGATATAAGCAAAACAGTCAAAACATAAAAATTTCAGAGTTTTCAATTAAAAAATATTTTTTGCCGATTTGGCAGATAGAACATTTTGATTATAAATAAACGATATACATGATGCTATAAAATTTGATTTTAAATAGAAAATACTTTAATTGACAGATATCACTTGCAAAATTTTTAAAATTATAAATAAAATGTACACTCAAAAAAAATTGTTTGTAAAGTCAGCAAAAAAATTTTGCTGAGTCAGCAAATTTTAGTCAGGAGGGTGCTTGCAAAAAAATTGCTAATGTCAACAAAATCTTTTGCTGAAAATCAGCGAGCTGATTTTTAGCAACAAATTAGTAGATTCAGCAAAAGTTTTGCTAACACTTAGTGGATTAGAAATACAAAAGCCTTGCTAAAATTAATAAATTTTTTGCTGAATTTTAGTAGACTGTAAAAACGCAAAAAATTGTAATTTAGTTAATTTATTTGCTGAAAAGCAATAAAACATATTTTTGTGATTCTTTTAAAATAACTTACAATAATTACGATATATAAAATTTTCATTTTCCCACGACATGAATTAATTTAATATCTGAAAATATATAGAAATAAATATATATACATAATAAACATTTTCTTTCAACTACTTACATCAATGGTTGTCTAAATGATGCTATCTTTTAAATGACGCAACTGCCGAAGATAATTATAGAAACGAAACGAAAAATAAACAAAAACAAACGAAACGAAAAAACAAACCCTTTTTTTGCAATACGAAAACGAACCATAAAAATCTAACTAAGATGTGTGTCTTTGTCTTTCGCTTTACTCTGTCTACATGTCTGTATATGTTTGTTTGTTTGCAATTTGACCACACTAGATTATTAATCTCTAAACATTTAGGTTAGAAATACATATTAGGTTAGGTTAGGTTGAGCTGGCCGGTCAAAGACCCCGCATAGACCATTAGGTCCCTAGCGTTACCAGATAAGAAACGATAACCCCCACGTTAGGTCAGTCGTCAGTGATGGTAGCCAGAGTTCCCCACACCCTCTTAGCAAAGACAGAAGTCTCAAGATTCCGATTTCTGAGATTTCTCCCAGATCTCGGAATAGGTGGTCCCCTAAACATTTCGCCCTGGAGCGTGCACAAGACAAAATAAAATATTTAAATTTAAATATTTTATTTTGTCTTTTATTTAATTAATAGACAATTATTTTCACAAGCCGGTGGCAACGCAAAATTTAAGTTGTTTTAATCCTCAATTTTGTTTTATGTATGAAAAACAGATACCTACATCTTGACATGCCGCGACATCTGCTTCATTCTGCGTATATCCTTCAATCTGGTTGTCGTCCACACTATTAATGTGCTTATCAGCACAATTTTTTTTTAGCAAAATTAATTAGTAAAACATTAGTATAAAACAGTTAAGTGCTGAATAAGTATAACAAAAATTTTAGCTGAAAAGACGATTTAAGCAAAAAATTTGCTAAAAAATAGTATACCTGATTTACAAGACGTTTTACTAACTTTTCTACTAACTTATTTTTTGGAGTGTATGTTTATAAAAGTTAATAGTTTATTGTAAAATTTTTAAATTTTTTAAAATATTTTTTCAAAAACTGGTAAAAAAAAAGATTTATTTACATTTTTTTCAAATTCTTGCAATGAAATGACCAACAAGTAAATTTTTTACTAACAATTTTACTAAATTTTACAATTCAGCAATAAAATAAATGTTTGTAAGTAATAAAAAATAATTGTATGCCACAATATTTGTTTTTCATAAAAAAAGAGTTTTTCACTCCATTAGTTTTCTCAATTATTATACAATAATTTACAATCTTTATTTTGTCGAGATAAATTTACATGTTTTAAATGTTTATTTAATTGCTCATAAATATGCCTATTTATTTTTATTTATTTTATTAAAACAATTAAAAATAAAGTAAATATAAGAAGGCGTTAATGCGTTATTGTATTCATTTGACACCTCATGTCATGAATATTTTAGTATGTTGTTGAAATTTATAAGCATATAAATTCATATATAATTTGTAGGGGAAGGTGGGGTAATTTGGGACTAGTTTTTTTTAGCTCCATAAAGCACCAGCCATAAATTTTTTTATTCTTTTGATATATCCATTACAAAGAGTGGTTAATGGTATTCCAGCAAAAAATAGTGCTTACCCAGATGCGCTTGCGGAAGGCATTATTTCATTACGAAGCGCTTCCCAAAGCATATCCAGAAGGCATGAATTTTTGTTCTCGATGTCCCACTTGGTATGTCTCTTTTAAGCAGGTAAAAAGCGCTTCTTTCATGCGCTCTTTTGAAGCAATAATTCATGCTTCGCAGGCAATAAGAAGCGCTTTTTGTACACTGATAGAAATTTGTGCGTAGTATTAATGAATTCCTTCATTAACATAATGAATTTTTTTATAAAAAAGTCCCCCAAAGAAACGTTTCATTGAATCAATGAAAGGTGCTTCATTAACGAATGGTCTTCATTGACGAAATGAAAATTTCATAAAGTATATGAAATTTTTTTCATTAATCCTAGCCTAATCGTTATAAAGTTTCATGTGTTTAATGAATAAAATTCATAGTTTTTATGAAATATTTTCGTTGATATTTAATAATTTGCACTTTATCATTAATTTGGTTGTTATTGAGAAATTATCATTCGATGATATTATTTATAAGGTCTGGTCTTTATAGGATCTATAAATACTTTTATAAAAAAGTTCGAAAAGTTCGAAAGTAAACATCACAGGCTGTTCTGCAAAAGCGATGGCAGATTTTTATTAAACTGATTCAGCAAATTTTCGTTACTTCGAATATTATGACATGTAAGAAAGAAATCTAACAAGAAAGGTTTTCCCGGGGCCACCCAATGTAGCACAGTGGGGGAAAATTCTTTTGTTTCTCCACAAATTTGCTAAAGCTCATAATTTTTGACGAATTCGAAAAAGATAAAATTTGAAAAGTAGCTGATTAGATTTCAGATCGAAAATTACAAATTTTGAAAATAAAATTTTTTTATCCATAAAAAGAAATATTTTAATTATTGTACTTTTTTTAAATTAGGTATATTAAGAACTTTAATGATTGAAACATCGTTTAAATATAATTAACAGGCATTAAAATATTAAAAGCAGAACTAAAAAAAACAATTTTAATGTATTGCTGTTTTTATTGCTTTATTTTTACAAAATTGTTCATCTTTCTTTACATTTTTTATAATTTGTGTAAAAGATGACGTATTTTCTTACATGTCGGTACAAAATATGTAATTTTTTATCGATCTGGCTTGGAATTAGTCTACTTTTTGTAGTCAATTACGACCATATTAGATAAAAATGTTAAATATTGTTTAAAATGTTGTTAAAAAACAAAAATTTATTATCGTTTAGCACAACGTTTTTGTGTAACATCGTCAAACGATAACAATTTATGTCTCGTTTTGAACAAAACTATATCGTTCTTCTTAGAGAATGTGTTCCCTGGAATTTAGTGACTAACTATTCAAATTCGTCAAAACTGTTAGCTCTAGACAAACTTAATAAAAAAATTTATTCATATCAAAGTTTTGGTTAATTCTGTTAAAGAACTTTTTTTCAGTATGCAAGGCGGTGTGAAGCGCTATTTTGGAAGCATGAAATGTAGTTACTGCTTACCAAATCCAGGTTTTTTTTTGCTGGGATATTTCAACAGAACTCAAACTTAATTATATACTAGTTGGATTTGTGCCAATTTTTTTTCAAAGAATACCAGTTGAGGTACACAGGGAGCATTTAAAAGACTAAAAATAATGAAATTTATCAGTGTATCAACGAAACTTTTCTTCACACAATAATAGAAAATGTTCCTAATATTAATGATAAGCTTCATTCTTTTTATGAAACCTTTTTCATGGCGTATATTAAAATTTGAATTAAAAAATTACATTTTTCATACAATTTTATTGAAACTTTCCTTAGTTACTAAAAAATTTCAATGGACGAGTGCCAGTGCAATTTCATTGATTTACTACAAAAAATCATTAGTATCATGCAGATAATTATCTGAGTGTAAAACAAAATAATAAAAAATACGCCTCCCAAAATATGAATTGCATAAGACACAATAGTTACAAATAATGAAAATGCATTAACAGAGAAAAACGCAAGTCCCTATTCATCCAAAGTCAGAAATTATATTGATGGAGACGAGTAATTCTTATGTACAAGTGAAGAAACCGTTATTAATAAAATGTTTGTCTGTGACTTATAAGACGACTTTTTCAAACCGCTTTAACTACACTCAAATAAAAAAGTAAGTAAAGGCAGCTAAAAATTTTGCTGAGTCAGCAAAATTTTAGTCAGGAGGGTTGCTTGCAAAAAAAATGCTAATGTCAGCAAAATCTTTTGCTGAAAGTCAGAAAGCTGATTTTTTAGCAACACAATTAGTAGATTCAGCAAAAGTTTTGCTAACACTTAGTAGATTAGAAATTAAAAAACCCTTGCTAAATATTAATAACATTTTTACTGAATATTAGTAGACTGATAAAAACTCAAAAATTTATAGAAAAATTATACTTTAGTTAATTAATTTGCTGGAAAATCATAAAACATATTTGTGTGATTATTTTTAAATAATTTACAATACGTTACAAAATATAAAAATTTTCATACTCCCAAATTGACGATATAACTTAATGTAATATCTAAAAACAATAGAAATAATATACATAACATAAACGAAATTATCTTTGAACTACTTACATCAATTATAGTGTAAATGATGCAAACTTTTAAAGGAACGCAAATGCCCGCAGAAATTTTATAGAAACGAAACGAAAAAATAACAAAATATAACATATACAACCCTTTTTTGCAATAAGAACAAAGAAACAGAAAAATCTACCTAAGATGTATGTCTTTGTCTTTCGCTTTACTCTGTCTACCTATTGCATATTTGTTTGCAATTTGAAGATTATTTATATATATAAACATTTAGTTTACAAATACACATTTAATCTTTATTAAATTTAAATATATTATTTTGTCTTTTATTTAATTAATAGACAATTACTTTCACAAGCGGCGACGACGCAAATTTAAGTTGTTTTAATCCACTATTTTGTTTTATGTATGAAAAACATATACAAAAATCTAGAGTTGTACTTTTTAGTATAATTTTTTCTCATCACTACTACATCGTGACATGCCGCGACATCTAATTCATTCTGAGTATATCTTTCAGTCTAGTTGTCGTTCACACTATTGATGTGCTAACCAACACATTTTTTTAGCAAAATAAATTAGTAAAACATTAGTAAAATATTAGTAAAACATTAGTTCAAAACAGTTAAGTGCTGAATAAGTATAACTAAAATTTTAGTTTTTAAAACATAATTTTAGCAAAAAATTTGCTGAAAAATAGTATACCTGATTTACAAGATGTTTTACTAACTTTTCTACTAACTTAGTTTTTGAGTGTACATATTATTTCTTCAATATAATACTTTTGGTAAATCATTAACTTTTATTGTATTTAAATATTCCTTTAAGAATGTCTTTTAGTTAATGCAGCCTTTAAAATTAATAATTCTGTTATAGGGAGTTTAGACAGCAAAATTAACATATTTAATTCATGTTAATCCACCTTATTAATCTTCCTAGTTTACATATGCATGTTTGGACAGTTAAAGTATAACTTGCCTGCTAAAAGATTAACGTTGTCATTTTAAAATAGCAAGGTAGGGGGATATTGATCCGACATAAGAACAAACAGGAAAATGTAGGAGCTGTTTGCAGTTATATTAGTTTTTTGTTTTTATACACATCGAGATTATTTTTATGTTATTTTCAACTTATAACGAGCTTTCAACCTCCGTATATTTACAAAAATAAAGCAAATCAAACATATTAGCTAGGTTGATACTAGTATTTCGATCTGGCTAAAGATCTCATCAGAACCCGAAGTTTTTAGAAAGTTAGAGCCTCCATTATAGGCAGAACTTTAACAAAAAACCTATTAATAATCAATTTTGCTCCATTCTTGTCTTCTTAGTAATCAAGCACGTGGTTAGGTCTTTTTCCTAACAAGCATCATGACGTTACTAAACTTTGAAAACCAAAAATGTTCTATTTATATAAAAAATTTTAGTTTGTACTCTGGCTCATGTAATATTTTTTACAGTTATATTAGTTTTTTGTTTTTATACACATCGAGATTATTTTTATGTTATTTTCAACTTATAACGAGCTTTCAACCTCCGTATATTTACAAAAATAAGCAAATCAAACATATTAGCTAGGTTGATACTAGTATTTCGATCTGGCTAAGTAGTTAATCCCATTTTTGGCAGATTAACTTTTCTGTGTAAATTCCGTGTTAGGCTTTTATGTCAAATTTTAGCTTCGATTTGTGAAGTTTTTGCTAAATGTTATCAACACTCTTTACTCAGGTAAAGTGGTGGACACTAATTTAAAACAACCATTTTTGTTAGAAACAAAATCATTTAAATAATTTTTTATTGAACGAAAGTTAAAATTGTTTTTGACAATATTTAATACAGGGACTGGCCCCTAAAAACTAACCGCCAAAATCAATAAAATTGATTTTATTCTCCTGTGTAACTTTTTTAACGGTCATTTTAAAAATAGTGAAACTCCACTATTTATGACCATATAGCGAAATTTGAAAACGTATAGTCTAATTACTTTTAGCGAAATATTATTTTTTAGATTAAATAAACAGAAAAATTGTGTTGAACTTCAACTGCGGGAAATTGCGTTTCTTTTTATTTTTGTGTGGATTTTATGGTCAGGATATATAAAATTTGATAATTGCAAATAAAAAAAAATAAAAACTTATAACCCTAACAATGCACTTAAATCACTAGCAGATTATTTTTAATAACTATTATTTGAATAAAAATAATTAGTAAACAAAAAACATCATGTCTGAAAAGTGTACTTTAGAAGTCATACAATTGTATACTAATAAAAACAACACACACACAAACATGCATACATACATATACATATATAAGTTCAATGAACTTATCAAGTGCCAGTAAATTCCACTTAGAATTGTAATAAAACAAATTTAAAATGTTAAAATTCATTTATTTTATATTTACGTACAGTGGTGGTCACCAAATAAGCCTACCCGGCATGAAATTTTCTTTGTCATGTTATTATTTTTTTTTTAAAAGATAATGTTTAATGTTTTATATTATTTACAGTTCTATTAGTTTTTTATACATCGAGATTATTTTTATGTTTATTTTTATTTTTATGTATATTTACAAAATAAAGCAAATCAAACATATTAGCTAGGTTGATACTACTATTTCGATCTGGCTAAAGATCTCATCAGAATCCGAAGTTTTTAAAAAGCTAGAGCCTCCAGAAAGGCAGAGCTTTAACAAAAAACCCATTAATTATCAATTTTGCTCCATCTTTGTCTTCTTAGTAGTCAAACACGTGGTTAGGGTCTTTTCTAACAAGCATCATAATGTTTTAATACAATGTACTAATTATATTACATGACTTGCCCCTCACTTCATTAGTTAAAAACAGTTAATTTTGCCTCTTAAATAAAGAATTCTGTTTTACCAATTTGGAGACCACCTACCCGGTAAGTGGGACTATGTTGGGTGGGACCACATTTTTGTTGCCCCAAACACTCTCTTAGAAATTACCTTCGGGTATATTTACTCTATATTTTACCTGGACAATTATAAGTGGCAGAAGCGCTTGATCAAGCATACTTGCCTGTGGTCGTCAAATGGTCAAAATTCAAGGCAGAAATATTATGGTAATTAACAGAAACATCGCAACATTGTCTTTTATATATATATTTCACCAATATAATCTTTTTTAAAAGATTTTAAATTGAGAAATACCTTTAACCCTTTTACAACCCTTGCGGTGTAACCTGTGTAGACATTTTTAAATAAATATAAAAATTTTGATAATGCAATAAAGCTTTTTTATTTTTGTTTAATTATGTTCATTTTGATATTGGTCAAATTTACCCAAAATACCCAATTTACCACAAGTAGTAATCAAGCAATAAAAATATGGAAACCAATCAAAATGCCGCTGCAGATGTTTTTTCGTGGAACAAACTTTGTTGTTTGACAAGCTAAAAGAGGTTGCGAAAAAGGAAGATGTCCTATCAATAAAAACAGAAATTGATGAATTGAAGGAGGAGAATAGACAACTTAGAAAGGAAGTAAATATACTGTCTTCTCGTATTGAGCAAATTGATCGTAGGTCTCGTTCGGCAAATATTGTCGTCCGAGGACTGGTAAGTCCCAATCCTGCTGCCGCTAAATTGGATTTTAATGATTTATGCACTAATAAACTTGGGGTTAATGCAAATGTAGTAACTGTTCGTGCTCTACCAACTCAAAACACATTTTTATTCACACTAGAAACATATTTACAAGCCGTTAATGTCGTAGCTGCCAAAGAAAAGTTGAAAGGAGATCCGATTTTTATTCAAAAAGATTATATTATTCGAATACAATTTAAGACAATTGAATAAAACTATAAATAAATCCAACACGAATATAAAGGTGAGACTTGGAGAATTTTTGTACTTATATTAATAATAAAAAATACACCTGGATGTTGGGAAAAGTTGTAGCCTATTCAAATGATGATGCTGAATTTTTGAAAAGCTTACTTATGAAAGCCAATTACCCCGTTGATGTCACAGTAAAGGATAGTAAAGCTGAAAAGTCAAATAACATACATTCAAATACACAATAGCCAAAACAATTTATGCCATGTCCTAGCTTACAATGTTGCTAATCTCGCTAGTAGTCTTAATTTTGGAAATTTTATATCGTATATTAATAAATTTGATATCTTTTTCTTATTTGAAACTCATGTTTTGGCTAATAAACAAAAATACTTTTCTAACTTTTTACAAAATTACAATTTACACTGGATTGATGCTAATAAAAAATAATAATGCTGGTCGTGCTAGCGGTGGGGGGTTTGTATGGTTACAAAAAAGAGCTGAAAAAACATTATAATCTGAATTTTATGAATCTTGCTGGGGGGTAATGTTGTACTAACTACGAAAATAGATAATAATCTCTTTTACTTTATACCTCGATATATAAATTGCACTAACTGGAATGCTGATTTTAAATCCTTTGAAACTTTTTTGAACGAACTTTGTCCTACTAATTTCTGCATTCTTGGTGATTTAAATACTCGCATCGGCAATGAACAACACAATATTAGATCCAAATCTATTAACTGACTTACCACACATTAACAAAGTCAGATGTTCTAAAGATAAGGTATATCAATGCTAATGGTAAAAGATTAATGGAGTTAGTTGAAAACTTAGGAGGCATAGTGCTGAATGGCAGAATTGATGGTGATGATCAAGGCGATTTAAGTTTTTATGGAGGTAGAGGTAGTTCATTAATTGATTACTGTATCTGCTCTCACAGTTTCCTGGTTGTTCGTTGAGTCATTTAAAATAGCTTGTAAACCATATTCTGACCATATGCCCCTTGTTTTAAAAGTTAGCGCTCCTGCATACGACAATAGTGACTTAAAATCTGATTTACGTCCACAAATTTACGCTGGAATACAAAGTTTGCTGCCAAATATGTTGATAATCTAAAACAACTTTCTTGCTCTCTCCCTTGAATCTAAATAATTCAGTGGATGCCTTGGTCCTAGATATAAAAAACAAAATTTTGAATGCTAACGTAAAAAACAAACCTAAATTCTATTTTGAGCCCAAACAAAAGTGGTTCAATGGAAATGTGCCCGTCATCGCAAATCAATGCTGAAGAAACTTAAAAGTACCGAAAAAACCATACAAACTCAAACAAACTAAAGTATAAGTCAGCCAAAATCAAGTATTTGAATGTGTGTCAAAGAAGTAAACTTCAATACTACAATTCTAATTTAGAACAATTGAACAAAATAAGGTGCAGCAAAGATTGGTGGAAATTGTCCAATGATTTAAAATCCCGTTCTCATTCTACCCGTGGTAATTTAAGTGCCGATGATTTTTTACAACATTTTAGTGGTATTCTGCAAAATCCAAATCCCCATATGTACGTTTGACTGGTGCTTGCCTTACAACATAGATGCCTTTCTGATTCTCCAGTTGAATTATGTGAGCTTGTTTCTGTTTTAAAGTGCCTAAAGGACAACAAATCGCCTGGACAGGATGGTATCAGCTACGAGTTTTTTAAACATGCTCCAGTGACTTTGTCAGGGAGATGTTATCTGTCTTGAACATAATATTTCTTAAGGAGAATATACCAGCTAGTTTCAAAACTGCAATTCTTATTCCTCTACTAAAAAAAGGAGATCCAAACTGCTCTTCCAATTATCGCGGCCTGTCTTTAATTGATACATTTTGTAAAATTTTTAATAATATCCTTCTGAATCGTATAACTGACTGGATCAACAAGAATAACATTTTAAATGAATATCAAGCAGGATTCAGAAAACACTATTCAACTGTAGATAATGTTTTTAATCTCATTAATATAATTCATTTAAACATGCTGAATGGCAAAAACACATATTGCTTTCTTCGTCGATTTTTCTTGTGCTTTGATATGATTCCCAGGAATTCCTTGTTCTATAAACTTTCATCAATGGGATTGTCATCTAAAATAATACGTATACTCCAAAACTCATATGAAAACACTTCCAGCCAAATATTTTACGGAAACTCCTACTCCGATCCATTTAATGTAAATCTTGGTGTCAAACAAGGATGTATTTTAAGCCCAGTTTTATTTGCCTTATACCTGAACGACTTAGCCGATACTTTGCCTGGTGGAGTAACTGTAGATAATATCACAGTCAAAATTCTACTTTATGCTGACGACATTGTCTTGCTGTCCGACTCGCCCAGTGGCCTTCAAACCATGATAGATTCTCTCCTTACGTACAGTAACCTGTGGCATTTAAAAGTCAACCTTACTAAATCTAAAGTTTTAGTTTTTCGGAGCGGAACAAGAATATCAAAAAACTTAAAGTGGAATTATGGAGAAGATGAAATTGAAATTGTAAACTCATACAAATATCTTGGTATGGATTTGTGCTATAATTTGTCTTTTAACAAACATTTAGAAAACAAACTAACAACATCAAAAATGGCGATTTCTTCTACTTGGTCTAAATATATAAACCATCCTAAAATTTATAATAAAAATAAATTAAAAATCTTCATTGCTGCTTCTCGCTCAATAATGTTCTACGGTGCCCAAATATGGGGTTATAAAAAATATGATGTAGTTGAAAAATTATTACGATTTTTTATTAAAAAGATGTTATTTTTGCCTAGCAACACTCCAAACTACATGCTTCTTCTAGAAACTGGCTTAAACTCTCTATATCTTGAAACGTTAAAATTGCATTTTGATTACATCAACAAGGTCCTTAACATGCCTTATAATAGATTGCCTCGCAAGCTTGCGGAAATAATAATTGCTAAACACACTTTTTGGGCTGAGGATTGGATTAACCTCTGTGAAAAAATTAATTTTGTTCCAGTAAATAGTTCCGTGCCACTTTGCAAACACCACAAAACAATTTTTGTCTATGGTTAAAGTTTACGAAAAGGAAAATCTAATAGCCGATGCAAGAAGTTCTCAATTTCATGATCTATATCCACAGTTAAACCACTCTTTGCTACAAATTACTACCTCGAATCTTTCTTCTCGTGCTATAAGTCAATTGATTAGAGCCAGAGGAGGCCTTCTTGATATAAACGCTAGATCTTTTAGAGCTTCATCAGTCGGGTTATGCACACTTTGTAACCTTGACGCAACAGAAAACACTTTTCATCTTATTGGTATCTGCCCTATTTATAACAGTATCAGAATTCAATATTTCAACAAAAGTAATCTTAATTTAACTGAAGTCCTAAATATACTCAATGGACAAACTTATAACTTTAATACTCTTGTAAATTATTTAGATATTTGCTTAAAATACAGAAAACTAATATTGAATGAATTTGCATAGTTTCTGTTTTAAACCGAATTAAAAAAATTTAAATTACATGTATATATATAATTTTTTTTTTTTTATAAATTTTTTTTTTTTTTTTTTTTTTTTTTTTTTTTGTAAATATGTATGAAAAAATAATTATAATGTTTTTTAAACAGCTTTTATTTTGCCAATCTGGCTAACAACTATTAAGTTATGCCACTTATAGATAACTAATTATATTTATTCTTGAATCTAATGAATTTTATTGTAAATATATTTTTATATCTATTAAATAAATAAAAAATAAAAATAAAAATATTGGTCATTGAAAAAAATTAAATTGGTAAAAAAAAACATGTGCATAAACTATTCATCAGGGTAATATAGTCACTTTATTTGTTGAGAAAGTCTGATTTTTTCAATGAACCTTTAACTCCGAAAAAAGCGACGTTTGGTATATCTCGTAAACTAAGCAATTGGCATGTACATGTGGTCTTTCGTTGTATGGGCGCAAAATCAATATGAGATTTGGACTGTACCCCCTCCTTAAAATATTTGTTAGGTTGTCAAAATACGCCACGCAAAAATTAGAGTTCAAGCATAACGGGAAGATGTCCCGCATCGCCCTTGAAAATCGAGCCATTTGGAAAAATAGGCATAATTAAAAAAAATTACAAATGTTTTGTTCTTCAAAATTCAAAAAATTTAAAATAATTTTTGTGTTGGGTTAATCATAAATACTCAAATAAAAAATATTACTTTCCCAGAAAATCGCTAACTTACCCTAACTTTGTGTCAAAAAATTAATAAATATTTTGGGTGTACCTCAAAGTGACTTTTTTGCATTTTTGAAAATTTTATTCAACAAAAATCAAAAACCTAGTATTTGCTGTCAAGTATTTCATTAAACACATCTCAAGTATTAAATAAGCCAAGTACTGTGGATATCCGTTGGCAAATTTTTTTTTTAGAGCATTTTGATTCTTGGGGATTTCAATGTTTTTTTTTTATTTTTATACATTTTTACTTTAAAACAAGGTTTTAATAATAATTCATCAATATTATTGTATATGCTCTTTTATATGATTGTAATAACTTTATTATAAAATACTATTTTGTTCTGTTGATAGTTAACCCATGTTAACCTGGGGTCAAATATGACCCACGTTAACAAATAAAGGTTGTTAATGACACTGCAGAACGGGCAGTGAAGCTCATGGAGGACTACAATAAAGTATTGTCACGAAAAAAAGGAGGAAAAACAAGTAATAATGCAAATTGTAGACGATTATTGGAAGCACTACCCGGATGCAAAAAAATTTACACTATTAAATTAAAAAAACGTTTTTCAAAAATACTCTTGAATATGTACAAAAAAATCAATTTAAATATGAATACAAATATCTGAATTTATACTAAATAATTAATTTTAATTAATTTTAAAATGTGAATAAATTACAATTGGAAACATAAACAAAAATTTAATTTTATATCATCTTTGTGATTTTTGACTCATTAAAATACGGGGGTCAATTTTGACCCCATGAAAACACAAGTTAACTATGAACACGAAAAATTATACTTTATAATAAAGTTATTATAATTATATAAAATAGCATACACAATAACATTGATGAAATATTACAAAAACCTTGTTAAAAAAAACGTTGAAATCCGCCAGAATCAAAATGCTCTAACAAAAATTTTTGCCAACGGATATCCGTAATACTTGGCTTATTTTATACTTGAGATGTGTTTAATAAAATACTTGACAGCAAACACCAGGTTTTTGATTTTTGTTGAAAAAAATTTTCAAAAATGCAAAAAAGTCACTTTGAGGTACACCCAAAATATTTATTAATTTTTTTGACACAAAGTTAGGGGTAAGTTAGCGATTTTCTGGGAAAGTTATATTTTTTATCTGAGTAGTTATGATTTAAACCCAACACAAAAATTATTTTATATTTTTTTAATTTTGAAGAAAAAAAAAGTTATAATTTTTTTTTAAATTATGCCCATTTTTCAAAGGGGCCCCGATTTTCAAGGGCGATGCGGGACATCTTCCCGTTATGCTAGAACTCTAATTTTTTGCGTGGCGTATTTTGACACCCAAACAAATATTTTAAGAGGGGGGCAGCCCCAAAAAATCGCAAGTTGAAAAAATAAGGACCACCCTAATGTACACTCATAATAATCCATGCTAATAATACGAAAATAATGTCAAAACAACAAAAAACTTTCGTAAAATGAACAAATATTGGTTTATTTTACGAAAGATTCTGTTATTTTGACATTTATTGGTATTTTTATGCATGGATTATTAGCAGTGTAGCTTCATCTAATGACCAGAACAAAATCAAATAAAGCATTTTAGGATATACGAATATTTTTGTGGTTAAAATGGTCAGTAAGGGGAGGGTGCATACATTTAAACCTTTTTATTTTTAATTTAAGAACCACTAACAAGATTCAGAAGTCAAAATAGAAATATATCCGCAAACAAATAGTCGGCAGTGAAATAGTTAACAAAAATTGTGTGTGCTGGGTGGGCTAATTTGGTGACCAACACTGTTATCATGAGATCCATGATAAATCCATGATAAATCCCAAATGGAATGATCTTCAAATTTGATTAATTTTTTGTACACACATACACCATGGAGCGCATAACAAATTCCCATTTTTAGTTTTTTTTAAATTTTTAAAAAATCGTGATTTTTTTCAAGGTTTTAATTTTCCAAAAAAATTTAAAAATCGGAAAGTATGGTTATTTTGAAGGGCTCTGTATTCGAAAGTTGTTATCAGATTTCTCTGATTCAGAGAGCACTCGATTTAAATGATTATTGATGTTCACATTTATGCAATAAAAAAACTTATGCAAACACAATTTTTAGTTACATTTTCGAAATTTTTCTCTATCTTCAAATTTTTCTTAAGATAGATAAATCGAAAATTTAACATTTTTTATGTAAAATTAAATTTGAATTTTTATGTGACGCAAATATCATCTAATTTTCTCGATATTTTTAAAAAAAAAAACCTTATCCATTATTTACTTCCATAGTGATTTTTTTAGGTTTATCTGTCTGTTTTGATGCAAATGCAGTTCTTTGATGCATTTTGTAAAATGCAATCAAAAATTGCTTCTGCATCAAAATTATTTTTTTAAAGAAATTAATTAAAATAAATCACGTTTTTGTATTGATCACAGTTTGTTGTGAATTTTAAACGGTTTTTAAAACATATTCTGAATATTAAAATACCAAATTATGCAAATAATTAAATTTTGTATGGAAATATATAAAAAAAACCGAGAAAATTAGAAGACATTCGAGTCACAGAAAAAGCGAAATTTAATTTTATAAAAAAAATGTTAAATATTCGACTTATCCATGTTTAAAAATTTTTAAAGAGGGAAAACAATTTTGAAAATGCATCTAAAAATTTCATTTGCATTAAAAATGCATATTTTTTTAAATGCATTTTTATGAATGCATTAGTGTCAAAGAGGACAATTGTAAAAATAGAACACTTTTTGAATCAGCGATATCCTATAACAACTTTCTAGTATACGGCTCTTTAAATTTACATACTATTGGAATTCTTTGATTTTTTTTAATTAAATCGTTGAAAAAATCAAGAATTTTTGAAAAAATTAAAAACTTAAAATGGAGATGTGTTATATATTTTAAGTATAGAGAAAATCGGAAAACATAAGGTCAAAAATGCAAATTTTTTGTCTTCTCTTAAGTAATGAATGATATATAATATAAGTGTTCATGGGATTAGTGTATATAAATGTGGTAAACGAATTATATTAAAGGGAAATTACATGTTAACGGTTCAATGAACTTAATGAGAATTTGAAAAATATATTGTTTATTTTTAAATTAATACTTACAGCAAAAAAAAATCATATGGTACTTTCATTTCATTTTATAATATTTAAAAAAAGAACAAACAAATTGTGCAACAAATATCATTTAAATAAATGAGTTTATTTTAAATTTCCATAATATGCAATATATTTTGTTATTAAAATTATTTTAATTTAAATGCATATCAAAAGAACTTAAAGAGGCGTTCAATTGGAAATATAAGCATTTTAAAATTAAACGAAA
>CM037854.1:121872678-121941765 GCA_021234595.1 Delia radicum
AAAAGTAAGAATTTTAAAGTTACTTTCAAAGTTCTAAAATAAATCCTTGAGCATTTAACACATTATTATACTCAATTGGATGCTTAACTATCGTAAATTTCAAAACCATGAATTTTTTTTACATTTAAACTTCAATTTCTCTGTATATAAGACTGTTTGGCATACATATTTGTGATCATCATTGTCAAGACAATACGAAAATGATGTACCTGCAAGAGGTGTTTTATTGTGCTATTTTTTGTGGCACCTTAATGTTCCCATTACACATAATACAAATTTTCATAAAAAATAACAACGAAAAACAAAACATACCATACATAACAGTTCAGAAACCGAAACAAAAACACGTCCTTACTTAAAATGTTAAAAAAGAATACAGAATTTGTTATATTTACCTGAATATTTTTAAAAGGTAACCCCAAAAATGTTAAACATTAAAAAAAAAATTTACCAATTCAAGAAATAAGGGCGCTATTTAACTAACTTAGGAAAACGAAAAGTTGATTATTGTTTCAACTTAAGATATTATTTCAGATGGAAACCATCACACTTTATTATGGTTTAATTTATAAGTTTCTAGTTATATAGAAATTGAGCATACTTTTTACGCATAGTGTCTAATAGTGCATACATAAATTCATAAACGCACCCATGTGAGTTTATGAAAAATGTGAATAACGTACTTTTTTCAATTTTCATAAAAGCATCATCAGAATAATAACAACAACTACCATATTACTGTAATATTTCAACTATTAACTCAATTTCTACCAACGTCTCTTTAAAGAGACAACAATATTAAGGATCCTATAACGTTTGATAGGAAGGTGATACAACAATTCTGTAAAAAGCATATTAAAGTTTGAAGTATTGTCTACATATATACACAGAAAAAATTATCAACCTAAAATATCTAATTAAAGATTTGATTTGAATTGAATTTGTTTCTAAACAAATCTTTAATTGAATCAATTAATATTTTAATTGACTTTTAATATATAAATACATATTTTATTTTAGACGCAATTATCATATTATTTTTTCGTACACTGTATGCATAAATAGAAAATTTTCAGTATAAAATACCAAATACATTTAAAGTTAACAAACAAAACAAACAGACTCAGCATTGCAAAAAACACACATACCAAAGTATAGATCACACACTTTTTTGTGAGTATCATATATTTTTTTTTTCTAAAAGTTATTTATAACTTTTTTTTCCTTCTTAATTTTAATAAAAGGTTTAATTTTATCATTGCCGTGATAGGTGCAAAATCAATTAAAATATTAATTGATTCAATAAATTTTTTAATTGAAACCCGTTTTTAGTTTTTTCTGTGTATAAGTTCCCGTGGTTCCTATAAGGAGCATATGGCCATAACAAACTGTTTCCATTCGGATTTGTCCGATGCTAATGTTTTTATCTCGTTACAGCTCTTGTCTTGGTTAGCCGCTTCAATTTCGTTTTGGCGACGCCCGGCTTCCTTCCGGGTACCATTCAGTAACTTGTTTAGTTATATCATCAGTTGGCTTTCATAGAGTAGACCCTAACCAAAGCTATTTTCATTTATGTATATCAACGTGTATAGGATTCTGGCAAGTTTGTAACCATAGCCTTTCATAAGATATCGCAAATGGCCAGTATATCTTTAGTATTCTCCGCTGGCATCGGTTTATGACAACCTGCAGAAAGTTGATATCTTTCGGAGCAGCATACCACTATTCACTACATACGTGGTTTAAAAAATTTTTAAATTTGCAATTCCAGGGTTGCCATATAATGATTTAAAAAAACTATTTTTCGCTTTAAAAAAATGTTTCAAAGTTTAAGGAAGACTGGTGAATTAAACTCGATTTATTGGTATCGCACTCACAATATTTTTTTGCGTCAGGACTACTAAATATACAAATTAAATAAATTGAATATCAGTTAAAAAAGAACTACTCACTTTCCGTTTAAACCAATTGTAATTTTTAGTTCATTTTCAACTGTTGAAAGATTAATTGACGAAATCGGTAAAACAATAGATTATTTTCCTTTATTTTAATACTCAATATAATATAACAACTTTTTGTTTAAATAGAACATTTTAACTTAATATTTTAACTATTACCGAAATTCCATTTTTTTTTGTTTATTTTGTTTATTGAATAACATACAGAAAGTTAAAAAAGATGTTCCTATGTTAATTTAACTGTATATACCATTGAAACAACTTTACCGATTAACTTTTTAAATAACTGTTGAAATTTTATGGAAAAGTTCTTGTGAGTGCGATAAAGACATAAAGGGTGTTTTTTATACAGGTATAGAACTTTAAGTTGGTAACACTTTTTTAACTGGAAGCCATTTCGTCACCTATCAAGTGATTTATGTTTAGTTTGGTTTGGCATTTCAACATGAATAGATTGACGCCAGAACAACGCTTCCAAATTGTGCAAATTTATTTTGTAATCATTGGTTCTGTTCGAAATACGTATCGAGCACGAAATTTGCGAATTATGTTTAGCGATGAAGCTCGCTTTTGGTTAAATAGAGACGTCAATAAACAAAACTGCCTTATTTAGAGTGATGATAATCCTCAAGTGTATGTTGAGACACCGTTACATCCAGAAAAACCGACAGTTTGGTGTGCTTTATGGGCTGGTGGAATCATTGGTTCGTACTTCTTTAAAATCGATGCTGGTCAGAACGTTACAGTCAATGGTGACTGCTATAGAGCCATTATTACTGACTTCATGCGTTCATCAATTGAACAACCATGATGTGCAGGAGCTGTGGTTTCAACAAGACGCCGCAACATGTCACACAGCTCGTGAAACAATTGATTTATTGAAGGAAACCTTTGGCAACCGCATAGTTTCACGTTTCGGACCCGTGAATTGGCCTCCAAGATCGTTCTATTCAACGCCGCTGGACTATTTTCTGTGTAGATATGTGAAGTCGCTAGTCTACGCCGATAAGGACAACCCAACACGACCACTTGGAGGACAACATTCGCCGCGTTATTGCCAATATACGGCCCACAAATTTGGAAAAAGTCATCGAAAATTGGACCTCCAGACTAGACTACGTTCGAGCCAGCCGTGGCAGTCATATGCCAGAAGTCATATTTATATTATAATGAGAGAAGATTATCCTTCGAATAAAGTAAATACCTCTGTAAAAAATAACTCAAAATAACGAAATAATTGTAATAGCGTTATCCTTAAAGCACCATTACCGAAATTATCTGACAAGAACCGCTATCATTAAAATAACGTTACCTAAATAACTAAAATAACCGAAATAAGTAAAATACTATTATTAAATAAAAATAGCGTTATCCTTATCGATATCCGCATCGAATCGGTTACCATCCATTGTTTTTAATAAATATATAACATATAAATTTGAGCGATTAGAGTTGCCAAATAACACCTTTCAAAATCTGTACAAAATTACAAAATTTAAAAAAAAAAATTCATAAAATAATACGAAAACAACAATCAACATTTTCTTCGCAAATAGTTTACTTGTTAATACATACGAAATAAATTTTTTTAAACAACATTAACCTTTTAAGTGCGTGAAAAGCTTTAAAATTTCAATTTAAATTAATTATACCACCACTAAAGGTCGTGATTAGGCTATAAAATTTACTGAAAACGCATACTGGGCAAACAAAGTATCTTCCCACTAAGTTTTGTCAAAAATTCGCACAGAATCTATGCTTGGAGAAAACTGGGTTAAAGAAAAATATTTAGTAATAAAAAAAATGGCGTAAGAAAAAATGTACAACCAAATTTGAGCAACGTACTAAAGCACGTATTGTTATCATTAGAGAATATTTCAAAAGAATGCATTTTTTGAGTACTCAACAGGGCACCTAAAAAGTAGTAGAAAAAACTTTCAGTTAAAACCAAAATTTATTTTAATCTTCATTTAAAGTACTTTAGACTAACAAATGTTTAAAAATCATACGGAAGAAGGGGGAGCATTCGCAACTTTTTTTTTAAAGCGCCGTCGTTACTCAATCAACAATTTTTGGGAACAATTATTTTTTGGGAAAAATTATTTTTTATCTAAAATTTTAACTTACGGCCTGTTTTTGCAAGACGTGTATGCTACCACACGAACGTGTGGCACCCGAACGAATACGTAATGAAATGAGTTTTTATAATTCGTTCTTCTGACTTACGTTTGATTACGTAAAGCTTTATGTTTTGTCAAACAGTAAGATTGCCAACATAATGTTTTTCGCATTTTGTTTACTTTTTTTCATATACAAATAACTCATTTTTCGTGGGTAGATGGCAACCCAACACTGTAAATGAAATATAAACAAAAACAGCTGATTTTTGCTTGAAAAAAATTAATTTATTTTCTTTAGAAAACAATAAAAGTGGCGATAAAGATATAATTTGTAAATGAATTTATTCAAGTTCAAGGCCATACTCTATATTTCTTTATTAGGATATTGTCCTAACAAATAATCTATAGAGTTTTTTGTTTTCAATTTATTAATTGACTACCTTCAAGAATTTGTTGATGGTTCCATTTCGGGGATTTTCTAGGTCCCCATCATCAGAACAAGTTTAGAAAGCAGTGGCTACCTCATTCACAAACTCAAACACTTATATATCCCATTTGTTAAAACAAATGAGAATTAAGTTGAGAATGAAAATAAAATTTCCACAAACAATTAAAAAATTGAAAACATTTGATTTTGTATACACACTGTCTTTGACAGAGATAATATATACATTTTTCGTTTATATTCCACCTTTGTTACTCTTATTTTAAAATAAAATACAACGACCGCGAGGGGATATAAACTAAGACTTTACTTTGTCTTTTTCAAAAGTCCGTTATAATTATTATTTAAAAAAATAAAAATTATGTTTTTCTGACCTATAATTCTGTTATGAAAATGAATTTATTCAAGTTAGGACAATATCCTAATAAAGAAATATAGATTATGGCCTTGAACTTGAATAAATTAATTTTCATAACAGAATTATAGGTCAGAAAAACATAATTTTTATTTTTTAAATAATAATTATAACAAACTTTTGATATAATTTGTATAAAAAAAACACAAAAACATTTACAAATAAAAATGATCGGGTCAATTGCCATCACATTGCCATTACACAGCTTATTATTTTTTTTTTTATGACAATTTTTTGTTAAACAGTATTTTTTTTTTTTTTTTTGAATATTAAATTGTGTTGCCTTTTTTCTTTGACGAATACTTTTTTGTGAACGTCTGTTTTTGACGTTTCTGACAATTCAAATCGCAATGTGGAAACCAAAAAAGGACCGAAAACGGCAACTCTTACGTTTTCACTCAATTCAAAGTGACATTTGCGATACAGAACCCCAAAATGAATTTCTTCACTCATTTACACGAATTTTTTGAGTGACACGTCTTACAAAAACAGGCCGTTAGACTGAAACATAATAAATCAACCACTCGATTTCCTCCACCGCTTCTGATTTCAACCAAACTTGATGTAGAAGATGCACATCAAAAAATATATGTTAAATATAAATTACTTCCATATGCCGTGCCCAAATACCTATGTGGAGTTCTTGCGGTATCCTAAGTTCTAAATGAAAATGTAAAAAATTTAACTAAAAAGCCGCTAATTCTGAAACGTGCTGGAATACCACACAGGGATTTGGTGACGGTATAGAAGAATAATTTATAATTAACATACAATTTTTTTAAATTTTAGAAAACCAGTTTTTTTGAAATACAGCTGTTTGAACCACGGATTTTGAATCAAATACATATTACCGTCAAGAAATGAATATTTTTGTGAACCAGGAAAACCACTGTCTCGTGGTTAATAAAATATATACTCCAGCTTTCAACTTGGTAGATACCACAAAATCTTTAAAAACGATTTTTCCACGCCTTTCCGCCCACAAACCGAAAATTAAAAATCGGGCTCCAGTATGCACTATTTCATAGTAATTACGAAATGTATTCCAAATTCCAACTATCTCTGTCACCTAGCTTTAAATACACACAGACAAACAACACAAAATTATAGAGATATTATTTAGTAGTAGAAAACAAAATTTACGTATCGAAAATCTATTTTTCCCGTCATTCAGCCTCCAGACCGAAATTTGTGGTAAGTACTACATGTACGCCTGTTTACAGATTCCTAGCACATAAAATTAAAAATTTAAATTACGCATAGTTTTTTAAAACGCTCTTCCCGCGTACTTTCCGCCCACAAACCAAACATTTTAAATGGGGCTTTATTATGGAAAATTTTTTCAGCTTTGTATGTCAACGGGGAGCTTTATAAAGCTCTGGAAATAATAAAAATACAAACAAAAATCGATAATGTATACAAAAAAATTGTCGATATTTTTTACACATCAAAAGCTATGACCTTTTAAGTGAAGTCCGTACCCCACAATTTGAAGCTATAGGGTTGCTAGAGTTTTCCAAAAAAAAAAAAAAAAAATTACAAAATTTTATCAAAATCGGAAAACATCGATTAATTTCACGGTGATATGAAATGGAATTGCTCTATAATAAAAAACTTGTCGCATATATGAAACAAAAGATTTTTTTAAATTTGTTAGCTAGTGTTATTAATTTGGTGGTAGCAACTTATCGCCCTCGGTGCACAAACTTTAAAGTAAATAAATAAATTTTCATATAAAAAGTTTATAATTTTTGTTGTAAGTATTTACAATCACAAAATAAAAAAAACTTTTTAAATTAAATAAGTTAACCAAAAAAACCTCAAGATGCAGGAGTAACAACAAAAATTACAATACATAAAAGAAGCAGCAAAAGAAACAATTTTACTAAAAAAATATTAAAAATAAAAATGCAAAAAGGATGTAAAGAGGCAAAAGGCATAAAACCAAGTAAAAACCTTTATGTTTTCTTTAATAAATTTTCTGGTTTTATTACAAAAAAAAAAAAAAAAAAAGTACTGGCAACACACACATTGAAACTAGCCACATCTACATATAATACACAACATATAACAATGGTTTGTTGCATCACCATCAAGAATATTTTATACATTACACTTGGCTATTACATATTTCAGAAACCCCAACAAAATTATATTGCAACGTGTTCAAGTACATATGGGGATTTTCTAGTTTTCCTTTTTTTATATGTTGGTGTTGCTGGTATTGCTACTGCTACTGCTTTTGGTATGCTAAAAACAACAATGCCTGTTGGCTTTGATGCCTGTTGGCAATGCAATACATACTCTTCTATACATTGAGTTATGGATGGGTTGTTTGTAGAGAATAAGAAGAAAATAGCAAAAGAAAAACTTTCTTAAAATGAGAATTGTGTGAAGTGTGAAAATATGTATTTTATTTTTTACAGTGCATAACTTACACAATTGTTAAATATAATTTTATTTTAAATAATTGTTAACAGTAGTTACATACAGAAAATAGGCACAGAAACGTAAGAAATTTTACACTCAAAATATTTTGTAGTTTAAATTAAGTGAAACTGTAATTTAACATAAATGATAAATCATTTAAAATCTGATCTACTTACTTTTCATTTAAATATCAAATGTTTTTTGTTTTTTATTTTTAAATATTGTTTAAATAACTAACATAAGAACAAATGAATAGAAGTTTAAAAATAAATGCTCAAATTTTAACTACAGATCAGTGAAAATAATAGTTATATTCAGTTATTTGAAATTATTTCAGTTTTTTTGTTTCTTTTTTTCTAAAAAATGTAAAAAGTTTGCACACATTTGTGTAAACATTTTTAATTTCTTGTAATTTGAATTGAAATAATTTTGTATTTAAACCCAACAGACACTGATTCTAGCCTTTGAGAAATATTAAGATTTTCATTTGATGCCAAATGTATTTTTCAAATCATTGTAAACAAAATAGTTCAAGCGTTTGAATTCGAATTGAAAAAGATTTAAAAACTATTTGAGAAATATAATTTAGATTAGATCAGATGGCACTATGCACCGCGACCAATGATGGTCTTTTGTGCTGCCTAAAGTTACCTACAGATTCAAGCTACCTATAAAGCCAATTATCCTATTAGGCAAAATGTTCGCGATGTCGGAAGGCGAAATGAAGCGATCACCTAGAAACCTAAGTCTCCTATCACAAAGCCTGGGACATTCGCAGAGAACATGCTCCGAGGTCTTAGACACCATCTCACAAAACCTACACATATCCGTGTCCGATTGACCCTTCTTGTGCAGATGGTATCTGAGATTACAGTGTCCAGTTAAGTACGACGCCAGGGCCCTCAAACCCCCCCCCCCCCCCCCCTTTCAAGCGACAAGAGTCGCCCTACTACTGGAAAAAGAGATCAATCTTTTAGCCTGGCGCTGACCAGGAGAGTTTTCCCAGTAACCAGAGAATTTAGACTCTCTCCATGCCCTGAGCCTTTCCCTAACATACCCCGCAGGTATTCCACAGAATGGTTCAGGACCAATAAAGTGCTTTCGGTCCCCGCGGTTGGCAAGACAATCTGCCCTCTCGTTGCCCTCATGCCCCTCATGACCATGAATCCACCCCAAGGTTAGAGAGTTGCCCCTACCGAGCCTGTTGTGTGTCTGAATGCATTCCATGACCAACCCGGACGACACCTTATAAGCCATTAAGGCCCTCAGTGCAGCCTGACTGTCAGAAAGAATGTAGATGCGAGATCTGCGAGTTCCCCTTCGCAGGCATTCCTCTGCACAGACACAGATGGCCCAAATCTCTGCCTGAAAAATGGACGGATATTTTCCCATAGGTAAAGCACGCTGGAAGCCTGGTCCAAAGACGCCCGCACCCGTGTTCCCATTCGACTGCTTAGAGCCATCAGTGAACCACACCTGAGAACCATCTTCCGGTTCCCAGGATTGATTGGTCCACATGTCTCTGTCAAGAGAAATATAATAGAAATAGCTTGTAAAAAAAGTTAATTGTTTAATACGCCTCCATCCTATTTCTCGAGTCTCTTTCTAATGGAAACTATAGATTTAATATTTAACATCGATATTTCATCGTTTTCGACGAGCAGTGGATAGTTTTTTTTATTTCTAATTTGATTTTTTACTTTAATAAAATAAAATATAAAACCATTTTAACTAGAAATATTTTATTAAATTACATTGCACTGTCTTTTTTTTTAAATATTTATAATGATCTTGGACCCGAATAATCCTGCGTCATAATTTATGAGAAAATATCGAAAATAAAATTCGTTTAAAAATATAGTTCTCCTTATTTTAAACGAGCTTAAGATCCTTTATTTATAAATTATAATTATTTATTTCCAATATTTCGTCATTATGTGACTTCCTAACACAGTGCAACACATGATTTCAAGACAGAATTCTAATAATTTGTTGTGAAAGTAGCCCCAAAAATAAGAACTTCAAGTTACATCAAGAATGGAGCAACATTGATTATTAATAGGTTTTTTGTTAAAGTTCTGCCTATTATATAGGCTCTAGCTTTTCTAAAACTTCGGGTTCTGATGAGATCTTTAGCCAGATCGAAATACTAGTATCAACCTAGCTAATATGTTTGATTTGCTTTATTTTTGTAAATATACGGAGGTTGAAAGCTTGTTATAAATTGAAAATAACATAAAAATAATATCGATGTATATAAAAACAAAAAACTAATATAACTGTAAAGAATATTACTTGAGCCAGAGTACACACTAAAAATTTTTATATAAATAGAACATTTTGGTCTTCAAAGTTTAGTAACGTCATGATGCTTGTTAGGAAAAGACCTAACCACGTGGTTGATTACTAAGAAGACAAGAATGGAGCAACATTGATTATTAATAGGTTTTTTGTTAAAGTTCTGCCTATTATATAGGCTCTAGCTTTTTCAAGAATTACAATTACTTTCATCTGTTGATATAACGTTTCGCTACATAAGTAACAGTTTCGCAGTTATAAATAAATGTATGAAGAAAAAAAATATTTTTTGCATAAAAAATTAAATTTTTTTTTTTTTTTTAATTCATAAAAAATCCAAAACGGTAGAAAGTGTCAAGTCCTTTTACTTTCACGTAAAGTCACATAACCTATGAACAAAATGAGACGTAAATCATGAAAATCAATGAACGCGTGTCGCTTTTATTCACAATTAAGTGAAGGTATGAATTTCAAAAATTTGCTTGAGATATGCACAAAATTCTTTGGAAAAAAGATTGATGACTTTTTTATGATTCTCAGAATTAAAAAAAAAAAGTGATAAACCAAACGTTATTTGATTTTTATGATTGCGGTAGCAAAGTAATAAACGCTAATAAATGTAATTGTAATTCTTGATTTTTCTAAATTTGTTTCAGCAAACTCCGACTAGTGGTTCTCGAGTTATGTCAAACAAAAGAGCCTAAAACGTGACAAATTCCACTATACGATACTTACTAAATTCAAAAAATTATTAAAATTTTATTTGATGTAACTTGACCAAACGAATGATGCAGAAGTTCTTATTTTTGGCGCTACTTTCACAAAAAACTATCAGAATTGAGTCCCTGTGTTAGGGAACAATTATTAAAATTTGATTGCTAATTATTATTAAAGCCAAATTTTATTGATCAAATTATAACAATTGTTTGCCTGAAGAAGTCACCCAATGGGGAGACGAAATATTGGAAATAAATAATTATAATTTATAAATAAAGGATCTTAAGCTCGTTTAAAATAAGGAGAATTATATTTTCAAACGTTTAAGATAATATTCAGTTGTCTCATTCAAAATTATACTCCACTTAAATATTATTAGGTTACACAAAATTTTATTGCAATTCAAAAACTTTTTTGACTTTTCACCTTCAGATTAATAATCCTCTGTCCTACTCACTGCACCACAATAACTTTTAATTTTCTTTAAATTATTTGCTTTGACGTTTTTTGTAAATTGAAATAAATAAGTTTGTGGTCATTTGCGGCTAGAGGTACACATGGGTTAATGATGTTCGAAAATTTTTTTTTCAACCTTGAGTAATAATAATAAAATAAAGCAACAAAGGTTACAAAATTTTACTAATTTTCGATATTAAATATTTTATGACACCAAAGAAGCATGGACATTAAGAAAAAAAAAACACAATTTCCTCGAAACCCCCAAAAATCAAACTGTTGCCCTATCCAAGTAGGAATATTTTTAAAAAGTTTTATTTGCAATCTCTAAGAAATATTTAACAATTCTGTGATGTTCAAATCTCAAATTTGTTAAAGAAAATTTTTTAAAATTTGAAATTGCAGATTTGAAATACATCAAAAAACATTGACCATTTTTGACATCACCTTAGAGCAGGTTAACGACATAAAAAAAATGCTTCTTCGATATCTCACAATTTTGAGTCTTATGAATAAAAAAACTATATTGCAGTAATCAATTTCAAAAATGTTTAATGTGTGTGCCCAAATTTATCGGTCAACTAATAATATTCTTAACAAACAAAACAAGCACACACACACAAACAGACGCAGCATTAACAAAAACACACATACCAACTTATCGTTCACACACTTTTTGTGTAAGTATCAAAAAAACTCTTTTTTTTTTTGTAGAAGTTAATTATAACTTTTGTTAATTTTTAATTTTCAATAAAAGTTTTAATTGTTATTATCATTTTCGTGACAGGTGCAAAATCAATTAATATATTAATTGATTCAAAAATTTTTTTAATTGAAACCCGTTTGTATTTTTTTCTGTGTAGTGGTCTTGGCCAGTATTTATCACTGGGCTAGTTCTTAAACGATTTTGGATTTTTATACCTATTTCAATACATAATTTTATCTTTATATCGATTAATTTATCACTAAGAATAAAAACTATTAGAATTTCCAATTATTTCCCAGTAATGGCAACATTAGCAGTTGGACTGGCAACTCTGCCAATTAAAAAGCTTTACGATGTAAAGCTGTTGGCTGAACTTGTAAGAAAAGGCGGAAATAGCTCATATTGTTTAGGTAATCAACTAAAAACGAAAAAACATCAGCTTTTTCAGTAAATTGGTTGATACACACAGAGAAAAATTTTGATATTTGCCAACGGAAATTCAGTTAATACGAATTTCAGTCGGTTGGTACAATTGAACATTAGTTGTCACAACAAAGTTCGGTTAATTCAACTGAATTTTAGTTGCAATGCCCAAAATATTCAGAAATCTAATGTAAATATCGTTGTACCAACTGAATTTACAAGTTGTTACCATTAAAATAGACTTTTAAATTCGATTGGCACTTTATTTCTCTGTGTGTATATATAACTGATAAAACTAAGAGTTTTTATGGGTTGCTGATTAGATAGAATGAGGCTGAAGATTACCTAGTCGCTTATATCGAAATTGCGGCACTCCCTCTAGAGCTAATCCTCTCAAGATTTGTTTCGTCTTTCTGTTACATTTATTAACAATTAGTGTTTTATATTTATAATAGTAACATTTTAATTGTTATCTCGAACCTGACAATTCAAAATGAAATGCAATTTTTAAAGATCAACAAATACATACAGAATTCTCAATTATTACAATATTTAAAAAATTAAACAAAAACTGCAAAAAGTAATTTTACGCATATAAACACAGTTTAAAGTTTCAATCGCTTTGAGCCACATCTAAATATATATTGATTGTCCAAAACCTTTGTATTTCTCAGTTTTTTTGGCTGTTCGCATATTTCTAGCGGATGCGACCTTAAATTTTTACACATCAAACCCAACATACATACGTCAGTTAACATTTCAAACCCAATATACTTCATTATTATTATTTTAAAAAATTAAACCCTTAATATTCCTAAACATTTTAAGTTTTCTTTTTAACAACGAAAACGAAAAAAAATCATAATTTACTACTCTTCAGGTGTTCAGTTGCATTAAATTTATACAGACTTAGATCTACCAACACAACCATACAAAATTATTACTTACATATATATGTACTTTATACACATGCATTTACATCTTTCAAGAATACATACATATAACGTTAACATTGTGAATACCCAAAAGTTTATAATTTATTTAAAAATTTCCACTTATTTCAATGATGATGGTGATGATAATTGTGTAACTAACTTTTTGTATAAATAAATTCCATTTTAAAAATGTTTAAATATTAGATTTTATAGCCTCTTAGAAATCACTTTATTTAATTTTACTTTATAGTACTTCTACATATAATGAACAATGAATTTATGTGTATGTGTTATAGTAGTAAATAAGAGAATGCTGATTCTAAAGACGTTGTACTATGGGTCAGTAAAACTAAAATTTACAAGGAAAAAAATCGAATTATTATCATTGTGATATGCGTAAGAAAAACAAAATTTAGTATTTTTCTATTGTCGCACAGAAAGAATTGTCGTGGACGAGTTTAATGAATTTTTTCAATAAGCCAATGAATATTTCTTCACAAAGTGAATGAAAAATTTCTTAAAATGCATGAAAAAGCCTCATAATTTTAATGAAACAATTTTTAAGGAAAGTTTGTCATTAGTCGTGTGAAATTTAGAATAAATTAAATGACATTTTTCAAAATTTTATGAAAACCTGCACTAATTTATTGAAATGTTTCAATAGACGAGTTCCAGTGACACTTGGCAGATATAAAGCAAAAACTCATGAATACCATGCAGATAATTCTCTCAGAACTGCAGGTATATTTACAAACCAAAATTTTTTCTATATAAGATGATGTTCAAGTCCATAGTGAAATTCACTGTGTATATATTATGGTGATCGAATCGGTTTTAAAAATTCTGTTGAAACCGGTTTTTTGTGCGTTGTCGTTTTCGGTTTTTTAAAAAGTTGGATTTTCGAATATCGAACCAACCGGTTTGTTGGTGTCGAATACCCGGTTTTTTTTAACTATTATTTTTTAGCTTCAATATATTATACGGCATTTAGACTAAATTGCAAAACACATGTTTTGCCAAAACGAATGGAAAAGAATAAGGAACCGTTGGAATAGAAAAAATGTGATTTTTACAAAATGATTGGAAAAGTACCATTTAACGGCAAATGAGCAACTCCATTTAATATCACATTGAAATTAATCGATCCGATTTTGATAAAATTTTGTGAGTGTGAGCGGTAGTGAACGCAAGTATTAAAAAAAATAAATAAAAAGAAATTTTACACATTTTTTAAAAATAAAAATTTTTGAAAAAAAATTTCAAATCAATTTTTGGAAAAAATCCCTTTTAAAAATTTTATACAAATAGCTACACATGTGTTCTAAATACTCTGAAAATTTCAGAGTCTAAAGCTCCAAAAATTGGTTTTAAAGTTTTTTTTCAAAAAATTTTATTATTAAAAAATGTATAAATTTTTTTTATTTATTTTTTATACCCTAAAACCTAGCCGTTCTTATGCAAAAAATTTGTCGATATTTTTTACACATCAAAAGTTATGGCCTTTTAAGGTAAGTCCCTACCCCACAATTTGTAGATATAGGGTTGCCAGAGTTTTCAAAAAAAAAAAAAAAAAAAAAAATAATAATACTTGCGTTTACTACAGCACACACTCACAAAATTTTATCAAAATCGGAAAACATCTATTAATTTCACGGTGATATTAAATGGAATTGCTCAAATGGTAAAAAAAAGCTTGTCTCACTTTGGACCCAAAAGATTTTTTGAAATTTTTTTCTTCGGATTTTTGAAGGGGGAATTTTTTTTTGAAATGGATTTTTTTATGAATCATTAAATTTTGTACATTTTTTGCTTTTGAACTTTGATTTTACAAAACTGAATAAATCACTTTCATTCTAATAAAAAAATATTCTGCATAAAAATAATTAAAATTAGAATTATTTAAATTACACGTGTTTTGCTATATAGTGTGAACGTGGCTTTAGAAACCGTAAATTTAAAAAAATCCATTGTTAAAAACGGAATGTTCTGGAAAATTTACTTAAAACCCATTTTTCATATTTTAAACGAGCTTAAGATCATTTATTTATTAATTATAATTATTTATTTCTAATATTTCGTTTCCACATTGAAGAAGTCACCCAATGTGGAGACGAAATATTGGAAATATATAATTATACCCTATGGGGAACGAGACTGGTCCTTCGTGTGCCACAGGATCGGTCCCTTCGTGCCAGATACCGGTCCTCTGCTAAACCCTACCCTTTGTAAACAACTGGCTTTAACATTGGCTTGTCACAGGAGGGGGTCATTTGTCCTGCTTTAAACCACATAGTGGTATGCCACAGGACTAACCAAAGATGGGCATACTACAAGACTGTCGCAAAATGGCCATGTCGTATAAAATAAATGAAAACTAAACAGCTTCCAATGGGTAAAATTCTGGCCAACTGGCTTTTTCTTGTTAATAAGCATTCTGGTTAAGTGGTATGTCCTCCCTTTACCAGTCACAGGATTGGTAATTTTAGGACAATTGACACTGCTTAACCCACTTCAGTATTAAATTATACCAGTCCTGTGATAAGTGCTTCTTTAACCAGTCACTTTAAGGTCAATTTACTCCTCATTCCCCATAGGGTAATTACACACAGAAAAAAAACTGTAGCTATTTGTCAACTGAAATTCGCTTAGTAAGACTCAAATTCGGTTATTACGAATTTTAGACAGTTGGCACAATTTTAAATTAGTTTTCGCAACAATGTTCGCCTAATTCAACAGAATTTTTGTTGCAACACCCAAATTTTTCAGAAATTGAATGTAAATATCGTTGTACTAACTGAATTTAAATACTTTTTTTAATTCGGTTGACACTTTATGTGTGTAAAAAAATAAATGATCTTAAGGTCGTTTAAAAAAAAAGAAGAATTAAATAAAAGAAGATTAAAGAAAACTTAACATTTTTAATACCATTTGAAAATGCAAGAGAGTTTTTTTTTATTTAAAAATTACTCATATAAAATATTTTCAGGATTTCTATAACCTCAAAAATTGTTATTTTCCTGTGACATTTTTTAAATTTTTTTCAGTGTTTTGATTCTGTCATTTTATATTTAGGTACATTAACAAATATGTAAAAACAAACAAATATTTTAATTTTTAGAAATACAAAATTTGACATTTTCAAAAAATGTTTGTTTATTAAAATTTTTTCTTCATAATATGTTTGAGTTGAGTCGTTTTTCAATAATGAACGGTTTTAAATGAATTATTTTGAATGCAAAAGGTGTATATCAGACAATAACTTCGGAGCGCGTATAAATAAAAATGTTAAATGATTTATAAAAATTATTTTTTTTTAACACCATCGAAAAAATTTTTACAATCTGACACAAAATTAATAATAATTTTTCAAATAAATAAAGTTATTCATATTCATAAAAAATAATATATTTCTGATTATATCAACCGGTTGTTTTCAAATTCCAGAAACCGAAACCGTTTTTTTTTTTTTTAAATTCCAACTATTCGTAAAAAACCAAAAACCGGTTTTCGAAAAAATTCGAATAATACATCACCCTAGTATACATATATTTTAATAATTTTGTCAGTTTTTGGCAAAATTCCCTTTATTATAAGTATATGATATATTTGTTCATTTATTCGTTCATACTTTCATATTGCTAATATTGGTTTTCTAATATGTTTTTGTTATTTTGCCAAAAATTCATATGAAAATTTGTCATATTTCATTTTAATTAACAATGTAGTTTAAATGTGTGTCTTATTAAAAAAAAAAAAAACGGAAGTAGAAAAATAAAACAATAACACAAAAGTAATTATGAAATGATATATACACAGACTAATGTAAGAAAATGGAAAAATTATATACTTTAAGTTGAATTTACAACGTAAATTATAATTAAATTTGATATTTTAAACACTTTTAAGTTTGGCAATGAGACAAGTCAGATTAAATAAAAATTATTTAATCTGGTCATGACTTATTTTATATCATTATCTTATTCAAATATAGCAATCTACAATTTTTTTTAGAAAATAAGGTTTGATGCCAATATATTTACTGACGCACAGTGGTTCCAAACACAAAAAACATGGTAATAAATATAGATGTTTTAAACTACTGGTCCAATCGGGAAATGGTGTTCCCAAAAATTGAAAAGCGGGAGCTAACCTTTAAGGAAAATGTTTCTGTGGTCACCCTGTTTTAACACAGGGTGTGCTACAGGGTGTCAAAGTTGACCATCTCGAGTATGAAAGAGCTTTAAAGGGGTATAACTTCTATAACCATGCATCGATTTTAGTGTTTTTTGGACTTTTTTAAATCTAGGTTACGAGACAAAGCAAAAACATGCTTCATGTACCATAGTAACTCTTACAGTTAAAAAAATATTTCACTTTGAATTTCAAAATCTTCATTTTTCGCCTTGACTTTTTTAATAGTTTTGCCAATAGATTATTCATTTTTCAAAGAAAATGCTCAAAATTTTTTCAAGTCATTCTAATGACCTTTCTTAAACTCTTAAAGAAAACTTTTTTGAATTATCTTAAGCCGTTTCGCAGTGATACTATTTTAAACTCAAAAATTAAAAGTGTGTTCTGAAAAATGGGGTTTTTTGGTCAGATAAGGGGTAACTTCACACACCTTTATATATATTTTGCTGATATTTTTTGGATTAGTTTTTTACATAGTTTGATAGAGTAGACTTCAAAAATGCTTAATGGTATAGTTTAAAGCATTTTTGGATATGCACCCTACGTCCAGCATTGGTCGAAAATGATGAATTTTTGAACGGAATTCTATGTTTATGACCGTGATAAAAAAAAGTCACGCCACTTAGACACGATTTGAAATTTTTATACTGTAAAGAGATTTATTCTAATGAGTTTGCCACTTCATTTGCCGCCGCCCGCTCAAAAACGTAGCCTGGAGAGCAAATTTTGTGGAAAAAGTCATTTTTTCAAAAGCCTTTTTTTGATTTATAAAAAAAGCGTACTTATATTATCAATTTCAGCAAGATTTTATTTTATTTTTAATAAAACGTAAATAATTGTCCTACATTCCAAAAATCTTTTCGATATTGCTTATGGTTATTTTTACATAAAACATCAAAGTTCAATGTAGTATATCTAACTATAATTAATTGTACATTTATTGGCTTTTGCTTTCGGTAATGTTAAAAAATTTAAATAATTTCAGAAATTTTTTTACATATTATTAAATTAGACTTAGTTATCAATTCAACGATGCATAAATCGTTTATCTAGTGTAATAAATGAATTCAAACTATTGCGCTTAAATCAGGCATTTCAGGTCAAATTGCAGTATTTAACAAATTTATATATTCAGGTATACAGAGCGTGTTGCATTATATTTCTCTAAAAGGGTTACGGGTTTTTTTATTTTTTTAATACTATTTCAAAAACCTAATAAGATATAAATGCAGGTAGAAAATGCGTTTTATGATGTAACATTTGCATAATATATTGTTCTAATTTTCCATATAAAACAGGTAAATAACTACCATATATTCATTTATTTGAAAGACAAAATAATGTTTTTTTTTTGTTCTAAAGATAAGGTTTTATTAAATTTAACTGGTACAGTAGTAATTGTGCTAAAAATATGAATATATTCCTAAGGACTACACATTTTCTACAAAGTAGTCTGAAGTATCAAAAGTTAAAAGGTCGTTTATATGCATAGATTCAGAATCTTCCTTTTCAATGTCTATGCTTATTTTTGGTAACCATTTTGTTCTTATGGAGTAAAGTACTGGATCCGATGATATTAATAAAAATTCCATCAAATCGGAATTTTGAGCTATTCTGGAGCACTTACGTGTGTTAAAAAGCCTAAAATGTTTGACGTCTCTATTTCTGGCCTCCTGGGCTTCTTCAGTCAGTTCGCCTAAAGGCAACATACTGTTTTCTATTATTTCTTTGGCATGAGCTAATACTTTATGTACTGTTGGTGTCATTGGCCTCCAAGAGTACATGGTGAGTATAATGTCTTTTGTTTCATTGGCAAAGAGTTTAAATTTAGCCACATTAATAGGTTTTTTACTGTTAATGACTGCTAATATAACTTTAAAACGTTTTAGTAGGTTTTTATCGAGACCCGTAATTGAGGAGGTAGTTTCTGGATCTTCGAAAAAACGCCTTGCTGTATTTCCGTCATTGGAACTTCCAAACCCCTGAAGGGGCGTATCAATGATTAATCCAAGTCTTAATTTAAATTCATCTTGAATTCTTTTCTTCTCTTCTTTTCTCATGTTGTGTAGATCAGTGTTTTTGTTTACGGAAAGGCTTAGGTTTCCTGGAATAAGGCGGTATTTGAGATCGTATGCGAGGTGTAAACAATATTCCATAAATCTTATTCTGGCATGAAGTGGCGATATCCCAAACCTCAGAGCGTTTTCGTTCATAGAAATTGTATCACTATCTTCATGAAACTGTGAACTTAATTTTCCACATATATTACATTTCCAAGTAGATGTTGTGTCTGTAATTGCATTTGCAACTTTTCCATCAATCATTGTAAGTTGTGGTTGAAATGAAACTTTAATAACTTGTCCAGATATTTCCACGTAAAGTGGAGACAAGCTCGAAATTTCCCTTTCTATTGAATCTACTAAACTTTGTGTTGAAATCATGTCTTCTTTTACATATTCAAATCGTATTGGACGACATAAAAATTTAGATCCAGGGGTTAAATTCGTCCATATATCATTTGCAGACGAGGTTGAAGGTAATTTATTATACAACCGCATTCTTAACGGCACAAAAGAAGCCATAAAAATTGATGAAAAACTTTTTTCTTTGCTGCTTCCAGATGGTTGTTTGTATTCGGAAAACCCAGATGTGCCATCACAGCCCCATTTGAACATTAACACGACATCAGATTGCTTGCATCTTTCAATATCTTTGCTGCTAAATGTGGACATAATTCTAGAAACAGTATTGTCAATTAACTGTGATAGTTCAACTTTTGCGCCTTCAATAGAGGCATGCACTGGGGATGTTATTGGTTTTAAAATATTTTCTTTTGTTTCTTTTATTGATTTACTGCTAGGAAAAATATCATATCCTTTTTCAATGAGAGCTTTTCTTAAAATACCATATTTATTTCTCGTTAACCCCAAATTTAGAAAAAGAGCTAATGCATCTTCACTGGTAAAGGAAGTTGATGATTTTGGTGTTGGAATACTTTGTATCATGCGCTTCAAACGCTTAGGAGACGCAGTTGGTAGGACGTCGACAATTTTCCCTGTTTCTTTAGGCTGTATACGTGTCAAAGCTGCTTTAAAAGAATCCTTTATTTCATTAGCGGAGTGTGTGTTAATCATTTCTTCCTGTTTTACCTTCTTAGTCCTAATCTGGACCTCTTCATAATCTTTTTTAGGGCGGCCCCTTTTTTTCTGTTCAATAACTACTGACATCTCCTTATTAAGCCAATCTTGACTCTTCTTCATAAATTTTTGTATAGAATAATCGGAATCTTTAATCCTTTTTTCATAAATTTTGTAAAAATTTTCAATTTCATCTGGCTTTATATTTAAGCCATACGAGTAGACAATGGTATCAATCAGTTTTCCTATTTTTTCCGATCGTATATCAGTATTGGCAAGAGTATCCCAAATTACTTTACAAAGGGAGCTATATTTTATTGTAACCTCCATGACTGCTTAACTCAAATAACCTCCTTTTAAAATTACTACGCTTATATATTACAAATATTTGTTTTTTTATAAACAAAAAATCGAGCAGGTACTGGATTTGTAAAAACAAAAAACTGAAATAGGTAAAATAAAAAAAAACGCATTATATTAGCCCATTAAAACAATATGTTATGCAAATGTTACATCATAAAACGCATTTTCTACCTGCATTTATATCTTATTAGGTTTTTGAAATAGTATTAAAAAAATAAAAAAAACCCGTAACCCTTTTAGAGAAATATAATGCAACACGCTCTGTATACCTGAATATATAAATTTGTTAAATACTGCAATTTGACCTGAAATGCCTGATTTAAGCGCAATAGTTTGAATTCATTTATTACACTAGATAAACGATTTATGCATCGTTGAATTGATAACTAAGTCTAATTTAATAATATGTAAAAAAATTTCTGAAATTATTTAAATTTTTTAACATTACCGAAAGCAAAAGCCAATAAATGTACATTTAATTATAGTTAGATATACTACATTGAACTTTGATGTTTTATGTAAAAATAACCATAAGCAATATCGAAAAGATTTTTGGAATGTAGGACAATTATTTACGTTTTATTAAAAATAAAATAAAATCTTGCTGAAATTGATAATATAAGTACGCTTTTTTTATAAATCAAAAAAAGGCTTTTGAAAAAATGACTTTTTTCCACAAAATTTGCTCTCCAGGCTACGTTTTTGAGCGGGCGGCGGCAAATGAAGTGGCAAACTCATTAGAATAAATCTCTTTACAGTATAAAAATTTCAAATCGTGTCTAAGTGGCGTGACTTTTTTTTATCACGGTCATAAACATAGAATTCCGTTCAAAAATTCATCATTTTCGACCAATGCTGGACGTAGGGTGCATATCCAAAAATGCTTTAAACTATACCATTAAGCATTTTTGAAGTCTACTCTATCAAACTATGTAAAAAACTAATCCAAAAAATATCAGCAAAATATATATAAAGGTGTGTGAAGTTACCCCTTATCTGACCAAAAAACCCCATTTTTCAGAACACACTTTTAATTTTTGAGTTTAAAATAGTATCACTGCGAAACGGCTTAAGATAATTCAAAAAAGTTTTCTTTAGGAGTTTAAGAAAGGTCATTAGAATGACTTGAAAAAATTTTGAGCATTTTCTTTGAAAAATGAATAATCTATTGGCAAAACTATTAAAAAAGTCAAGGCGAAAAATGAAGATTTTGAAATTCAAAGTGAAATATTTTTTTAACTGTAAGAGTTACTATGGTACATGAAGCATGTTTTTGCTTTGTCTCGTAACCTAGATTTAAAAAAGTCCAAAAAACACTAAAATCGATGCATGGTTATAGAAGTTATACCCCTTTAAAGCTCTTTCATACTCGAGATGGTCAACTTTGACACCCTGTAGCACACCCTGTGTTAAAACAGGGTGACCACAGAAACATTTTCCTTAAAGGTTAGCTCCCGCTTTTCAATTTTTGGGAACACCATTTCCCGATTGGACCAGTAGTTTAAAACATCTATATTTATTACCATGTTTTTTGTGTTTGGAACCACTGTGCGGCGGTTTCTCATCGGATTAATCATGATATGTAAACGCTTCAACAAATGACTATGCAAAATTTTGAGATGAACCTGGGAGTCATAGCGGAATTCCAAAAAAGTGAAACGTTTAAAAATATTGGTTTGTTTCGTCTTGATTTTGTTATCCATTTATTTGTCCCAAGCTTTTGTATAAACGTATTATAGTTAAAATAAGCGTTTTAACTAGAAAATTTAAAAAAAAAAATGTAACCTCTCCAAATCTAAAAATATCAGATCTGCCCAGATTTCATCAGATCTGCTCAGGTTCTATCAGATCAAATTATATCTCAATTTTACCCCATTTTTTCTATCTAATTAGATCAGATCGTATATGCTATGAAATCTGTTAAGATCTGGCAAAACAGATCTAACTAGATCTAACTAGGTCAGATAAGGTCAATTTTTATTTTAACTTCAGTTAAAATAAAAATTGAGAAGTGTATTAACTAGTAAAACAACATTCGCACACATGTGGTCATGTTGGATCAGATCTGACACCAGATATGATCCAACATGACCAGATACATTCAGATATGAACAGATCTGTTGCTATATCTGATCAGACCTGGGTGTAAAGTTCATCACAAATCCCATATCTTACCATATATGATCAGATTTATTTATGTATCAATTAAATAATTTTATTTTGATTTTTAAAGTGAGCTATCATATTAATTAAGATCCTTATATACTATTAACAAAACTCTTAAAATTTAATTCGACGATTTTTTTTCATAAAAGTGTCTATGATTTTGTCAGGTTCAACCTTTTCTCGATACACTGATGCAAGAGCTAGAGCACCAAGTCAAGCTTCACCCATAGAATTCCTTAAATATGTTTTCACTCTTTTTAGGGTGGAAAAACTTCTCTCCGCGGATGCAGTTGTAACAGGAATTACTATCAGTAAATGTAAAAACATGTAAACGTATGGAAAAAGTTCCTTGTTGCAATCTTGAATAGCATCTAGCGGATTCGATGGTCTTTATGGTAGTGTTTCCATAGATCAATTTCAGTTAATATAACATTAGTTTGAAAAATTATAGTCTCAAAAAAATATTATAAATTCATTTATTACATACTAACCAAAACAAAAATAAAATAAAAAATCGAAAATATTTCGGGGGGGCTTTGGCCCCCAGGGCCCCCCCCTGGGTACGCCACTGCTTGAAAACTCTACTCTATATGGTTTTTGGGCCATTTAAAGGAATAGAGTTATGAGAATAGTATTTAAAAATTGTGTAACTTTCAGCGCACCAATAATACACAAATAATTGGCGTACATTTTTTGAAAATGTATGTTTTTTGCGTCTGACATTCACAATTATATTTTAAATTGGTTAGCGAATTGCATGAACTGAGTTTCTTACACACAGAGAAAGAAAGTGCCAACCGAATTGAAAAGTGTATATTATTTGGATGTTGCAACTAAATTTCTGTTGAACTTTGTTGTGCAAACTAATATAAAGTTGTGCCAACTGTCTGAAATTCGTAATAACCGAATTTAAGTCGTAGTAACCGAATTTCACTTGACAAGTAGCTAAATTTTTTTCTGTGTGTAGTAAGCACCACTTCCGAGACAAAAAGGCATTTTATAATTTTAAAACTCAAAAATTTTATGAACTTTTTAAATATTTTGCGAAATTAAATTATTTTTTCGCATTTTTTATAAAAAAAAAAAAACATGGCTTGAAAACAGAGTCAACTTGACGACGGACAACATTGATAAATAGTAAAAGAATTTTGCATTCCTAGCAGGTACAGCGGCAGTTTTTTCCAAACACATTTCTCTTTGTGGCAACTAAAGCGCTGTATCAAATCCTCCAAAACATACAACAAACAAAAGATTTTATGAACTTTAAATTTTGTGGAGCAAACAAAATTTTCATAACCTCAATTATTTTTCAATCATAGTAAATGTAGTCCCTTTTCAATTTACTCACCTTTATCCTTTCAACTACAGTTTACATACACTTGCATACATTTACCCGTAGCCTTCTTATATTTTATCTTAATTAACTTTTTATTCTGTTCTTGTCTCTTGTTTGTCTTCAAAATTTGTTAAAATTAAGTTTAAAGTGTCCTCTTTGGAAAATAATTAGTAAGTCCAGTGTAAACGTTGTGATTTTAATGATAAAATATTGACAATAACGTTCGTAATTGCCAAGAAGAGTAGGTTTATATATAAAAGAAAAGTTTGTAAAGTATAACAAAGTTGTATGGTCGTAGAAAGATAGATAAGGAGGTGATATTTGAAAAAAACTAAAGATAATTTATATTACATTTTGTTGCAATTTTATAAAGTGTTATCAATAAATTTTAATAATTTTCTAATTATGAAAAGTAATATCATATTTTTTTCCTTGGTATATAGTTTAGGTGATAGGATAATTATGATTTTATGATTTTATTATGATATTCAATCGATTAATCGTTATGCCATTTCTCGTTTCCAAACCGTGGACTGCACATGAAAAATCACAAAAATGAAGCAAATTTGACTTATATCAAACTAGCTTAATTTTAAATTGCATTTTTGTTTTCGCATTTATAACCAATTTAAAATACCCCGACCTGAGAAGGGGTTATCGTTAGAGGTTAAACAATTAATCGATTAAAGACTCGAATAATAGGTTAATAAATAGTTTGTGTTTTTTTTTTTATTATTTAACCGGCTTTGTAGGAGAACTGAAAACACTAATAAATATGGTTGGCCTAATAAGACTGATAAATACGTGGCGTATGAGTGATATTTTATAAAATATAAATTATACGCTAATAAGTCATATGTCTGTCAATTTAACAGGTTTACTTACTAGCTTTAGAAATCATTAAAAACGACAATATTTAAGGAATTATAAAAAATAAATAATTGGTTTATTAAAAATAATGTTTGCGATAAAAAAACACAATATTTGATATTATTTTAAAAATTATAATTTAGAATTCGGACTACCATGGCAACCCCGGTAATCATTTCTTTATATACCTTTTTAAAGGCAAAATGGTAATGATAATCACGCAGAAAAAACTTTATTTCGCGAAGCCGCCTGCCGCGTTCTACGGTGGAAAAAAACCCCTAAGAGCGGCCGAAGGCCGCCACCCAGAAGATCGTGTTTTCAAATCAGATGTCGAATCCGTTAAAATCTTATATTTTTAAGACATCAAGTAGCATTTATTTGACCTGTCATAACTTTTTATGTCCCAAAATACCAACCCACACCAAGATTTATTGTTTTTTAATAATTATTTTTTTAAAAGTCTATTTGATTAAAAATGTTACGTATATATTAGTGTCTAATCGTTAAATAAACAGAAGGCCAATGCTCTACTCTTTTATTTAAAATAAAAAATAAATTAATTAGCTGTTTAAATGACAAAGCTATGACTGGTCAAATTATATTACTTATTGTCTTAAAAATAAGATTTCAACGGATTCGACATTGGATTTGTAAAAACAAGTGCTTCTGTGTGGCGGCCTTCGGCCGCTCTTAGGGTTTTTTTCTTCCGTAGAATGCGGCAGGCGGCTACGCGAAAATAATTTTTTTTGAGTGCGACACAAAAAAATAAAATTGAAGCAATTTTTTTAAGTTTCCTTAAAACTCTTTTCTTTGATATTATGAATCAGCCTTGACATTTAAGGTCTTATAACATTTAAAAAAATAAATTATGATTTTGGGCAATAATAATAATATTTTGGACAAACAAAAAACCGTCATAGCGCGCAACAAAAAATAATAATAATGTTAAAAAAATAATGAATTTTTGAAAATGAATAACTCCCACTAAAAATGAAATAACTCCTACAGCAAATGCAATAACACCGAACAAGAAAATAAAATGAAATAAGTCCCAACGCGAAGTTCTGTTGGGACTTATTTCATTTCGGAATTATTGCATTATGAAATAACACCTAATAACAAAAATGAAATAACTTCTAAAAAAATGCAATAACTGCAAAAGAACTGGCTATTATTTCATTTGAAATTACTCCCAAATTTGTATGAAAAATTTTTGGGACATATTTAATTTTTATTTTTTTGGGGACTTTTTGCACCTAGGACTTATTGCTTAGAGCAAAAACAAATATCATTTAATGCGTAACATACATATATATTACATAATGTTTTTAAATCTGTTCCTAAATATGGGTAAAAAATACAATAAATGGAAAATTTCCTGAAAAAAAAATATACAAGACTGGCTGTTTGTACCAGGTCTTGCCCGGACATGAAGTACGTGTAAAACAACGCATATTGACAACAAATTTTAGTTTCATACCTTAAGAATTAAAAAAGATACCGACTTTTTATCCGATTCCTTATCTTAATTATTATCCACGCCCAGGAGCCTTCTCGACACCGCGTTCCCTACGCCCCAGCGACCAACGAAACACCGACCGCAGACACCTTACACAATGCAGTATGTCCCTTTTTTATAATATTGTGTGCGGTATGAGTATCATTTGTGACAGTTTTGAGCAAGTTCCAGTGAGTTTTATCTAAAGTGAAATATGCATTAAAAATTGTTAAAGGTGCGCGTAAAAGTAGGCGTGGTAGATGAAAAGTATCTTTCCTGGATTTTGAAAACGTACTGAAAACATCTTAAAAATTAAATATATAGTTTTCAAAACAGAGGTATTTAAACGGGCGCCTTAACAATATATTATAAAATGCATATAATATTAATAAATCAGTGAAATATCAGGAAATAATCAGGGTGTCCGCAGGGAAGGTATACTATTTTGTTTGTTTATAATTTTTGATTAAATGAAAGAGAATGGATCTTATATTGATAAATGTTTTATTTAATGTCGGCAATTATGTATGGAATACAATATCAGATAAATGTCCGCCTCTTTTAGCCTCGCAAATGCGAGTCCTTTTGAGCACATTTTTCATTACATTCTCACACATTTCACGCGGTATTTAATTAATTCCATCACGAATATTTTGTTTGCGTTGCTCAAGCGTTTCTGGTTTGTTTGCATAAACCTTGCTTTTCAGATATCCCCACAAAAAGAAGTCCGGAGCAGTCAAATCAGGCGACCGTGGAGGCCAATCAACATCACAATTTCTTGAAATAACTTGTTGTAGAAAGAGGTCTCGCAGTAATTCCAGTGTAATCCTGGCTGTATGCGATGTGGCACCGTCTTGTTGATACCACTGAATCTTAAATGGAAACAAATGGAAATCCTTGTGCAAAATTTTGACAAAAGTTGTTCTTTGAAGACCAAGCTCCTGAGCACGGCGTCGAATTGAGTTTGATGGATTGTTTTGAACAGTTTCTTGAGCAGCAGTAAAGTGTTCAACCTCTTTCTTCGAAATCATTCACTACAAGATAAATAGTGAGTTTGTTGGCACGTTGTTTCTCCCAAAAATTTCACGTAACTTTCTCATCGTCACAGTAATCGATGACTGATTTTGATAAAATGTTTTAACGATTAAAACACGTTGGTTTATCGAATGTTTTTCCATAATAAATTTTCCACGTGTCTACTTCACGACTGCCAAATATGAACTGTCAAGACTAATGTTTACAAAAATGGCGGCAAAACAAAATAGTATACCTTCCCGGCGGACACCCTGTATAAAAAATAACAAATTGTCATTTTTGCTATGTAAACATGCAATAATAAACTTTTCTTCAAAAAACCATTAAAAGCAATTAAACCCTTGCACCAAAAAAAGTGAAAGTGTAACTTAATGGTAAAAATTGCATATTTTGTATATATGCACTCTTTTTTTAAATCGAGAGTTGCATAAAAAATAAATTTTTTTTACGCTGAAAAAAAATTGAAAAACGAAAATCGGGAATAAAACCATGTTTTTTAGAGTTTCGAGAATATAAAAACGCCAATCTTTAAGTGGCTTCGTAGAGTTTCTGCGTGTCAAATATAATTTAAGTCGTAAGACCTAAGGTCAGATTTTGGCCGATCTTGCGTGGAATGGCCGATATATAGATGTTGGTCTAACAATGAAAAATATATATTGTTTTTTTAACAAAGTATTTCTACAAAGATACTAGGTTCAAACATAAACCGATTCCAGCCGTAATCAGCAAGTGTTGTCCTTTGGTCGACATTGGTCGGTGTGCAGAATATCGTAGAAATACAATTTATATTTTCCATTCTAAGACAAATATATTATATTTTTTTCGAATTTTCCATTTTGGGATTTTGATTGACAAAAGTCGCTTGATCGTGAATCGAGATATTGTCAAAATAATCAACTTACTCAAAGATTATAATTAAAAAACTAAAAATATTTAAAAAATTACTCCATAAAAAAAAATTTATAAAAAAATCCATAAAAAAAAAAATTCGGTTTTAGGAAGCCTAAATACATAAATAAATAATAAAAAATAGTCGCATGTGGCTAACAAAGCCATCTTGTATGGGCACCATAAGTCAATGAGTCAAATTTTATAAAAATGTCTTGATATTTGAGATCTTCAGCTTGCGAAAGAATATTAGAATTAATTGTATCGTTGTGCCGTTTATTTCATTTATTCATTTTGCAGAATCTAATTAAAATCGGCTTATCCGTTTCAAGTTAAAATTATATCTTTTAAACATATCCTGATGGAATCGTATCAGTCCTTGAGCCAAAAACGTAATTTATAATCAAAAAAGACTTTTTAAAGAAAATTTTTTTCTAACTTCTTATCGACGTCTTTCATTTAGGTTTACTATTTGTGATAATTTTTTTAAATTTTAATTTATTGTAAAAAAAAAATATTTCCCCTTTGAATAATTTTCTCTTCTAAAGCGTACTTGTTCATGAAAAATTAGTTTTCCATAAATGTAGTGTACTTAGTATGAATTCTATTGAAATAATTAACCTCTCTTAAGAAAAATTATATTCTTAAAAATGCAGCGATAAAGCAAAGACCATTTAAATACGGTCTTGGGCATTTGTGGATTTGTTGTCTTTACATTTTTACTCATAACTTTTTAACAAATTTCGCTCAATTTCGCTCAATTTCATTACCAACTTGCTAGAGTTAATACAATTTAGGTAAAACAGAGCAGTGAGCCCAATTTCAGTAAGCTCCCAACTCTTGGCAGTTCTTAAAACTTAAAATTTAAACAAAAATTTACTTTTTTCTAAAAAAAAGTCTTTTGAATAATTGATTGAAAATACCTAAAACTAAATTTGTAGGGTCTCTTTATAATTTCTTTTTGTATAAGTTAGTAAAATTGTTCATACACTCTATTTATTTCCTAAATAAAACCATTAATAGTTATGGCAACCTCATTTTATTTGTTGTTCATTTTATAAAAGTGGTATTTTATATGTTTTTCTATCGCTTCTCCTCTTCCGAGCAAACTAAATTAGTTTTAACTGTCAACATTTATGAGAAGAAAAAAACATGTTAACAAATTATAAAAGTTGTATCACACTATCAAAGAACGTATATGCATTAAAATTTTTAATGATCAAACTTATAACATAATTTTGAAGAAGTTTTCTGAGAAAGCAGGAGTTGGTAAAAGAAACAGTGTTTAAAATTCACAAATTATATGATGATGACGTTAATTGCTTACCAACCAACTCTTCTATTCGTATATCGATGATTAAATGTAGAAAGGACCTAAATAGATTTTTAATACTTAAGGAATGAAGGAAAATCATTACTAAATCTGAAAAATTATGGAAATAAATTTGTACTGAAATACATTTTATATCCAAAGATATTTTCAGATTTTTTAATTTTTTACTCTTTCTGTAAGGTAATTCAAAAATCGATTTAGGGCATTTCTACATTAAGCCTTAGATATTGCATCTTCATATTGAATGGTTGGTTCGTTGGTTGGTTGATAGATGTTTGTTAGTTGTTATGCATAATTGTTGTACATTTTCTTCTTTTTTTTATTTGGAAATAGAGAAACAGAATATAATTTTTAGCCTCGTTTTCACAATGTCCCGTTAGCTACTAACTCAGACTGTAACTGACGCATTTTTTTAACAAACAGTTCAATTTTCAATTTAACCGTTTGTTAAATTTTAACTTGAAATTTAGTAATCGGTCCTTAGTAAAGTTTTATAAACTTTTGACAACGGTTTACCATTCAACATGAAATATTATAATTTCATAAATATTTTCCATAAAATATAGAATCACAAGTTAAACTACTCAAAAGATAAATGTGGGAAAGAGAGAATTATAGAAAGTTTAAGGGAGGTAGATGTTTAAAGTTTCATATAACATTATGTTAGATAAATGCAAATAGTTTTATTACTAGGGCTAGGAAGTTCATGTTTGTTGTTGTCAACTAAAAATCAAAGTTAACCAAGTAGCATTGCGAGTCAACAAATTTGAAACAAAATGTCATCGATTTGTTAATGCATATTTTGTTAGTGCATATTTTGCTACAACGCATATTTTCCACAAATTATATCTCGTATGAAAAATAAATTTTTTATTTTTATTATGTACATAACAATAAAATAAATGCATTATCTTCCGCTCCCTATTTATTACCTTATTATATAACTTCCCTATGATGAATAAGAAGTAAATTGTCCTTAAAGTTACAACCCCGTGATTGCCCAGCCAGATATTGCCGATTTTCAGAAAATTTTATTTTTAGTACAATTGGCAGAAATGCAAATTAAAGCACTGGCAAAGCCCTGATTAAGAATGCTTTTCCAAAGTTGGCCAAGTGGAATTTGCCAGTACTCTTCACTTATCACTTATCTCGGTAGAACACCTCACATGTTAGTATTGATAGAACAGTGTTACACAACCCACATTCCGGCGATGCTTCAATGAGTCAATTGAGTTGGATGACCTACTGACATTTATAAGCGCCAAAGGCCTTCTTTGAACATGAACCAAAAGCTCCAAAATTGACTTTGAAGCTCCTGCCCATATATGGGAGTTGTATTCCATCTTCGATCGGATATAGGTGGTATAAATTGTAAGGAGATCAAATGAGGCACTTGAGTGCTTCCTTCGAAACCTGAAAAACATGCTTATTCCATCGAACATCACACTGAATTTTTACGCCCAGAACATCAAGCGTTTCTGATTCCACAATATTTATACAACCCATATGAACAGATGACATCGTTGTAATATTTGACAACATACAACATTGGGTTTTGCGCGCATTAAAATCGACCCTGCTCGTACGACGCCACTCAGAGATTGTAATCAGGTACTGATCATTCATAATCTGCCTTCTGCCCCAACCTCAACCAGGCTTGGCCTATGATCGAAGGAAAATAAATGACAAATACTGCTGGCATCTGCGAAAGAGTAGATAGGGTAGAAAATTTGATCAAGTAGATCATTAATGAAGATAAGAAAAAGAGAAGGAGAAGGAGACGGAGACGGAGACGGAGAAAGAACAGAACCTTGAGGTACCCCCAAATTTAGCTTAAACTCATCTGATGAGATACCGTCTATAACAACACGTATAGTGCGACCTCTGTGAAAGCTCGAAATAAAACAAGAGAAGTCATTACCGACACCAAAAGCAATAAGCTTCGATACCAGTGCGCCGTGCCACACGCGATCGAACGCCTTGGAAATATCTAGAGCAACCACTTTATTCTCACCTATTTGTGTGAATGGAACGATTCCAACCTTCTGAAATGAAGCTAATAGCTCTCCCGTAGATCGGCTTCTACGAGGACATACTGTCGACCACTTATAAGTGAATTCGACCCTAGAAAATTAACAAGATGGTGATTAACCATGCTCGCCATCAACTTCGAACCATGCTCGCCATCACCCCGCCCTTTTAAGGGATTGGCTGAACGTTGGCAAACTTCCAGCATAAGGAAAACCCACCCAGAAAGCATGACGAGCTAAAGAGGTTAGCATGACGAGCTAAAAAGGTTAGCAGAAGAGTACAAACAGAGAAACATTTAGCTATTTGCCAACTGAAATTTGGATACTACGAGTCAAATTCGGTTAATACGAATCTCAGACGGTTTGCACAACTTAATATTAGTTTTCACAACAAAGTTCGGTTAATTGAACTGAATTTTAGTTGCAACTCCCAAAATATTCAGAAATCTTATGTAAATATTGTTGTAATAACTGAATTTATAAGTTGTCACAATTGAAATACACTTTACAATTCGGTTGGGACTTTATTTATCAGTGTACTTTTTCAGAACCAGTGCTGGTGTACCATCCGACCCTGCTGACTTATTTACGTTGAGCTCCGTAAGAACCCTTTTAACGCCAGGAGCTCAGAGAAATATCTTGGGCATAATACACGATACTCTTGCGAGTTCGGGCAGTTTTTGATCGCTTTCCGTTAAAGTTGAATTTTCAACGAACATTCTAGCCAAAATGTTAGCTTTATCAACCGGGTCAGTGAATTTTTTTTTTTTTTTTTAAAGAGAAGCAACATTCAGGAAATTCTTCCTATTAATTAATGTGTTGCTTTCTTTGGAAAGGGAATAGTGGAGAGATGAAAGGTGGTGGAAGATGAAGGGCTTCAAACATGGCAACACTGTAATTGCTCGAGTAGATAAGTCTTAGAACAGTTGTTGCTCGCCACCTGATGTAAAGTTGGCGAATTTATTGAAGCTTTTTGTTTCATAGCCCTGATTCATTATTTTACTTCGGTGGGGTTAAGTGCTATGTGAACACCGAAGGTGGGCGCAGCGATACATATAAGTGATAGAAAACTCATACATATTATTTTTCTAAATTGATGTTGTCGTCACCGGGAATCGAACCCGGGACCATCTGTGTAACAGTCCAACGCGCTAACCATTACACCACAACGCCCACAATACATAAAAACTATCAAACAAAAAAATCTCTAAAACTTAAAAAAAGCCAAAATTGGAAAAAAATCGCTTAAATTGGAGAAAACAATCGCTGGTAAACTAGCCAAAAAAAATTATAATTATCGTTAGAATCGTTTCAATTGAAAACTCCCGATAGTAATGATATTCTCTTGTAGTAATGCTATTGAAATATGAATCTAATTGCGTAACCTTGTGACAATAGGAAAAAAAAAGTTCGTGAGTGATTGTGCGTGAGGAGAATTTTTCTCTCGTGAATGGGAGTCAAAATGCAATCATGTATCAAACTCTACAGATGTCAATATATAACAAAATCCAAAAATAAACTTTGTTACATCATAATTTACATACTTTACTTTTAGTTGTAGTTAAATTATTTTTATGTTTAGAAAAATTTATGTTGTTGTTATAACACATACATATGGCGCTTTCCAAGCCAACTTCCCCCCAACTGGAAAAAGTTTAACGTATCAGAGTCAAACTTACAGTATTTGTTATCCTATATGATGGGAATAAAAATTGGAACAACTTTTATAACTTTTCCAAAAAGTGGGAGAAAAAGAATAGAAATTGATTTAGAATTTTGCTCTTATTTTTAGTATATAATTTATAATAATTTAACTGAAATTGGAAAGTGACAGAAATTTTTATTATATTAAAATACTTTTTTTTATTTAGAATTTAAAAAAAATGAATCTTTAGAAATTCGGAACTAGAAAGAAAATAAAATGATTCACGACTTTTTGGCTGCATATTTTTTTCGCAAATTAAAAAAAGAATATGCCGCCAAAAAGTCGTGGATAATTTTTTTTTTTTCTTCCTTTAGTCCTATTTTCATCCATACATGATCTAGAAACTAAATCCGCTATCATATTACAGTTACCACAAAATTGCATTTATATATGTTCCAGAGCACCGTGTAAAATGCATCTAATTTGAAAAATCTAAATTATTTACATAAAAAGATGATGTACTTAGCAAAAGAAAAAATTTGATACCCATATTGCCCTATTAAAATCGAAGAATTACCAACCCATTGCATTTTTGTCAAAACGCGAACTAGCACGAATTTTACAAGAAGTTGAGACCCGTATTTAATTAAATCGACTAAAGATTAAAATATGTTAATTTGGCATTTTTATTACAAACAACCCCGAACAAAAAATTTAAAAACAGTTTTTTTTTACAGAATATCCTTAAAAAAAGAACATGGATGATCGTCCTTGGACAAATTGTATATACAGTTGGACGCGCCTTAAAAAAAACTTTCTTATGATACCCATATTGTATATGTTGGTAACGAAACAGATTCTTAAATTAACAAAACATGCAAAAATGGACCCTTTTTCAAAATGGTCCAGCTCACGAGAGGTCAAAGCTAGATCCGAAATATTTTAGATGTCATCATAAAAAATACCAATGTTCATTTTGTGGGGGGGGGGGGGGGGGGGTACACCTTGCACGAATTTCACTTCCATACCACTTGAGTCGCTCTAATGTATATAAGTTTTTAATTATTAAAACTAGTTTTTCAAATTGTAATATTTGTTCCCTGAAGAAGTCACCCAATGTGGAGACGAAATATTGGAAATAAATAATTAATAAATAAATGATCTTAAGCTCGTTTAAACTAAAAAGAATAAAACAAAAGAAGATCGAAGAAAACTTAACATTTTTAAAGAAACATCTTATCTTTTTTTATAAATAAAAACGAGAAAAAATTCCCGAATTTTGGATAAATTGAGTTTATATTACACTAAAAATTCAAAACAAGTTCAGAATATTTAAAAAAAAAATTTTTTTTAAATTATCCCTAAAAATAAATATTGATATAGTTAACTTTCTAGCATTTGTCAAATTCAGTTAAATAAGAATAATTAATGTACTAAAAATGAGAGCAAAATTTATCAATATTTAACCGCGTTTGCTCTGCCCATTTTTAGGAAAAATTTCAAATGTTTTTCCATTTTTTATTAGTATCATATAGAAGAACAACTATTTTCAGTTTGATATTGCTGCTTTATACTTTTTTTTAGCTGGACAGTTGTCCTGGAAGGCAACATATTGTGTGATATGCCAAATTTTTATTTTTTGTTTTCCTTAGTTTTTGTATTTATTTTGATAATAATTCAAAACTTTTTTATTTTTATATTCGAAAAAGCAATGATAAAATTCATAAAAATAATACACTAATGAATTAACAAGTGGTTTAAACTATTTTTTTGATAAATTTATAGTTGTACATTAGGGTGGGGCGATTTGAACATCTTAATAAGCGCTTCGCGTTTCTGATTCTTGGGATTGTACTGAGAAAAAAAGTCCACTATACCATACGTCTACGGTGAAAATCGAGCTTCCAGATTTTGACTTTTTAGCCGTATTTTGTGAAAGTAACAATGCGTGGGATGGACATATCTCAGGAAGTAGGAGGAGCTTATCCAAGATTATGGTATAAATCTCTTCTTTGGAAGATTCTCTAGCAGATTAATGCACCAATCATATTTGTGGGTGGGTTTTAAGGGGTTAATTTTTAATTTCAAAATAGGGCTTTCTTGCCGTAAAGTCAAAATCTGGAAGCTCGATTTTCACCGTAGACGTATGATCTAGTGGACTTTTTCCCAAGAATCAGGAACGCGAAGCGCCCATTAAGATTTTTTTCCTTCCATACTAATCCCCCCACCCTATTGTACATATTCTGTTTTTATATTTCAATTTTACTAATTGCTATGAAAAGGTAAAAAAAAAAAAAACTTTTTATTTATGTTGATTAAAAATGTTAAATTCCGAAAATTTTAATAAATTAATAATGATAGTTATTTATTAAGGTTATATTATAAGGAAAACTATTTATTAAATTTTATATTTTACTTCTCGTGCATTATGCATTTCAAATACATATGTGGAAATAAAATGAATATCAGTTCATCACTTCTATGTATGTAATGTGTAGAAAAGGATAATTAAATGAATTTAAAATAAATTGTTCTAGGTACATTCAGAAAAATTAAATAAATAACTGTGTTAAATTATCAGTATATCAATAAAGAAAAGTAGTAACAATTTTTCACCATTTTTAATAGTGTCCGACCGAACAGTTCGGCCAGAAAATGCATTTGGTCTGTATTCGGTATTGTAAAGCATTATGGACAAATTTGGCGGATGGAGAAATGTTTATTGAACTGATTAGATGCTATTTTGAGTGTAAAATTTGAAGAAAAGTCTGTAGTTAAGCAATGAATTCACTGTTCGGCCTCAGAAAGTTCGGCCAAATCGAAAATAGTTCAGCGGCCGAACTTTTAACTTTATAGCTAAACTTCGGCTTTTCTCTTAAATTTTATACACAAAATCGAATTAAATCGGCTCAACAAACATGTTTCCAATACCAAAATTTATCATCATTGACTCTAGATATCAAAAAACCGACAAAATATAGTTTTTTGGCCGAACTGTTCGGTCGGACACTAATTTTTAAGTCCCAAAACTTCGGAGATGGCACGTAAAAGAGAACCAGTAAATTTTAGATTTTTATTCTCTACAAGCTAAAAAGCCCGATACTTCGTTACCGGTAGTTTTATATATCGGAGTATATTAGTAGATAAAATTAATTAATTTTAAGGAATTTGTTCCAATAAATTAGTTCATCCTTTTTAAGTGGATGTTTTTGTGATTTCAAGTTTAAGATTTCTACCTTAATGGAATTCCATAGGACATTAAAGGTGGAATTTCCTTCTTTTAAACAACATTTATATCAAGATTTTATAAAAACCTAAAAGATATTTTCAATATATTAAGCTATACCTAAAAAAAAATATGAAATATTTAAAACTTAAGACTTTTTGCCTAAATCGTTTCTGCAGGACGTTAAGGGGAATACATCCTCTTTTTGTCCCTCCCTGTAAGCAGTTTTAGCGGATGCCAGCACCAAAATATAAGTTCCTAGAATAAACGGTTCATGCTGTGTGCATTGGCGAACCAAATTTTAAGATCATTACTTTGGCGGCTTTTAATAGCAGGCAGTTCCTCAAATAAACCCGAATTTTACGCCGTTCTTTTCAAAAGTCCCAAAATATAATCTATAATCCATACATTTGTAATGTGTGATCCTCGAGTGCACGTAGTTAAAATTATAGGCCATCGACGATATCTTCCCTATGACCGAAAATGACAAGTCAAAGTCATTACAAACTCAGATTTTCAGTGTAGTGATCTAAAACTACACCAGTTAACACTTGCTTGAGATGGCTATGATCGAAGGGACCCATTGAGTAGGCTAGCGTCAGTGGTGGGGTAGGTTTTTGACCTTTGCCATATCAAACCACATCACAATATTTATTAGAGTCCCGAAAAAATATAAGAAAATTTGAATATGAATATAGTTGAAAAAAAAACCGATATACTATTCTATTGCATTTAATAATACCCCTTACTGACTATAATAATTAACTGTAATAACGACTTTGAAATTTAAAATACAATACACACTATATAATTTTAGAACGGGACAGATGTAATGTCCTTGGCTCTCAACCCTCCCAACCATGTTCCGAAAAGCGAATGTTGTAAGGAACCCTATAAAGAAGGTTACCCTCTAATTAACCCAAGGAAAAAGTCTTTAGTTTTTCTAGCAATTCATTATAACAAGAGTTTTATTGCGACAAATTCAAAATTTCATTTAAAAAAAACTATCTAAATATAATTTTGGTATCTCATGAAAGATATTACATAACATAATAATTATGGATAAAAAATAATGTTTAACGGGAGACATTTGCTTGCTATATAAGCTAAAAATGCCTAATAAACCTGATCTGGAAAAACGCGATAAATCGTCGAACAAGTTTAATAAAAACTAAACAAATATATCATAAAATCTATAAAAGGGTATAATAAAATTGCACAGGATGAATTTTACGCGATTTTCAAAAAAATAAATTTTGTGTTTATTTAGCACAACCGAATAGATTTTCGAAATCTGCTTACATTAATTTATAAAGCGTTGAAATGTGGTATTAAATTAAATCATAAATATGCAAAGAAAAACTTTGTTTCGATACTAGATTTTATACAAACATTGTTACAAAATTAAAACGCCTTAAAGGCCAGCGAATAACAAAAATTTATTATTAACATTTTATTTTAAAATTGTACAAAATCGAGTATTTGTAATATGCTTTTGGATACATTAATGGAAATGGTGTAAAAAAAATAATTGAGATTGCCTGTTTATATTTTATTATAAATTACAGATTTACATTACGTTCATTTTCTTTTTTTTTTTGATTTTTCTTAAGGTAAACATTTTTAAAAAAAATTTTAGTGGAAAAAAAAAGACAAAAAACAACAAATTAAATTAATTAAATTCTTCAAAATATAGAAACAAAAAAAACATTGCTTTTGCTTAAAGATTCATTTCCAGATTTTTGATTTTTTTTTTTTTGTTGTTGTTAATTTAATGAAAATAAATTTTTAATGGAACTATATTTAATTGAAAATTTATAAAAATCAAGTGATTTTTAGATCAACTTTAATTCGATAATTTTTTAACATTGATGTGTGCAAAATTTATATTTTGAATTTAATTTTTTTTTTCTTTCTTTTTTAATTTTTTATTTTATGAAAGTTTCAAAATTTTACAATAAAATATAAAAAAACAATTGACACAAACAATAGTTGGCAACATTTGTTCTGTTTCTTTTCTATTTGCCATTCTCGGAATGTTGTAAAAATTAACAGAAGTCAATAACCATTTAACAGAACAAATGTTGCTTGGAAAGAAAATAAATTTTGGTTTTACTCACTTTGTACTCAGCTTCTGATGAAAGGCCTTCCAACGGGGCTGGTATCTTAGAGGAGGAGTGAAGGTAATTCACTCTTTGCGGCGAATTGGGTTTTATTTTTATTTTCTTTTTGATCACTAATTCTTTTTTTTTTATTTTAGATTTTTTTTTCTTTAACTGTGTGATTATTTATACTTTTTGTTTGTAAATTTTTTAACAAAACTTATTTACACCGTTTCCATATTTTTTTTATATTTTATATAATTTTATTTTTAATATTTAATAATTACCAAAATTGTTTAGTATTTTCGTATTTTAATATAGAATATTTTTTTTGTTTTTTTAATTAATAATACCAAAAGCATATTCGGTAAAACAAATTATATATTTTTTATGATTTTAATATTTTGGACTTTACAATTTTATTTCAAATTTAGCTTGAACAAACTTTTCTTTAATTTAACTTTTCTTTTAACATTACCATTCGAATTAAATACTTTTTAATATTTAATTTTTTTTACTCATTTAATTTAATAATAATTTTACCACATTTCAATTATTTTTTTCTATTTTGTTAATTCTTTCGTATTTTTTTCGCGCACTGTGCAATAATATTATATATAATTTTAATTTAAAACGTTCAATTAAATAAATTTCCAAATTCGATTTTTAACATTAATATTAGAAAAATATATCACTCACGCAATTGTATTTTTTTTAATTTTCTAGTAAAATTATTTCAATTAATTTAAATTTAAAATTTTTCTAATATTAAATATTTTCTGTTCTTCAAATCACTTCTATCATTTTTTTTTTTAAGTCAATCCCGTTTAGATTTTGTTTTATTTTCGACTGACATATTAAAACGCAGTTGAATGGCTAGGCCAGCCAGTTTTTATCTGATATTATATTCCTTCTTTTTGTGAAAACAACTGTCGCTCTGAGAACAAGATCTACATAACGGAGTTATTCAGATGGACTATCTCTATGAGATTCCTAGTAGAGGAGATTTGGTAATGGTTAAAAAAATGAGACGCAACATATGATTGAATGGGATTACCTTGGTTAATGTTAAAAAAACGTGAAGAAGACAAAATGTAAAAGACGTGACAGCTGCCAAGTAAAGCTACTCCCACAGGAATAGCTATGGAAAAAGTATCTTCTGCAAAATGTCAGGAAGCAATCTTTTATATAACCAATGAAGATGGCCAAGAAATTGGGAAATAATTTTGGGGAAATTTTTATATCCGATTGTTCAAAATTCTTTTGGTATATTGCAGCTTAGCAAAAAAAATCTGAAGATTTTTTTCTGTATTTTTCGTATAGAAAATCCAATAGGCTTAAAATTTATTAAGTATTTTGGTCCGGCTACTTCAATGGTTAAAACAGGAAAGAAGGAGCTATTTCATTTTTCTAAGCAGCATGACTTTAAAAGTAGAACATTTGCATGCTTCGTTAACTTTATTGTCAAAAATTATATTGTCAGCTGTGAGATACTAAATTTCACCACAGACAATCGAACAAAACTACACTTAACAGTATAGATATTATCGACCTATTTTAAGCCAAATTGTATGGTTAAAATTAACACAATTAGAATCAAACTAACGCCAAAAACTAAAAAAAACTAACACCTATTTTTAAGTACAATATTTGTTAACATGTACCAACAAAATCTAATCGATTCATGGCCAATAAAAAAAACTAAATAATCTTAGGCACAAAATTTAATAAAATGTTTTATTTTTCATTAAAAATCATAAAAATACAAATATTTAGATACGTCAGTTAACTAACAACCAAGCTTTTTCTGAACAGTATGTTCCTAAATTTCCCAAACTATTAAGTATTCAATAAAATTAAACTTTTTCTTGAAACAACGTTTAAACTGCATATTTTCGAATTTACTTTTTTTTGTTAAGAGGGACCAGCCCTGCTAAAGTATCTAGCAAATGCTTATGAAAATTATCAAGAGTTCCAGTTAATTTCTTATGGAAAAGGTACGAAGCAACATACACTCAAAAAATTTTAGTAGTTACCAAGGATCTAGCGAACTGAATTTTACGATTTTAAATAAAAAGTATGATAAGAGAATTGCTCGAAAAAACGACAAAAGGCTATTAGAAATTCAATGCCTTCGCTTATCGTAAATTTTAAGCAATTATCTGATAAAAAATTATAGATGACGAAGCCAATTTTACAAAATAAAAAAAATTGTAAAACCGGAGGGGGTCATTACACATTAGTGAACTAATATTTGAAATTTCGGTTTGTTACTTAAAGGATATAGGCATGCCGTCAGTGGGGATACTTTTTATCCCTCCTCACAGGAATACAGTCTAAGATTATGGAAGAACAATCGAATCAAATTTTATTTTTTCGCCTTTGTGCCAAAATTTTTATTACGTTCCTAGTGAAAATTCAAAAAGAACCTTAACAGTAATTTAGGACATATTCCCAGGAACATATGATTAAAATGTAAAACTTTCAGCCTTTAAAGACCCACACACCAAATTTCAAGTCGCTTGAGCGGTTTTACAAGGTCTTCAAGGAACAGACTATGCCCCTTTTAGGCCCACCCCACAGGAATTTCCAAAAATCTCTTCTAATGGGATGTCTACGCGGCACAGGCATCCACATAGATAGGGATAGATTTACATACTTTAACCCATATTTTTTACCACGATCATGGACATACATTTTAAATTCAAAATTTTTGGCCACACAGGCTTGGGCAGGCCGTCAAGGGGGATTTTTACCATTTTGCCCCTACCCGTAAAAATGTTACAAAATACGCTATTTACAAATATTTACTCGTGTTAAGTATCTACATACCGAATTTTCAAAATTCCGCTCTACACAGATGTCTACTTCTGATGAAGCATAAAGGTGAAACTTTAACCTTTTTGCCCTAGTGGAAATTTCTAAAAATCCCATCAATACCGATGGCCGCTCTATACAGATGTTTACTCCTGATAAGAAAACCACATACCAAATTTTAAGTTCCTATCTTCGGTGGTTTGACAAGAACGCCAAGGAGGAGGCTTTTTAAGGAACCAACATACCTAATTCTATATTCCTCACTTTAGTGGTTTGGCCTGGCCGCCAAAGAAAAGGTTTTTCTTACGTTATGTGGTAACGGGAAAACTCCTCGATGGTATTTTCAAAACCCGCTCTATACAGATATCTACTTCTGATTAGAAGTTCCTAGCATCAACGGTTTGGCCAGATCACCCAGGCTAATATTTTCCTCTTTTTGCCCCTCCCCGTGGGAATTGCCAGAAATCCCATCAATACAGATGAGTCCTCGTGATAAGGTTCCTCGCTTTAGTGATAAGGCCACATACCAAACTTCAAGTTCCTCGCTTTAGTGGTAAGGCCAGGCCGCCAAGGGGAAGACTTTTCCCCTTTTAGCCCCTCCCCGCAGAAATTTCCAAAAAATCGGCTCTATACGGATGTTTACTCCTGTTCAGGAACTCACGTACAAAATTACAAGTTCCAAGTGTCAGCGGCTTAGCCAGGCCGCCAATGCGAATATTTTTCCCCGTCAAGTCGAATATTTTTCCCCTGTGGAAATTCCCTAAAATTCAGTCAATACAGATATCTACTAGTAATAAGGTATCCACATACCAAATTTGAAGTTCCTTGCATTAGTGGTTTGGCCAGACCTCCAAGGAGGACATTTGCCACCTTACTGCCCCTACCCTTAGTAAGTGAGTGAGTAACGTTATTCTCTTATATACACTAATACACTAATACCCCGGCTTGCGTCGCTTCAATTTGCGTCATTTCGAAGTTGCGTTGTTTAAAAATTAGCTGTGACTTCAAAGTTGCATCGTTTTGATTTCATTTGCGTCGCATGGCTTCGAAGTTGCTTCGATTTGCGTTGCTTTTAACGCAAGCAGAAATCGAACACAAAAAGCTTAACACGGCTAATATATGAAGCGATGCAGTTGATAATCGCTCGCATTTCAAAATAATAATCCGGACGAAGATCGCAGTTTAAAAGTGTCAACAAATGTAGTTGAAAAAAAGCTCTTAATCCAACAAACTTTAGATAATTTCATAAAAAAATCAGCAAAATTGCTAAAATTAAACTGTAGAGAGGGTAATCAATTTGGATGACTCAAGCTCAAAATAGAAAAATGAACGCATCGATTCAGACTCTCAATTTTATACGATGAATTATTTTAAATTTTTATTTTAATTTTTTCATGTTATGTTTTACTTATGAATTTTTATTTTAATAAAAACATGTTATCAAAAAATATTTTTTTTCATCTAAAATAAAGGGTTAAGTAACGAATTAAATAACAATCAGTACAAATGTGTTTGAAATCATGTTTCGGTGTGCGTCGCATTTCTCCGGTCCCCATTACCGACACAAACCGGGATAATAGAGGATATAGTTATCTTAAATAAAAAATAGTTATCTTAAATAAAAAAGTGTTTGGACAAACAAACGGTTTTGAACAAAATTGAAACCGCATTTTCCCGACTTAATTACAATCTTTATAAGTTTTACACCGACATTTCTTCAAACACAGTTTCTTTGTAAGTTAGATTAATTATATTTTTGCAAATATTTTTCTTTGAGTGTGTTATTGTATACTACTTACACATTTTCTAAATACAATTTTCATTTTTAATGCAAACATTGTTTATTGAAATCTTGTTCAAGCAACTTAAGAATCTAAGAGCATATGCAACATTAGCAAACGGAATAAAATTTAAAAATAAAAATGTATAAAAATGTAAATTTGAAAAAATCTTTTCAACTTCAACACAAATATCCTGAAAAAATATCATTGCTTGATACAGACGTGTAAAGGAATTATATTTACACGATTTTACATATTTTCAGAAAGTGATTTTACCTGCACACAGCGAAAGATTAGTTGGAATTCAATGAATCCCATTAAAAATCTTTCCTTTTGATTATTATTCGATAACATGTACGTACTATTTGATTATTATTTGATAACATGTACGTACGTAAAGCACATAATGACAATGATGGTGACAAAAAAATCGTAACTTTACCCAAACAATTTGTTATCCAAACTATATTCAAAAAATAAATACTTTCGCAATAATTCGTAACGGCAGTGGACATTAGAGTGAGGTAAGTTTCTAAAAATAGAACTGTTGTGTTGTTGGAGTTGTACTTCTGAGATTATGTATGCAAGAACAAAAACACCGTGTATTGAATAAAATTAGTTTTAATCACAACAAAACTCGACCTGACGATAGCTCAGAGGGCTAAAGCGCTCTGTCTAACGTGTAGCGCGAGTGCATGTGGCATTAGAAATCAGTTTATCTATACCACGGTCAGTGATTGCACAGAAAAATTTCATATAGACGCAATCAAACAAATAAAAACATAACAAATATTACATTATTCAAAAATTCAAAAAAAGCAGGGTCACTGACGAAGGTTCAATAGCAGAAACTGCGCAGTCTGATTCAGAAAACATTGAAAATTTGCAATGTAGTTATAATTTTTAGAAAATACACTCATTCTTCTCTATCACGCCTTTCACGGCTAAAAATATAATTCACCAACTTAAACCTATTTGGTGATTGTGAATATAAAAATATTTTTCAATTTAACAAAAAAATTATATCAAACTTATATAAAAGACAAAATATCACAGTGGTGATAATCTTTTACTTCGAGCTCATATAATATATATTAGTTCTCATGTAGTGAGCAAACTAGTTTATATGAATGTTTGATGTTTGGCATGGGATTGTTACCTCTTTCAAAACGTGTTGTGATGATGGGAACCTAGAAAATTCCCGAAATAAATCTATCACCACATTCCTGAGAGGGTCAAATAATAAATTTGAAAACAAAAACTCTATAGATTATTTGTTAGGAGAATATCCTAATAAAGAAATATGGAGTATTTCCTCGAACTTGAATAATTTTCATTTTCATTGCAGAATTAAAGATTGAAAAAAACATAATTTTTATTTTTAATAAAAAGTATATCAAACTTGCAAAAAATTATACTTGAAACCAAAGCCTTGGCTTTTTTATTGTCAAAAATTGTCAAAACAAAAAATGGAACAAAATTCATGATTACTAGGTTTTTTGTTAAAGTTCTGCCTATTATGTAGGCTCTAGCTTTTCTAAAACTTCGGGTTCTGATGAGATCTTTAGCCAGATCGAAATACTAGTATCAACCTAGCTAATATCTTTGATTTGCTTTAATTTTGTAAATATACGGAGGTTGAAAGCTCGTTATAAATTAAAAATAACATAAAAATAATATCGATGTATATAAAAACAAAATACTAATATAACTGTAAAAAATATTACTTGAGCCAGAGTAAAGACTAAACATTTTTTATATAAATAGAGCATTTTTGGTCTTCAAAGTTTAGTCTCGTCATGATGCTTGTTAGGAAAAGACCCTAACCAGGTGCTTGATTACTAAGAAGACAAGAATGGAGCAAAATTGATGATTATTAGGTTTTTTTGTTAAAGTTCTGGCTATTATGTAGGCTCTAGCTTTTCTAAAACTTCGGGTTCTGATGAGATCTTAAGCCAGATGGAAATACTAGTATCAACCTAGCTAATATGTTTGATATGCTTTAATTTTGTAAATATACGGAGGTTGAAAGCTCGTTATAAATTGAAAATAACATAAAAATAATCTCGATGTATATAAAAACAAAATACTAATATAACTGTAAAAAACATTTCTTGAGCCAGAATAAACACTAAAATTTTTTTATATAAATAGAATATTTTTGGTCTTCAAAGTTTAGTAACGCCATGATGCTTGTTAGGAAAATACCCTAACCACGTGCTTGATTACTAAGAAGACAAGAATGAAGCAAAATTGATGATTTTTGTTAAAGTTTTGCCTATTATGTAGGCTCTAGCTTTTCTGAAACTTCGGCTTCTGATGTGATATTTAGCCAAATCGAAATACTATTTAGTATCAACCTAGCTAATATGTTTGATTTGCTTTAATTTTGTAAATATACGGAGGTTGAAATCTCGTTATAAATTTAAAATAAAAAATTTTTATTTCATAAAACAAACAAAATGTTCAAACACATTTTGTTTACAAAAATGTGTAAATAAAAATCAATGATTAAATGGGAATAATTTATAACATCCGTGAAACATCAACATACACCAGAAAGGTATTTGATTTTCGTTATATTGGAATGCAAAATAGAAACACATAAATTATATTTTCCAGGAATTTTCCGCAGTTTGTTTGGAACTTAATTTGGGGATTCTGAAAATAAATCAAAGTTATCTCTATTTTCTGATTGATAGCACTTTTTTGCTGATCTCAAGTGATGATTTTCTTAAAACTACAGAAGAGTTTAAAATCTAAAGTAATTCTCTGAAGAAATCAGCATGAATTCTGGTCAAATGTTCGTTAAATACTTATTTTTTATTTACAACAGATTAAAATTAAAATTGTAGTGTTTAGCTAGAAGTACCCTCCTTGTTAATATTTGACATTTTTGTTACAAAACGCTAGGCAAAGTTTAAATTTTTTTTTTTTTTTTGTAAAACTGTTATTTATTGCAATTAGCTATTTAAATAATTAAAAGATTGGAAAGTGACAAAAAACGCCAAGCTTCGGCCCTCTCTTCATGAGGGCCATTTTCCATGGCCAAGGAAAATTAGTTTACAATTATTTTAATGGTGGGCATTTGTAGAGCAAAATATTGGTTTTTAAATAAAGTAAAGTTTACTGCTTTTCGTTAGATAGTAAAGATGCTGTAACAGAAGCAAAAAGTGAATTTTATAAATAGTATTTGACTATTTTCAAGGAAATAAAAGAGAGAATGTAATAGCACTTAATTTAAGATATACTTCATATATATTCCACAACTTTTAAATTGTTTGTAGCAGAAATATAAAAAAATGGATATTTCGCTGATATTGAGCATTTATTAAGGATGTAAAAAAAATGTATTTAAAAATCAGCCATGAAGAATCGTTCTCGAATTTATTCAAATTTTAATTTATTTCAAAAATGGAAAATGTAGGCAAATTTTCTCAAAAAAAGTGCAATTGTCCCCACTGTGCCTGGGTAAAAGGGTTTCTTTATACGAAGAACCGAGAAGGCTCGTACCCCATAACGTGGAGACCGCGTACACGCCGCGCCCCGAGCCTTGGCGGATTTTAAAATGATAAGAAGAAAAAAAAATTCCGAGTCATCATCACCATTCACAAGGTTAAAGACAAACAAACACCTTCTATTCTCCAGAGTCGGAAGTCTAATAAGCTCTTATCGCTGTTCATAAGATGGAAAATTACTATCTTATCTCCAACTAAACCCACGTAGGTTGAATAACAAACTCCAGCGAGTTAGCATTAACCTGATAATATGGATTCCACACAATCGAGGCATACCCAAAATTGATCTAACAAGAGATACATTCAACTGCTTCGTAACATACGGATCAGAAAATTCCATTTCCCATCTTTTAGCGAAACCGAGAGTAGATATAGCCTTGTTTACAATCATATTTATATGACCAATGAAATCAAGTTTCCTATCCATAAGTACATCCAGAAATATTCCAACGGTGTCCAAACCAGTACTTGTAATATATTATACAGAGCGAATTGGATTTCTTCTATAAAAAAAGCATCTGTTTGCATTTCGGAAGGTTGAGTTCCATTAAGTTATTATCACACTACTTAGCTAATAAATTTAGATATTTTTGAAGCATGACAGGCCCTTTCTCATTATAACTGTAGAACGAATCAACATTATCAGCATATATGAGAATCTTATAATTCAAAATCACTGTAGGAAGATCATTCAAGAATGACAAAAACAATAATGGCCCCAAATGACTGCCCTGTGGAACGCAAGATGTTCACTCAAAAAATAAGTTAGTAGAAAAGTTAGCAAAACATCTTGTAAATCAGGTATACTATTTTTCAGCAAATTGTTTGCTAAAATTATGCTTTAAACTAAAATTTTAGTTATACTTAGTCAGCACTTAACTGTTTTGAACTAATGTTTTACAAATATTGTACTAATGTTTACTAATTTATTTTGCTAAAAAAATTGTGCTGGTTAGCACATCAATAGTGTCAACGACAATCAGATTAAAAGTTATACGCAGAATGAATTAGATGTCAAGATGTACACCTTAGGTAGATTTGTATTGTTACTTTTTCTTATTTTTTTTTTTTTTTTTAAAGAGAAGCAACACTCAGGAAATTCTTCCTATTAATTAATGTGTTGCTTTCTTTGGAAAGGGGATAGTGGAGAGATGAAAGGTGGTGAAAGATGAAGGGCTTCAAACATGGAAACACTGTAATTGCGCGAGATGATAAATCTTAGAACAGTTGTTGGTCGCCACCTGATGTAGAGTTGGCGAATTTATTGAAGCTTTTTGTTTCATAGCCCTGATTCATTATTTTACTTCGGTGGGGTTAAGTGCTATGGGAACACCGAAGGTGCAAAAAAAAGGGTTGTTTTTTCGTTTCGTTTGTTTTTGTTTATTTTTTCGTTTCGTTTCTATAATTATCTTCGGCAGTTGCGTTCTTTAAAAGAAAGCATCATTTAGACTACCATTGATGTAAGTAGTTGAAAGAAATTTTTTGTTATGTTATATATATTTATTTCTATATATTTTCAGATATTAAATTAATTCATGTCGTCAATTTGGGAAAATTAGTTTTAAAAGAATTACAAAAATATGTTTTATGATTTTCAGCAAATATATTAACTAAATTACAAGTTTTTACAATTTTTTTGCGTTTTTTTTCAGTCTACTAAAATTCAGCAAAAACATTTATTAATTTTTAGCAAGGCTTTTTTATTTCTAATCTACTAAGTGTTAGCAAAACTTTTGCTGAATCTACTAAAGATTTTGCTGACATTAGCAATTTTTTCGCTAGCACCCTCCTGACTAAAATTTTGCTGACTCAGCAAATTTTTTTGCTGACTTTACAAACTTTTTTTTTTGAGTGTAGTAGTGACAAGGAAAATTATACTAAAAAGTACAACTCTAGTAAGACACATAAAAAAAATCAACCATGGAAGATTTTGTATCTGTTTTTCGTACATAAAACAAAATTGTGGATTGAAACAACTTAAATTTTGCGTTTTCGCCGGCTTCTGAAAGCAATTGTCTATTAATTAAATAAAAGAGAAAATAAAATATTTAAATTTAAAAAAGAAATGTGTATTTGTAGTCAAATGTGTATTTGTAGTCAAATTGAGTGGTCAAGTTGCAAACAAATATACAGCAGGTAGACAGAATGAAGCGAAAGACAAAGGTAGATTTTTATGTTTTCTTTTTCTTATTGAAAAAAAAGGGTTGTATATGTTACATTTTGTTATTTTTCGTTTCGTTTCTACAATTCTCTGCGGCATTAGCGTTCCTTTAAAAGATATCATCATTGAGACAACCATTGATGTAAGTAGTTGAAAGATAATTTTGTTTATGTTATGTATAATTATTTCTATATATTTGCAGATATTACATTAATTCATGTCGTCAATGTGGGAGTATAAAAATTTTCATATTTTGTAACGTATTGTAAATTATTTTAAAAAGAATCAGAAAAATATGTTTTATGATTTTCAGCAAAATAAATTAACTAAAGTAAAAATTTTCAACAAATTTTTGGAGTTTTTTTCAGTCTACTAATATTCAGCAAAAATTTTATTAATGTTTAGCAAGGGTTTTTTAATTTCTAATCCACTAAGTTTTAGCCAAAATTTAGCTGAATCTACTAATTTTATTGCTAAAAATCAGCTCGCTGATTTTAAGCAAAAGATTTTGCTGACATTAGCAATTTTTTTGCAAGCACCCTCCTGACTAAAATTTTGCTGACTCAGCAAAATTTTTTGCTGACTTTACTAACTTTTTTATTTGAGTGTAACATATACTATCTTTAAAACAACATTACAAAGCAATACCTTCTGAGGAATGCCAATACACCCAATTTGAAAAGTAAGATATTATGATCGACCCTATAAAATGCCTTACTAGAGTCGGTATATAGTTATTACACCAGTCTGCTTTCCCTTACAGAAGATCTGGCCTTTAGAAAGCCGTGTTGTAACGGAGACATAATCGAGCGCATTTGGTTAGAGAGATGCCTAGTAATAAGCTCCTCCAACAATTAAGGAATATCACTATACTGCCAGAATTATATTCACTTCTGTAATGAATTTTTTCACAGCTTCAATGAAAATTGTCACTGGAACTCGTCCATTGAAACTTTTCATAGAATCTATGAAACAGGTCAGTATTTATGAAATGCTTGTTTATAGAATTTATGACATAGTTTCATAAAAAATTTTAAAACTCTTCATGAATTCCTTAAAGAACTAACCCTTCATATGATTTTTTTAAACAATTTCATTGAAGTCTAAAATTAATAAAAAGTTTGAAATGTATGAAAATTAATGATATTATGAAATTTTATGGCGAAATAAAAAAAATATGTCTTCGAAATAAATTCATAGCCCTTAAAAAATTTTCATTAAATTTATAAAGAAATAATTTATAAAATCCAATAAATTTTTACGAAACTATAAAATTTAATGAAAAATAAGTTTATGAATAATTTTTCATATATTTAGTTAGAATAGTGTGTACCTCAAGTCCAAAAATCTAATATTGTCATATTAGATTTTATTTGTTACTTTTCATGATAGACAATATAATTGTTTCATTGGCATCACCCAAATCTTCAGTTATCTGCAAAGGAAAAAGATAATTGGCTTAACTCAAACCGAGACATTACATACAACGGACAAAATAAACTCTATGAGAATCTTTTTGTCTACATTAGTGTATTTTTAATACAACAATTAAAACATTTTTGAAAAATTTTTTAACATTAATAAAATTTCTGGAATATAATGAAATTCTTCATAGAATATAGGAAAAAAAATCATATGAAATTGTTTCATTAATATCATGAAGGATAATTCTTTGAGTGTAAACTTAGCTATAAACTATTCCTTACAAAAAGTAGGAAAATAGCCAATTTAAATTAAAATGAAAAGCTTTTGACCCGGAAAAGTCATTTTATTGTCTATTTTAACTTTAGATTGGCGACTAGGAAGATCAAAATATTTTCAAAAAATATCAGTAGAAATCCATGCTAAAATATTTAGTTTTTTGTAGCTAAAAATTCCATTCTTTGACTGATCTGAATTGATTATTTTCTTTACTTACACATAGAAAAAATATGTACGAATATTCTCGTATTTCTTTACAGTCAAAAGGCGACAACATTGTTAGTTGTTGTACTTGTTTATGCAAATGCAATTTTTAACACACACACATTTTCAATCGAATTGAGTGTTAGAATGCAAATACAGATATACTCAAATATACATAAGTATCCTTCTTCTGAGTATGTGTAGATGGGAATCCTTATGTATGAGTTTTAAGTAAGTAATGTTAAAATATTATATGCATGGAGTATTTGTTGCCAAAGAATATTGTGTGACTTTTATATGAAAATAAATTGTGTTAACGTGTCCAACAAATAAACTAATTTACTACCATACATTAAAAATGTGATAGTGTGATTTTTATTTTACTATGCAAGTAAATATTTTCTAGTAAAAAATTTCGAAACATAAAAGAATTCTTATTTATTCGTGCATGCATAAAATTTGTTATAGTAGTAAATATTCCCACCTGTACTAGTTTAATCAATACACAACTTGCATTTCAAAATAAATTTTTTTGCAAAATGTAAAAGAAAATCATTAAAATTATTACATTTTAATACATTACTCAAAGATCTTTAAATGAAATTGCATCTTGTTATTCGGTTTAGTTTTAAAGAAAATATTCGTTGAATATTGTTCTTCATACATATCGCACACTTAGTTCAAAAGTGACTCAACTCAAAATTTGAATTTTTCGGGTTTATATTCTTAAACTATGCACAATACACTTGTTTATCTATAAAAGAAAATATCAGTGTATTTTGTTGTTGTTAACTGTTTCTAAAAAACAGTTATGTCTTCCTTTATGTTGCAATTTTTTTTTTCTTTTTTAATTTAACCCATACTCAGCGGATGCCCAATACTCATGCAGTGCATTGTATTGATCAGGAAAATAGGGTATGGGAAGGAGGAAAGAGGAAGTAGGGAGTAGTGGTTGTGGATATTTGATTTAAATTTTTCTAAATTGTAACTAACAGGGAAGACTTCTGCGGGAAGTTTGTTCCACATACGAATCGTTAGACTAAAAACCGAATTTTCTCTGTAATGCGTTGTGCGAAACACATTACAGTAAACTACAAACGGATGTGCTCTACTAGATAAGCGAGCATTACGAATATCAGATGAGCCCTCCCATGGTAATATCGATAGAAAAGTGTCACACAACCCACATTCCGACGATGCTCCAATGAATCAATAGAGTTGGATACACTACTGTCATTGGTATAAAGTTGCAAATATTTTTTTTCGATTTCTGAAAAATGAAAAATTTTGAGTTGAGTCACTTTTGAACTAGGTGTGCGATATATTTAAATTTGTCTATGTAAAAGCTTCTTCTGGGTTACCTTGGCATATGAGCTATTTTACTATATGTATTATTTATTGCTCATAAACCTACGTACCAGCTTTTACATAGAAATGTTAATAATTACACGGTGATAAAAAAAAATAATAATATATTGCAATCACTTTTCAAGTGACCTAGTGTAGGTTGTAAGTCTAGTTGAGTATATTGCAAAAACGTTTTGAGAAGTTTCTGTTAATGTCAAAATTAAATAAACGTTTGCCATTAAAAAATTCTTAAAAAATCGTCCCCACGAATTCCTAAACTCCTGATAAATAAAGTTGAATGCTATTAAAGATAAAATGTTATAAATTTAACATTCTATCTCTTTTCCGCATGTTAACCTAAAATAAATGTCAAAGTCTTTCGAAAACTCATAGATACAAGTTTCCGGTAAAAAATAAGTCTATGTGTCCTTCTTATTGATTCAACACTCGTACTGGTAAGATCTATTCCATTGTCCATATATTTAAAGAAAATAAACATTCCAAATAGTAATTCCTATTTCTTTTTGTTTTACTTTTTCGGTGCTATTTGGGAATATTTTCTACTGAGAATAAAATCTATTGGAGATTTTATTTCGGCTCAGAGAACTCCTTCTATTCACTATCCAGGAATCATCCAATCATCCATACCGTGAGATTTTGAGATATTCATTTTGGTCCAATCGAACCAGGAATTGTGCTCTGAGAATTCTATAGAAGATACCGTACAACAACTCTTAAGCAAAAGCAAAATCAACATTTCCAATTGCTGCAAAAAAAAATAACAGAAACAGGTTCGTGTGATTTTGCTTTTCTTTTTTTCAATTATTGGTTTTGATAGTACAAAGCGATTACAACAAGCGCATACCAAATTTTAGTGCTAAAGACATGTGTAGTGCTTTTCGGTTAATTATTTCAATATTAATCTAAAATTTTGTTCGGATTAATATATATTGAAAAAGGAGTATAATAATCCTACAAAAAAGAATAAGAAAAAAGAAAAACGATTAAATTAATAGTGAAAGTTTTAAAATTGAAACTAACATAATTAAAACTACACTACACTAAAATAAAAAAGAAATTTGCCAAATACGAAATTGCCAGAGGGAGACTTTCTAATTAATGACCTACAAGGAAAAATTCTGTGATTTACAAAGTAATAATTTTTATATCGGTGAGTTGCTGTTGTCATATTCTTTTTTGTTAAAAAATATATATTCGGCGAATTTAATTTGTGCATATGTCGTCCATTTTATGAAACAGTTTTTTTTGTTCATGCTACAACAACTTTGTTCATGCAATTTTGCACGATCCCATGTATGCTTTTTTTACCCATCATATTTTACAGTGTTCCTTTTTTTGCCTTACTAAAACTGTTTGCTCTTTTTTTGAATTACAATTTTAAAGAGTTCTATAAATTTTATCTACCTTTCACCCTTTTTTAATTCTCCTTCAAATTAATAACAACTCCTATTTCAACTTGCCTATTAAATATCTCTTAATTCATCACCCCTTTCAATTAAAAAGCTTTCAAATACAATTGTTGTCTTTAGTTCTCAATTCCATTTCATCCATCTCTTAATTTCTTCTCTTTTATTATGAAATGTCCATTGTTTGCTCTTTAATTGCAAAACTCTTCGTTTCCCCTCATCATTATTTTTGAGGTTACTTCAAGCTACTCTTACTACCAATTTTCTCTTATTTTAACTCCTCTTTTTTTCCAAGCAATTATTTATACTTAATTGCTCTTAAGACTAAAGAACTGATCTTTTCCATTAAAGTGATTTTTGTGGCTCCAAAAAAAAAAAAAAAAAAAAACAAAATAATATTTTTGTTTAATTTTTTTTGCCAATGATTTGGGGATATCCAAGCAAATATTTTTATAAACAATTTGCATAAATTTTATTTAAGGATTCGGTGAAAACTGGTGTATATACTGGGAAAATTTAAATGGAAACTCAAATATTTTCATATATTTTTTTTGCCATTAAGATAAAAATACACATAAAATTTACTTAAATATATAAAATTATTATTTTAAAAAATCTTAAACAAACATAAATAAGAAAAACAAATTCCTAAAGTGCTCTATCTGAAAAGTTCATATTCCGGTTTCAAATTGTGTTTTTTCGGATAATTTTAAAGTGCAAATTCGATTGTTCTCCGAAAAATAATTTATTATTTTCATACCTCGGTCGTGTTGTGTTTTACCAACAATTAGTTTTTTTGTTTGCTGGGTGGCTTAGAACTAAGCCACACATTCATTTACACACGAGTATAGAAGAACTCAATATAAGTTTCCAGTTGTATGTCTACGTTTTTATGGTTTTAAAACTACACTCGAAAATTTCGCCAGTTATATATTTGAAATATTGTTCAATAAATGAGCAAAAAGAAATATTTAATAAACACAAAGTTTACACTACACCGTTTCCAGATTAATTTTGACAAATGTCAAAGTAATATCAGCCTTGGAATTTGATATTGCTATCATTTTTCATTGAATAAGGAAAAATAACTTTGGTAATTTTAAGATTTTCTTGATAATGGTCAATCATTAAAATATATAACATATAATATTTTGGCTTTTCCAAAGGAGTTTGAGCTACAGTAAATTTAAAATTTTGCTAAACTTCGAATTTATATATTATAAATTATAATTCACTTAATCATTTTTAATCCACGTTGATCGTGCTATTTTTTCATGGTAGCTATATTTAAACGTTCAAAATAATATAATTCAATTACACACTACAAATTTAGTAAAAATTTACTGACATAATATTCGAGTGTAAAGTTTGGTATTTATAAAACAGCTGTTCGGTTTTAAATATTCGTTTCCAACTTGGATTATTGAGTGAGAAGAGCGAAATATTTTCCAATATTTTGGAATATTCCGGGACAAATTTCCAAAGTTCATTGAACTTTCATGTTTTTTAGTTTTGACAGATACTTTATTTAAAAGTATCTATGAAATTATTTTTAAGGAACAGCTGATTGGAACCTTTAGGAGAAATCTGAATGGAGGAAAAAGAACCTTTTCAATACAATTATAATTTTAAATTAAAATTTTAAATAAATGAAATGATTCTATAAAAATAATAATATTAAAAAATTTAAATTATTCTATGAAAATAATTATTGGAATTCCTATAGATTTTCTGTGCTAATTTTGTCCATATTTTAATTTTTATGAAACATTTCACCAAAATATACTCCGTTCCTATAGTAAGAATAATTAAATTTTTATAAATTTCCTAATAAAAGAAAAATCAAAATTATTATTGGTTATATAAAAGGTTTTTTATATAAATTACTTTCAAATATAACTTGGTCTACTCTTATAAAAAAAAAAAGGAAAAAAGAGGGAGCATTTTTGAATTAATTAATTAATTCATTCGGATAATTAACAAATAATATCATCAATTAATCGCTTAAACTACACTCAAATAAAAAAGTCTGTAAAAGTTACAGAAAAAACTGTAATTATTACAGAAAATTTGCTAATATTAGCCCAGCAGATCGTTTTGCTAATTTTAGCAAAACATGGCGGTATTTTTTTAGTAAAAGGGAAATAAATGAAAACATATTTCAATTACGAAATCAACGTAACCAATCGGATAATTGTTGAAGGTGCATCAACAACAAAAATTTCGAATTCAATTGAAAATTGATAGCAGTTTTGTTCAATATTTGTTTTCCAATAAAATATTGTTACATTTTTCAGTCAAATTAACCAAGGGCCCTCCAACGCTCTCTTCTGAAAACGTAAACTGGTTTTTCGAGAGGATTTTAAGAAAATTTAAAAAAAATTTGTTAACAGTGCACTTTTAATTAAATAATTTTCCAGTTTTGTTTTGATTAATTTTTAAGGTTAATTTGTGTATTTCAATATATTATCTGCATTATTAATGCATAATTAACGGAAACCTTTAATTATTTATATGCACAATCAACAATTAGAAATTGCACTATTAACAGAATTTTCCAAAACCAGTTCACTAGAATTGGTTTAACAAAGATAGAGTACTTGGAGTATTCTTTGTAATTATAAGTTCTTGGGTTGAACTTTTATTTAATATTTAATCAAAACAATTAGGAAACAATTGCACATGCGAACATTTTGGCAAAATTTGTGATTTGTTTTAAAACTCAAAGCGAGAATAAATTTCGAATTGCAGTTTTCAGACAAAAATAAATTTTTTAATTAAAAAGTAATTGACATACTTTTTATTATTCGATTTAATCAAATATATTCCTGAATATTTTTGTTTTGTGTATAATCAAAATTTTTTCTTTGAGTAAAGTGCGTTGTTACACCGTTTCAAATAGTTAGGGTGGTCCAACAATTTGTTTTAAATATTTAATAATTAAATCGATTTTTAAGTTTTCCACTGCGATCTTAATAGCTTATTCCTTAGTCAATTGGTAAATAGTTCAGAATGTCTCTAGAGTCCTTTATACGTCTAGCAGATAGTCTAGTAGAATTCGATGCGAACTTAAATGACAATAAGTTCCCCGTTAATTCTATTTACTCTATTGAATTACATAAGAGCGAGGTAAAATCCATATGGTCTCGTATTAAACCCGCGTTTAAAAAATTCCTCTCCGATCTAGAAACTGAACGGGGGGAGGAGGGCGATGAGAAGGATTCTGACGGTGATTTTAATGAGTTAGAGTCATTCAAGTTGAAATATCGAAGCACCTACATAACATACTGTAATTGTCTACAGAAGTTGTCTGAGCTAGCTGACACTTTACGGGCGGAGTCGGCTTGTAAAGTTGATCCCAGCGCTATTTCGTCCAATATCGAACCTCTTGCTTCAAATTCCAAAAATTCAAACTCGAATAATTTTCACTTACCTCCTTGCGATATTAAGCAATTCAATGGGGACTATTCATCTTGGCCCACATTCCGTGACTTGTTTGAGGCGGTATACATAAAAAATTCACGACTCAGTCCCATAGAGAAACTACTTCATTTAATTAACAAAACTTCAGGTGAAGCACGCGAAATTGTCTCAAAGGCGCCATTGACTAATAAAGGTTTTGAAGAGGCTTGGAGGAGCATTTGTATCCGATTTGATAATGAGAAAGTTTTAGTTCATCAGCAGATTAGGACACTTTTGAACCTTCCTTCCATAGCATCTGAATCTGGAACCCAACTAAGACATCTGCAACGCGATATTAATGCAGTTATTACTGCATTGCGGATTTATGGTATTGATGTTGTTAGTTGGGAACCTCTGTTTGTCCTAATTTGCAATGATCGACTGCCAGAAGCCACTCTTAACTTATGGGAGCAGAGCATAAGTGACAAAACAAAGCTTCAAAAGTGGGCCACCATGGATGCTTTCTTAACGGATCGCTGTAGGACCCTTGAGTCGGTTGCTGAGTCCCGTGGCTCACATAAGGCAAATTTCTCAATTTCAAAGCCTAAAACTGTTTCGCAGTCCCCTAGTTCATCAAAAAATTTAAAATCTTTTAAAACTTCAGTAAAAGATCCGAAGTGTCCTCTATGTCCGAAAGAGTTTCACATCATTCGCAAGTGTCCACGCTTCTTGAAAATGAATCAATCTCTAAGATTTGCTGAGATAAAGAAGCAGAACTTGTGCATAAACTGTTTTTCAAGAGCACATACTGTGAAAAATTGCAGCAGTAAATATAGCTGTTACACATGCCGAAAACGACACAATACTTTACTCCATAATGATTCTGTTAGTTCAAATTCTTCACCTAAGTCACCTAGCTCTAAACCCAATTCTTCCTTAAATCCTAACTCACCTCCATTTCCTTCAACTTCAAATTCACCTAAAATACAGTCCACAGAAAATTCGGGAGGTGGGGTTGTTCAAAATTTTTTTACTCGGAATTCTAGGGGAGTTTTGCTAGGTACGGCCTTAGTTGACGTATGCTATTTGGGTAGGAGATTCAAAGCTCGCGCTCTTATAGATCCCGCTTCGGAGGGATCTTTTATTTCTGAAAATTTTGTTAAACATATGAAGCTACCTAAAAGGAGAACAAAACCATGGGACGTTTCAGGCCTTGGGGATTTTGTTTCTTCTTCAACACAACGCGAGTGCTCTTTTATTCTCGGTTCACCTTCTGATGATAGCATTGAAATTCCAGTTGATGCATTGATAGTTCAACAAGTGACAGACAAGCTTCCGTCTCAATCAATGCCTGCTTCATATTTTTCCGATCTTCCTGATATTCAACTAGCTGATCCTCAGTTTTATAATGGCTCAAAGGTTGACTTGTTGATAGGAGGGGAAGTGTTTCCGTCCATAATGCGTTCCAATATTCAGCACGAGGTGTGCAATTCTTTAATCGCACAAGAAACCATCTTTGGATGGATTCTAACTGGTCCAGTTCCTCTTGATTCTTCCAACTCTAATACCCCCATTGCATCTTTTATGTGTAAAATCTCCTTAGAAAATGAGATTTCACGCTTTTGGGAGGTGGAGGATCTTCCCCGGAAGAACTTTTTATCCGCATCCGATCAATTTTGTGAAGAACTTTATACTAAAACCACTAAAAGGGATGCAAATGGCAGATATGTGGTTTCATTGCCATTTAAAGAAGGTTATCCTCAGAGGTTGAATTTAGGTCAGTCTAGAACAAGTTCAATGGCTCAGTTCTTTAGAAATGAAGCTAGGTTGCTTCGAAATCCCACGTTCAAAGAAGAGTATGATCACGTTGTAGACGAATATCTTCAATTGGATCAAATGTTCAAAGTTCCTGCTCCTGACCATTCCAAATCTCCTCTCCACTATTATTTGCCTCACCATGCGGTCATAAAACCTGAAAGCACCACGACAAAAGTTCGTGTGGTTTTCAATGCCTCTTCTCGTTCATCAAATGGGTTAAGTTTCAATGATATTCTTCACACAGGTCCAGTTCTTCAAATGATTTAACCCTTCTTTTACTAAAATGGCGTTTTTTTCAAATATGTGTTCAATGCTGACATCCAAAAGATGTACAGACAAATACTAGTGAATCCTGAACACACTCCCTACCAAAGACTTTTGTTTAGAAAGGACACGAGTGAAATAGTCCAGGATTATGAACTCAAGACGGTAACGTTTGGTGTAAACTGTGCTCCATATCTGGCGATCCGCACACTTATTCAACTTGCAGATGATGTCCAGTCTACCTATCCACTCGCCAGCGATATCCTCCGAAATTCAATGTATGTCGATGATGCTCTAGCTGGTGCACATTTCCTTTCTGATGCGATAGATGCTAAGAACGAGCTCATTCTTGCCTTACAATCTGCCGGATTTTCTCTAAGAAAGTGGACTACCAATTCTAAAGATGTCCTTGCTGGCCTTCCTCCTGATCATCTATTAAATGAAGATTTTCTTAATTTCGATGACAGCAGCACTGCAAAAACGTTGGGCATTCGTTGGAATGCGCTATATGATTCCTTTTATTTTGCAGCAAAGCCTTTTCCGGAATCTTCTACATATACTAAGCGAGAAGTTTTGTCGCAAATAGCCAAACTGTTTGATCCTGCTGGCTGGCTAGCTCCATGCGTCGTTTTAGCGAAAATTATAATGCAAAAAATATGGATCGAAGGCACTGGCTGGGATGATATCCTCTCTCCCGACTTAGTTTTCTCAGTGGAAAACATTTCAATCGAATTATTCGTTTATTAATGAAATTCGTATTCCCCGCTGGATTGACTTTACTCCAACAGCTGAAATCCAATTCCATGGCTTTTTGTGATGCATCCGAAAGAGCATACGCAGCGGCATTATACATCCGTATAGTAAATGGGGATTCCATAACGACTCACTTAGTGTCCTCTAAAACAAAAGTAGCTCCAGTTAAGACGTTGTCGATTCCACGTTTAGAGCTTTGTGGTGCAGTTCTCCTTGCTGAAATGATCGACAGCATAATTCCAAAACTTGATGTTAAGAAATATTCAATTCACTGCTGGACTGACTCAACTATTGTCCTTTCCTGGCTATCTAAGCCTCCTTGTTCTTGGTTGACCTTTGTTGCAAATAGGGTGTCGAAGATTATACAGATAATTGATCCCAAATATTGGTACCATGTTTCTTCTGAAAATAATCCAGCGGACATAGCGAGCCGTGGGGTTGCTCCGCAGGATTTAATACATAACGAGCTGTGGTGGCATGGACCAAAATGGCTTCGGACCTCGAACATTCCCTTTTCTAGCTCCGAGACTCAAATTTTCGATGAAACTACTTTAGAAAAGAAGACAGTGAAAGTTCATTTTACATACTTCAAAAATTTTGATGACATCTTAGAAAGATTTTCCTCATACTCACGGGCAATGCGTGTTATTGCGTACATATGTAGATTTTATTATCGCACCCACCCAAGATACCGATCCAATTTTTCTAAAGAATCCACAGTGATAACTAGTTCCGAAATATTGTCGGCTCGTGACCGGCTTATTACCATGTATCAAAAAGCCTGGTACCCAAATGAGTACAAAGCCTTGTCATCGCAAAACTCAATCTCGTCCTCCAGTTCTTTGCTTAATCTCAATCCATTTTTAGATCAAGAGGGTCTTATTCGGTCTTGTGGCAGACTAGAAAATGCACCCGGTCTCTCCTTTAATGAAAAACATCCAATAATTCTACCTTATAGTTGCCAATATTCCAAACTCTTGCTGCAATTCGTTCATGACATAAGTTTACATGGAGGAAATCAGCTTGTCCTCCGAATCATTAGGTCCCAATATTGGATACCTAAGGTTAAAAACCTTATAAAGGCAACTATTAACAAATGTAAAACTTGTGTGATCTATAAGAAAAGGTGTCAAACACAACTTATGGCTTCTCTACCTCCAACAAGAACACAGTTCTCCCGTCCGTTCACCAATACTGGACTTGACTTTGCAGGTCCATTTGACATTAAAAGTTTTTCTGGCCGGGCCTGTCGTATCTCCAAAGGCTATGTGTGCATTTTTGTATGTTTTTCTACTAAGGCGATACACCTCGAAGCCACCTCAGACTTGTCCACCCCTACATTTCTAGCGGCATTTAGTCGTTTCGTATCTCGCCGCGGCTGCCCTTTGCACATGCATTCTGATAACGGTACAACTTTCGTTGGTGCCTCTAAAATTCTCGCCCGAGAGTTTATTCAAGCGTCGCACCAAGCCATTACGGCAAATTGTTCCCATCAGAACTTAACTTGGCATTTCATACCCCCTGGAGCACCTCATATGGGAGGACTCTGGGAGGCAGGGGTGAAAGTTTTAAGTCTCATTTCCGAAAAATCTCGGGTACCTTTAAGTATACTTTTGAGGAATTTTGCACTCTTTTAGCTCGAATCGAAAGCTGCCTGAATTCTCGTCCTTTGTCTCCAATGTCTCAAGACCCTTCAGACTTTTCAGCCTTAACTCCCGGACATTTTCTAATTGGTTCGCCGCTTTTAGCCCCTATAGATCCTCAGATAGATGAACCTACAATTTCCATTCGAAATCGTTGGCAGAGGCTGAAAGCAATTCATCAACATTTGTTCGCGTTGGAAAACTGAATACATAAAAGAACTGCAAAAGCGAGTCAAGTGGCAGAAACCAGAAGATAATCTTAAGGAGAATTCCTTAGTTGTCATCAAGGATGAAAGTCTCCCACCAAACTCCTGGCGTCTTGGCAAAATAGAGAAAGTTCGTTTTGGGACAGATAGTCGCGTAAGGGTTGCGGATGTGTTTACACAAAGGGGAACCTTTACTAGACCCATTACAAAGTTAGTAGTCTTACCTCATGAGTCTTAATATTCGTTTTTCGTCAACTCCTTTTTAGATAAAAATGCCCAGGAAGACATCTCGTAAGCAGAGCGGCCAACAATCTCGTCGTCGCCGCCATAACAAACCATCAAACCTTCCTAATAAATACCACTCATTTTTATGTCGCATTTGTAATCGACCACACCCCCTTCGAACTTGTCGTAAATTTTTAGCCATGAACGTTAACGAACGTGTCCACGCCGTCCGAATTCATCGCTACTGCTCCAACTGTCTTGCACATGACCACTCACAAGGAACCTGTTTTACCAAACATGGCTGCAAAACGTGCAAAAAGTTCCATCACACTCTACTTCACATAAGCCCGAGATTAATCACGGAGTCTTCAGAGTCACGTTCCCGTTCTAGTTCTTCTCCGCCTACCACATCGAGAAACTTTGGTTCTAGGAAACTCTCTCCTGCTCATGCTCCTCCCTCGAAATCGCCATCTCTCACCGCGCTTTTACGACAAAATACGTTGATCCTTCTCCCGACTGTGCTTGTCAAGATAGACATGAAAAATCACCATGCACGCTGTATTTTAGATTCTGCATCTCCGATAAGTCGAATTTCTAAAGCATTGGTCAGGAAACTCGATTTAACGACTTTGACACTACAAGGGGAGACCATCTGTCCATTGACACTGAAGTCACGCTTTAACTCTAGTTCCAAAATCGATGGAACCTTTCGAGTAGACAATCGTCTAACTATTCAAACTCCAACTCAATCATTGCCAGAGTTATTTAAAGGAAACTTTAAAGACATGTTCCTAGCTGACTCAAAATTCTATGAGTCTGCCAGCATCGATGTTGTCATAGGAGTTGATCTTTACCCTAGGGTGATTTGTGAGGGAGTGATTACTAAAACCGGGCTACCCCACAGCCCAAAGCACCATATTCGGGTGGACAATTTACGGTCCATGTTCTATATAGATGATAAATATTTAAATGCTCTACAACAAAATTTGTTGTAAACCCTTGTAATTCCTTAAATAAATGAATTTACAGAATTTATGAATTTAACTCAACCATCGTTTATCTTTCAATTTATTAAATTACATCAAATGTGATTTGATTCCTATTCCATTTAGATAAATATATGTACTATCAAATCCATTAGCAAAACCAAACGTACTTGTTCATACATATTGTTAGATAATATTAACACTTAATTTTAAGATTCCCTTAACGTCATTAAAGTTATAATGAATTGAACTCCAATGAATTTTAAAATGAATTAAACGTTTTTCACTATTTAACATTATATCAGTCCTAGTATTACCAGCTAACTTGTATCTATGACGTATCCTTACAATTATTATTGCATATACTGCAAGGCGGGCGGTAATGTTAATGTCAAAATTAAATAAACGTTTGCCATTAAAAAATTCTTAAAAAATCGTCCCCACGAATTCCTAAACTCCTGATAAATAAAAGTTGAATGCTATTAAAGATAAAATGTTATAAATTTAACATTCTATCTCTTTTCCGCATGTTAACCTAAAATAAATGTCAAAGTCTTTCGAAAACTCATAGATACAAGTTTCCGGTAAAAAATAAGTCTATGTGTCCTTCTTATTGATTCAACACTCGTACTGGTAAGATCTATTCCATTGTCCATATATTTAAAGAAAATAAACATTCCCAAATAGTAATTCCTATGTCTTTTTTGTTTGTACTTTTTCGGTGCTATTTGGGAATATTTTCTACTGAGAATAAAATCTATTGGAGATTTTATTTCGGCTCAGAGAACTCCTTCTATTCACTATCCAGGAATCATCCAATCATCCATACCGTGAGATTTTGAGATATTCATTTCAATATACCCTTTATGGAGATATCGGTAAAATAGTATTTTTTGCGAATGCGCACTTAAATATTTTGTAACTCAAACATTTTTCAACCGATATTGAGTTTTTTAAACGCTGTTTAAAGAAAAGTTTCCTTGTATTTTTACATATATATATATACTCGGGTATATTCAAACTACTCGGGTTTGGTTTTGTTCGAATAACACGAGTAACTCGACTTTGAGGCTTTTTTACGGCTTACCTCGATTAAGCGAGTAAGATTTTAAAATTATTCGAGTAACTCGAATAATTTCAAAGTTTTAAAATTTTCTTTAATTAATTTTTCATTAAAATTCATAATACAAACACAAAATAAATACCAAATCAGGAGTTCCGAAATGTATTTTATCAAAATTAAGAAAGAAAATGTTGAAAAAAAAATTTTTTTTATTAATTAATAATGATATAATTACAAATTATAGTATTACCCTAACCGAGTAATTAGCTACTACAGCTTTCGGCGTGTTGTAGGGAAAACATACCAATGCCTCTGATGTGAATCGAACCCACGACCCGGCAACTGATAAGCCAGCACGCTACCAACTAGCACGGGAAATTAATTAAATTAAAAATATTCTAAAACAATATACAATTGAGCGATTTAAATTTAAATTTTTCTTTCGTTTTATAAAGTTCGACTTAAAGAAGACATTAGAGATATAACTTTTAAAATTTAGAATATGAAAAAAATATGGGCATAGCAGTCTGTGCCTAGGAAAATATAGAGTAAAAATTATATAAATTACATTAACTTTTAATTTATTTGATTAAGTTGAATATATTTAGATCTGAATTGAAGAAAAGAGTGAACGGCAAAAAAAATGTAATTAATGGTTTTGCGATTGTTGCGATTTTATTTTGTTGAATATTTAGATACTTAAACATCTCGCTTCATTCATGGAAATCGGACCTTTTGGTATTAATATTTTTTATATTTTCGAGCATGTTTGAGTATAATTCTGTAATTGTTCAAGGATATTTTGAAAATATCTTTAGAAATTGCTAAAATAGTAGTGATATTTTAAGCACTGGTCTCGGTGCCGAACGTATTTTCTTCAAAATTACCAAAGACAAATATTTTTTATCAGTACAGTATTGCCTATATCGTGGTGCCCTACTTCACATATATAATATGTAAATTAACACGGTAACTGACACATTGCCCCATATTTCATACTACGTTCATATTGAACCACAAAATACGTTTTCGATTTAAAATTTAAATAAAATATGAAACAAATTAAGTTTTTTAATGAAATATAAACTGAAATATTGCATATTTTGATTTACTCGATTACCTCGATTAATCGACCAAAATTGTTCGAGTTATTCGTTACTCGAATTGGCCATTTTAATTTACTCGAACAGTTGTTTGATTAAAATTCATCGATTATTCGAGTAACGGTTAACCGATTGAATACCCTAATATATACTTCTTTATATTATAAACATTAAAAAGGTAGAGATTTTTTTTAATAAGAATTGAAATTTTAAATTTTTTCAACTTATACAAGGGTTTCTTTCGATAAAAAAAAAACATCTAACCCTTTATAAAAACTTTATAGAAAAAGTACCATAACTTTGTCAATTTTCAGCCGATTTTACCGAATTTAGTTTCAATTTACTCAAAAAAAACACTAGATGACTAGAACAATTAAGAATAAAATTTAGAAAGTCAAAATTTTTTTTATTTTAATTGGTATTAAAAAGTCTCTACTTATTTATATTAATGATATAAAAAAGTATATATTTTTTGAAAGGTCAGTTCATTTTATTTTAAATACCGTTTAAAATTTAAAATTGGATAAAAAATGACTGAGTAACAAATGTTAAATGCGCCAGTCTCAAAAGAAAAAACACTTGGTTCATACATTTAGAATTATTTTTATTGATTTCAAGCAAATGTGTAAAGTTTTAATATTTTTCAACAATAAAAAAAGGTGTTTTAGAAAACTTCTAAAATATAATTTTTTGTTTTCAAATTTATTATTTGACCCTTTCAGGAATGTGTTGATAGATCTATTTCGGGAATTTTCTAGGTTCCCATCATCAGAACATCAAACATTTATATGAACTAGTTTATTCACTACATGAGAACTAATATAAATATGAGTTTGAAGTTAAAGATTATAACCATTGATCAAAAAAAAATTGAAAACTTGCTTCATGTGCAAGGTCCACCTCTGGTGGATATTCAATACACGTTTTTTGTTTTTTCTCTCCTGTTTATATTTTGATTAGTTGTAAACAAAAACAGGGGAAGTAAACTAGGCGGTAACCTAGAAAATTCCCGAAATAGATCTATCAACACATTCCTGAAAGGGTCAAATAATAAATTTGAAAACAAAAAACTCTATAGATTAAATTGTTAGGACAATATCCTAATGAATAAATATAGAGTATGGCCTCGAACTGAATAATTTTCATTTTCATTGCACAATTAAAGGTCGAAAAAAACATAATTTTTATTTTTAATAAAAATTATAACAAACTTGTAATCTTCTAAAATATATAAATTTTTGTTTGGAAGTTGCACATAAATTTCTGACAGTTATTTAAAAGGCCAAATTTTTCAAATAGTAACTTTTCTGGTGGTTGAAAAATATACCTTATTTGGCTATGGTTAATTTTTCTTTTTATTAGTTGCAATTATTTGGCTTTAATTCGATCTTAAAAAAAATATTTATACCAAATCACAAATTTTCCTTGGGGTTGACAGCTAAAATATTTTTTTTAACGAAAACTTCGAAAACACCAAAACTTACGAATTCAAGAATACCGTTCTTTTAATTTACGATTTTGAAAAATTTTACGTTTTCAATTGCCCACTAATTACAAAAACATACTCGATAAGCATATATTTTTTTTAAGAATAAAGAAATCTTCGCATTTTGAAATATGGTAGTTTGAACTTAAGATCATCAATAATTGCTTTTGACGCATCCATGAAAAAAAATCAATATGCATATAATTTTAAAGAGCATATATCAAAATATTGGTTATTGCTCTTTCAATATACAATAAATACTAAATTAGGTTAAGATTTGAATATTTATTGTAAATTTAGATTCAATAATAAAATATGAAGTTGAAAAAAAAATAAGGCCAATACGAATTTTGTATATAGTTCAAACGATACTTTACTACGATACTTATACGATACTGTAGTCTAATTTTATCGTTTTTTCAACTTTCATGACGTCATATTTCGAAAAACCGGAAGGTTCCGGAATCTAAAGTTTATGTTTCGTCGATTCTTGTCAAGTATAACAGTAATGGTGCATTTTAAAAAATCGGGATGGTATCCAAATGGTGTATGAGTTGACATGGTTTCACTCATTTAACATATCTAGGAGTATGAGTAATATAATAAACCAAATATTACTCATACGTACAGTTGGACAAAGAATCCACATAAATAAAAATTAAATACTGTTCGATGATAAGCACATCACCTTAGAATGGCTAAATCATTTTGGTTTTTTTCTAAATGTTCTTAATAGTCTGAGTAAGGTTTTTAAAGAAAAAAATAGAAAAGTTGCCTAGAAAATAGGAAAATTGGAAGCTGAAAGCGCTCTTTTTATGTGATATTTTCAATAGAGCTAAAGAAAAATATACAAAAACTGTTAAAATGAAATTTGTATATGGGGGATTTCATTTCAACACACAGAGAAATAAAGTGCCAACTGAATTGAAAACTATATTTTAGTGGTAACAACCAAAAAATTCGGTTGTTACAATTGTATTAAAATTTGGGTACTGAATATTTTAGGTGTTTGCAACTAAAATTCAATTGTATTAACCGAATTTTGCTGTTAAAACCAATATTTAGCTGTTGAAACCGACTTTTCTCTTAGTAAGCGAATTTGAGTCCTAGTAACCGAATTTCAGTTGGCAAATTGCAAAATTTTCTCTGTGTGAGAAATCAAAATTTTGCAATCGATGTCTTGGGATATGACACAAAATTTCAGCGGGATCGGTCAAGGTCTCTCCGATTTGGAGGGTATTGAATTATGAAGCTTTTGGATGCATATATCTAATTACCTATTGTAGTTTGAAATTTTGTCCAAAATGTTTTCTTTTATATTTAAAAAAAAAAAAAAATTTAAAAATTTAAAAAAAAAATTTTTAAATTTTTTTAATCGACCTTTCTTAGTTTTTATTTAATATTTTTTTATTAGAAGCTTTTTAATCAGGCTTTCAAGGTCATGGTTTTCAAATGCAAATAAAAGATTTTTAATTTTTCAATCCGACGTTTCGTTGGGATTATTCCAACACTTCAGGAATTTGATTTTATTGAATATATAATCTTTTTTGTCAAGTTTTACATTTAAATTTCTTTATATAAATTGAAAAAAACCAACAAGCAGTACGACATTAGACACAATATTATAATTAAAAATAAATGTTAAAATAAATAAAATAAAATATCATAGATTAGAACTTTCTTAATGCATCACAGTTTGAAACTAAACTAAAATGTTTAATTTTTTTGTAAACTCAAGGAAAAGAGTTTATATATTGTTAAATATATATATACAAAATTATATAAAACTATATCTCAAACGTATAGTTATGTATTTTTTATATTACTCTTCATATAGTGCATATGTAAAAATATCCAATTGTATATCGACCTATATATGATTATATATGTCACATCTAAATAAATATTTTTGTATACAATTGTATCTAATGGATATATTTGTATCACATTACATATAATTTGATACATTTGATGTGGACAAAATTCGCATATAATGTATCAATAATTATAATTTTATCATATTGGATATAATTGTATTAAATAATGGCTAATTATATCAGATTATATATCTAATTATATCAGAGTATATGTTATACGAAAATTCAAAAAAATATTTTTTTTTGCGTGGGAAGTCAAAAAAATTTTTTGACTTTTTTTCAAAAATTCGTATTTTTTAAGAAAGACTCGTTATTTCCTTTAAGGGCTTGTGGTCGCATAGTATGATGCGAAGTGTTTGTCTTTCTTCTTTTCTTCCAAGTAACGTACTTAACGTCTTAAGGTTCTCGAGATATTCACATTTGAAAAGGGAAATCCAAATTTGGTTCAAATCAGCTCCAATTTTTGCGAATAATGGTGATAAAAAAACTGGACCTGATTCTGGCCAAATTTGGAATTTTACATTTTGAAATGGAAATATCTCGGCAACCTTAAGAGGTAACCCACAAACCTACGCATTTTTT
>CM037854.1:122541865-122827315 GCA_021234595.1 Delia radicum
CTAAGTGTTACCATTCACGAAATAAGCACTAGTTGAAAAAAAAAACGTTAGATGGCGGACCCTTTACAAAATTTTATATTAAATTATAAAGATACTTTGGGAAAAAACTGTTTATTTTTGAACCCTCTGATTCCCAACTTGAAATGTTAATAGGTTGTAAGTGAAACTTTGAGTTAATTGCAAAATAAATTTCAGAAAAATCAGTTATGAGTTTCTTGAGATATTCGCGTAGTACGGATATTTTTTTTCAATTTCGTTGTTATATTCGAGAAAAGTGTTAATTTTTGTGCAAGACTGTTTAAAGAAGAGGATTCGATCTTTAAATTTACACCATGTTTTTAACTTTCTGTTGACGCGTTCAAAAGTTATGTGAATTTAAGCATTGTATATTTCTAACTTAAAACTCCACAACATTGAGCAGCGTGTGAACGCGAACTATAACGAATTTTGAAAAAAGAAAAAACACGTGAACTCCATATTAACTAGGATAATATAAATGCAAAGTTAAATGAAATTTGAAATGCCATTATTTGAAAGGTGTGTCGAAAGTTTTTAAAACCTCCATATTAGTTAATGAGAACAATACCTCTCATTAACAAATACAAATTAAAAAGTATTCTAAAAATGTATCTACGAATATTTTGTCTTACAATTGATGTGGTATCCTGGGACAAGCTACGTGAGGTCTTTTTTGACTCCAAGTGTTAATTCCTAAATAGGGGATTGGGCAGCTAAAAACTAGTCAGAAGATCGATCGCTTTGATATATTTATATGGACACTTACCTGTTGTTTGACTGGGTATTTTAAATCTTTTCTCAATGGTAGTTAATGTTACTATAAAGTACATATAAGACATGGCTTGTATAGTTCCCAACAAACCATACACAGCCATGAACATTTTTGTATTGGCATAACGTTGCATCCATGGTGGATGCCAATTGGCTAAGCCACACAAATAGTTGCCAGGACGTTGACGTAATTTTGTCGCAGGCATTTTGTCCTTGAAAATTTTCCTTACGATGTTATTGAAATTTAATTAAAGCCTGGACATTTAATCTGAAAATAAATATGCAATTATTTAAGTATTTAATTTTATATATCGTTGACTAAAATGTAACTGCAATGTTATCGTATATGTTTAGTGGAAATAAATCCATAGAGTTACCCTGTTTTTCTTTTAAAAAGCCCTAAGAATCTACCAGTGTTACCATTTTCAAAATATGCGAGTTTCGAAGAACGACTTGTGTTATAACAAATAAGTTTTCTTTATAACCCGCTCTAGTGTCGGTTTTATTGCACCGAAGTATAAAAAGGTACACACTAAAACAGCTTCTGAAACGGGTTGGGAACCGATTATAAAAAATATACTCAGGAGAAGGAGCCTGATTCCTATAGAATTAATTCGTAAATTGGTTAACAGTTATGTGACAACGATTCAAAACAAATTCAACCTTGTCCTGAAATACATTGAAATATTGGCTAACATTAATTTGTGTTTTTAAACAATCAAAACAGAATAAACTTAATTGTCTATTTAATAGAATATATTGCCCAGACGCTTCAGGTTCGCTTCACTCGATTTTAAAAGAATTTGATGAAATTTTATATAGAGTTGCTTTTTTCTACGTTTTTCTTGTAATTTTTTTTTAGCCAAAGTTGATAAAACTGCCACATTTTGAGAAAAAATCCATATACAAAATTTAAACCGGTTAATAGACCTATTTAAACCGGTTATTCTGGTTGAATAATTATTTGAGTTTTAAGTTATTTGTTTCGACATTAACCGAAATAGAGGCAATTAATCTAGGAATCGAATAACCGAGTTGGAAACACTAGTTTAACTTTATGCCATTTTGTACCATATAAAGAACTATAGAATGAATAATTTAGGCATACTTTAGAAACTATTTAGAACTAATTGGAAAAAAGAAAATTTCGAAATAATCACTTGTACCATATATTTATTTCCATACCTGTATTACTGTTATCGGGTTTTTTCATTGCTAACAAATAGGCAGAGATGATTTTACAATAAGTGCATACTTAAAGTTTTATAAAGGGTCCGCCATCTAACGTTTTTTTTCAACTAGTGATTATTTCGTGAATGGTAACACTTAGCTCATGTCTGATTTGACAGATAATTAGTTTTATCCTTTCGCTGAACGAATATGGTTGTGGATACGCTTGAACAACGCTGGGAAATATTTCGACATTACTTTGAAAATCATGGTAATGTTGCAGAATGTGTGCGACAATTGCGTACGAATTTTTGGAAGAACAGAAGCACCGACAGCTCCGTATGTTCGTTATCTTGTGAACAAAATGAAAGAAACTGGCATCCTCATCGATAAACCAAAGCGTGAAAAGCCAAAAACAGTGCGTACACCCGAGAATATTGCTGCTGTGGCAGAAAGTGTGCGTGAAGCGCCATCAACATCAATTCACCGTCGTTCTCAACAATTGAACATTTCGGAGACATCATTGAGACGAATTTTACATAAAGACCTTGGTATGACGCCATACAAAGTCCAATTGGTTCAGGAGTTGAAGCCAACTGACCATCCAATGCGTTTTCGCTTCGCTAAGTGGACCTGCGATCGACTTACAGAAGATGCCGATTTTGCCAAAAAAATCATCTTTTCAGACGAAGCTCATTTTGATCTTGGCGGGTATATAAACAAGCAAAATTGTCGCATTTGGGGCACAGAAAACCCGCACGCATACATTGAAAAGCCGATACAACCCAAAACGAGTCACTGTTTGGTGCGGATTTTGGTCCAGAGGCATAATTGGGCCATTTTTCTTCGAAAATGAGCAAGGAGTGGCCGTTACAGTCAATGGCGATCGTTATCGGGCCATGTTAAACGAATTTTTGTTCACAAAAATTGAAGAGGAGGAAATACAGCTGCACACAATCGATAATGTGCTTAAAAATTGGACCGATCGTGTAGGCTACTGCATGGCCAGCCGAGGCAGCCATTTGAATGAAATTATTTTCCATTATTAACCGGAAGGATTGTACTTTCAAATAAAAAAACAAATTTGAGAAAATATTCAGTATTTTTTTTATAGCATTTTCAAAAAGAAAAAGTTATTTGGCGGACCCTTTATTTTACTGAAATTATTTATGTTTAAGTCAAGTGTTGATGAATTAATCTTTAGTTTACATATTTGTTATATATAATTTTGTTAATAAACATTTTTGTAGGTTAAATATTTATTTAGATACACTACGTATGATTGATATATTGTTTTAAAATATGACTTATACGCCTTAAACTTCGAAACGCATTTCGCTATTACAGTAATCCCTCGATTTACGGTCGTGGTTGGTTCCGGAAATTGACGACGTTAATCGAAACGACGTAAACTGAATTTAATAAAATTGCTCATACGTTAACGTACACTTAATTATATAACAAAAAACTTAAAAATTATGTAGTACAGGTAATTCAGTCTTTTATTGTAGAATTTAAAGTTATAAATATTTAATTCATAGAATTAGTTATACAAATAAAATATTAATATTAGAAGTAATGCTTTATAAGACAAATTATGTAATGCTTTATAAGACAAAATGTGTCTTAAACCAATCGTCAAACAGTTTAGCAGTCATCCAAGCTTTTTTATTAGACATCCAAATTACAGGACGATTTTGTTTGCAAACGTTTTTCATAGCTCTTGGTGTTTCGGATTTATATACTAACAAGGGCTTAAGCTTCAAGTCTCCTGCAGCATTACCGAGCAAAAGCGTGAGCCTATCCTTCGAAACCTTGTGCCCGGCTGCTATTCTTTCCTCTTTCGATATGAATGTTCTCTCTCGTCGTAATTGAAAACTTGCTGAGGGGTGTATTCACCATCATCAATTATTTTTTTTAATTTTTGGGAAAACTTTTAGCTGCATCACTATCTGCACTTGCAGATTCTACGACAACTTTTACATTACGAAGTTGTGCTCGTTTTTTAAATTTATCTAGCCATCCTCCGCTGGCGTTAAAACAAAAATCGGAAATATCTTTACTGTTCACAGAGTCAGATTTTAGATCGTTAACCAAACTTATCGCTTTTGTTTGAATAACTAACGTAGTTACTGGAATATTTTTTTCACTTAAGTCCTTTATCCACAGAATTAGTGCATTTTCCATTTTTTCCATTACTAATGGCCTTTTTTTAGTAGTGGTTTCAATAGAACCAGCTCCAATCGCTATGGCACTTTCACGGATTTCAGCTGAATTTTTATTATTGTTCTCAATGTGGTCGGTGAAAGATCCATCGTACTGGCAATAATAAAAGCATTTTCCCCGCTGTTATAACGGCGAATAATTTCTAATTTAGTTTTTAATGAAATAACATTTCGTTTCGTTTTTATTTGAGATCTAGAAATTTTATTAGTTTTATTTTTCGAGCTCATATTTCACACCGTTGCGTCCGCCAATTAAAGCAATAACGTTCTAAGCGTCCATGTACAGATTAAAAAAGTGACACACATATAAAAACATAAAAAAATATGTACATGCATAAACGTTTAAATTACAAACTGGGATTCTCCTGTTTTCACTTGTAGATACAGATTGCAAAAGGCGACGTAAATCGAAAGTCGACGTAAATCAAAAGGCAACGTAAATCGAAAGGCGACGTAAACCGAAGATGAAGAGAACAAACAATTTTACAACGCAAATCGAAACAACGTAAACCGAAGCGACGTAAATCGAGGGATTACTGTACTTGGGTGAGGTATTTGTTCACTTATTTTGACCAATGGGATATATATGTCCCAAGGATTTTTTCATAGAAGGAATTGCAAAAAAATATTTTTGACGACACTTCTTTAAAAATGTTGGGTCGATAATCCCGAATCCCTAAAAAAAACTTTTCAGCAGTTTAAGTTCGATCGTGAAAGTGCTAAATTTGAACTTATTATGAAAATACCCGAAATAAGCGTCAAAATTAGTATAATTAATAGAACAAAATATATTCGTAGGTGGAAAACATGCCTTATTTTAAAATATGATACTACTAATGCATCCCCGTAAATAGTGTTTTTTTTAACCCTAAAAAGTTATTCTAGGTCTTTTAGATCTATACACGTTTTTTTTAAATTTTGTTTTTCTCAGATCTCTTGCTAACAATTTTCTGTTGTTTTACAATTTTTAAAAGATTATTCTGTGCTCTTTAAAATGTGCTAGTGTTGTTTGATTTCCGTTTAGCTTTTGTGTCAAAAACAAGATTAACGTTCTAGGGTTAATCATAATAAAAAAATCTAAATACTAATTAATCATTAATTATAATTAATTAAACAAATACATAAACTGCATATGTTGCTTTCCAAGCCAACTGTCCCGCTAAAAAAATAGTATATCATAACGATGTAAAACTTACAGTATTTATTCTCCCATATGAGACGAATATAAAATGGAACAACTTTAAATTAATATCAAATACTGAAATTTTTTTGGCTAACACTTAATAATTTAACTGAATTTGGAAAATGCAAGAAATTTGACTACATAGAAGAATTTTTTTTTTTATGGAGAATAAAAAAACAAAATATATCTTATGTTTAACTACGCCTGTTGCAACTGTATTTCAGAAAAAATCAATTGGAATTTAGAAAATATCAATTTAACTTCAAAAATTCCTTTTGCAAATGTAATTAAGAAAATATCAATTGAAATTCAGAGTTTCCGTTTTAAATTCAGAAAATATCAATTGAAATTCAGAATTTCCATTTAAAATTCAGAAAATATCATTTGAATTTCAGAATATCCATTTGAAGTGCAGAAAAAAACAATTAGGAAAACATCATTTGAAATTTAGAAAATATCAGTTGAAATTCAGAAACTCATCAATAACAATTGATATGCATTATCTTCATATTCATTGATATCACTTGAAATTCAGAATACGTCAAATGAAATTCAGAAAATATTTTTTTTCCATTAATATTTTCTAAATTTCAAATGATATTTTCCGAATTTAAATTGCTATTTTCTGAATTTCAATTGATATTTCCTAAAATGACCTTGTTACTAAATACTTTTTTTTTAAAAGACTCATATAAATAATAAAAAAAAAAAAAAAAATAATTGTTATTAATTCAATTGAGTAATAAATGAAAACAAATGAATTGTCAACTTTAAAATAATAAAGATTAGATAAATTTTTAAGTATCGAAACAAGTTTTACGCATAATTGTAGTAAAATGATTTTTCTTTTTTTTAAATCGCTACATAATATAACGTGAAAATATGAAATGGTCGATTAAAATGTTGTTATCAGGGCAGCGACTTTCATGCAAATATACATATTTATGGTCAGTAGCCCAAAATCGATATTGACCAAACACTTTTCCGAATCAATGAATTTGCCACAAAATGGCATCGATTTGTTTTGCATATTTAGTTATGCATTTTTTTCAATATTTTGCAATAAATACACGTTTTATTGCCTATTTTGCATATTTTTAAATAAATTGCATATTTTTGTAAAAATGAAAATTCAGATTTGATTAAAAATTAACAAAAGAAAGAATTTGTAGCGCTTAACATATCATCTAGTTGTCATTTGCTAGACACTTATATTGGAGTTTATATTTAAACCAATGCTTTCGAGTAATAACTTCGATTTCTTAAAAATCCACAAAATCTAAGTGCATTTTTTTTGATATTTAGTGTATGTTTTTCAATTTTTAATGCATATTTTTTGGTTTTTAGTGCATACTTTGGATTTTTACTGCATATTTTTAGTGCATGAAAGTCGCTGCCCTGGTTATTATTTTTGGAATTTTTATTATTTAATAAATATATACTTTACTTTATTAAAACAAAGGCCCTAGCGGATATCTAATCAGTAGACGATTTTATTTATTATACCCTCTACATACTGTGATGAGGGTATTTCGTCATTTCGTTTGCAACGCATCGTAATATAGGTCTAAGACCCCATAAAGTATATATATATTCATGATCCTTATTAAATTTTAAGACGATTTAGCGATGTCTGGCGTGGATCCAAGGTGCTGTTCGAGGGGTGGGCAGTATTCACGGACGGGTCCAAAATGGACACGGGCACGGGTGCCGGTGTTTATATTTGCTGACACTGACGTGAAAAGGTCATACAGACTCCCAGATGAGTGCAGTGTCTTCCAAGCCGAGATCCTAGCGATCTAGAGGGCGACGGAAGTGATACTGGGTCACATCGCTGGGGGATCTAGGGTGACAATTTATGTCGATAGTCAGGCAGCGCTTAGAGCACTGACAAACTACAAGGTGCGCTCGCGCCTGGTCGCACGATGTAGGTGTGCTCTGAGGGAGCTCATGGAGGCATTTACAGTGAGGCTGTGTTGGGTACCCGGACACTGCAAGGGGGATGGCAGTGAGTTGGCGGCAAACTTGCGAGGGAGGGTTCGAATCTGGACTTGGCGGTAAGGGACGGGGGGTAAAGCCCCACCTATGTTACTACTTTGAGGTTATTCGAAAGGGATTCCGCGAAACCGTTAACCAGTCATGGAGGGACAGAATGGATTGTAGGGTGTCTAGGACGTTATGGCCCGCATTGGACGCAGGGGCAACCAAGGTTCTTTTGGGACTGGACCCTTACGGGGTTCCTGACCGGTCATTGTTCTGTCAGGGCTTTCACAACGCATACCGGATTTTTGCAGGTTGTGCGAGGACGTTGAGGAACTGGAGACAGTTGATCATATAATGTGACACTGTCCTAGGTTGCAGGGTCTCAGACAGAAACGGCTAGGAGATAGATTTCACGACGAACTTGGGTGTGTCGCTGGATGCAATCCAGTAGATTTGCTGAGATTTGTCAGGGAAATAGGACGGCTGTTTCTAGCAAGGGGACGATAGGAGCTAGTTCTGGGGAGTATATATCCTTTCTATCGTTCTTTATATCTATCTTTCAATCTATCTTGCTGTCTATTTCTTTCTTACTGTTTTTCACTGAAGGGATTCACAATGGACCGTATTGGTCTCCGAGTGGAGATGTGCATTTGGGCACATAACCCTTCCTAACCTAACCTAGCGATGTCCGTCTGTCTGTCAGTCTGTCTGTCCATATGTCTGTCTGTCCGTCTGTCTGGTTATCACGGCGCGAAAACGAAACACTAACTGCTCATTTTTACACACATTGATGTACATTTTCCCGAAAAGTTCGGTATTGAAAATAAGCATAATCGGTCCAGCTGTTCAAAATTTATGAGTAAAAATGCGAAGGTATCTCTAAATTTTCCATACAAATTATATTTGTACAAATTAACAGTAGCGTCTGGTGTATAAAATATAACGTCATATATTTCCAACAGACGCTAAGAGGAAAATAACATTTAAAATTCACTTAAAATTTTTATTTAGCCTCAAATGTTTTTTAACCACAAAATTTTTTTTTCACCACAAAAATAGTTTTCACCTTTACATCCAAAAAAAATTTCGACCTCAAAATTTTGTTTTCACCTCTAACATATTTGTTTATAAATATATTTTTGTTATTTCATTTGTAAATGTTCAATTTTGTAAAACCAAATTTAATGCATGTACTTGTTTTTAAATGAAATCCATATTTCCTATGAAAGAAATTTTAAATCAAACTTAACAAACAACCTTCTAACTAATTTGTATAGTTTTATTTAAAGCCCAATTTAAGGCTGAATCATTAAGGCTTAAACGTAAACGTATCTCGGTATAGAAAATTAAATAAGTTAAATAAAAATAGAAGATTTGTGTAGTGCTTGTTATTTCGGACAATAAAAATCTGTTTTGATTAGATTTTCTTTGTGTGTTTACGTTTTCTATAGATATGTTCAATGCATATGAATGAAACTACAAGGACTATAAAACTTATTATATTCTATACCGAGATACATTTTCGTCTGGCTGATTCATCCATTATACTACAACCAAAAACTAGCAGTTTCTGGTAGTATTTCAAAACTACTGAAAATTACAGTTAAAACAACTGTACATTCAAGTTAAAAATAATTACTGTTAAAATAACTAAACATTTAGTTATTTTTAACTGTTGAAAAACATCTACACTAATAGAAAAAAATTAATAAAACGGTTTGCTAAAACTAATAAATATTAGTTAAAAATGACGTTGCAGAAAAAACTGCTAAAACTAGCAAATTTTTTTTACTAAATATTAGTATGATAAGAACAGCAAAAATAAATCTGTTGAATCTACAAATGTTAAGTTAGATTTGAGCTAAATTTAAGTTACCTAAAAATAGCAAACAAATCTGCTAAAATCAGAAAAAAATTTGCTAAATATTAGTAGACAAAAGATCATAAAAAAGTTTACAATTTTCAAAGATTTTTTTTTACATTTTTGTTAATAAAAATGCAGTAAAAATAACTACTAATGTCGTAAAAGCAACTGCCAATTTTTCACTACTAAAAAAAAACCAAAAAAACTACTGTTCTATAACAGTTATTTTTTCGGTATTTTAAAAATATTTTTTAATAAAAAAAAACTTTCTTTTAATTACAATAAAAATTTATATCCTACTACTACTTAAAATATAAAATCAAAATCCCAAACGGTACTCAATTTAAGGCGTTTTTATGCATTGGAGATACAATGAAATTTTCTAATTATTATTTGCAAACTATGAACATATCAATAATAACAGATTTAAACTAAACGAGAATTTTTAAAAATTCGACTTTATCTTCGATTTTTGAATAACTAAAAAAAGTAACAGGTTACTTCAAAGTTACTGTGCTGGTAGTTGTTTATAAAAATATTAAAACAACAGCCTCAAAAAACTGCTACATAAATACAGTATTTTTCTTCAGTTGTTTTTTAAAATAACAGCATTAATAGTTTTTTTTTTGTATTCTTTTATACCAAAGCAAGTTTAATTGCAGTTAAAAGCAACAACAACTGATTACTACCCGATGAAAAATGTTCAAATATGGGTATATGTAAACATATATAGTCATATATATAATTTCATATCACATCATATCTTAATTAATCCGAAAAATGGCATACATAACCTTTTCTAATGATATCATCTGAAAAATGGGTCTATCTAATTTGATAGTGTTATATATAATTTGATACAATTGATATAACTTCATAAAATCCTTTAAAATTTTTTGAAAATCCACACTAATATTTTGTTTGCAAATAATAATGAAAATTTAAATATAAATCAATGGATTTTAAAAAGAGATTGTGCCCGATAAAAAAATGTTTATATACTCATATACAACTTGATATCATTATATATGTTTATATGTGTGTTAATATATTACGATATATGTTCATATGAACATTTGTGAACATTTTTTAATATGTCGTAATATATTGTATCGAATGTTATTAGCATATCTTGTATATCTGATCATATGAAATTGATATAGATATATATGATCATATATTCTTAAATATATGATCATATGTAAATGTATATGGTACAATTGATCAAAAAGAGTTCTATCACTTTTATATATAATTATATATGGCAAAACATATAATTATATATAAATATATATCGCCCATTTACTAAAATACTGTCATTAGTCAAAAAAACGCGATTTTTGAGTTAATGATGCAGATTTATTATTTATATCATGGTTAATATTGTGTAAAAATGTCATACTATTCGAGTTAGAGGATAATATATTTTATTTTTTCTGGAAAGTGGGTGCAAAGAGTATATACTTTATAGAGAAACTGTGCTACTCACGGGTACTTACGGTAGAGAAAGGGTCGAGAGAGGCAGATATGGATTGAAAACTTTCAACGCTTTTTCTGTAAAATTGTGTTTTTTGAGTTATTTCAGTTTTTTAGTAAATGAGGATATAGTAAAATTTAATAAAAAAAAATTCTACCACTTTTATATATTTTTTAAACCCGTTTAAAATTAGAATATAAATAAGTTTCAAAATTTACTGCAAAAAACATATTAACATTTTTTTTTTTAATTTTTTAATTAAAAAACTTATTACATAAAATTGTATCAAATTATATAAAATTTGATAGACCCATTTTTCTGATCAAACTATATGAAATTCGATCCCGTGAGATCAGCTTATGTATGTCATTTTTCGGATCAGATCAGATGAGATGTCATGTTCAGTTACATGTGAAACTATATATAATCATATATGATTATATCGGATCTTTTTTCTTCGGCTGATTTTAATTTGACTAAAATGTGATTCCACGTATTATATGTAAAAGTAATCAACTTTTTTAATTTTCAAAGAAGGCAAATAAACTTTTTTCTTTTGTTTTTTTTGTCACTTATTTGATTTTATTGAATCATATATATAATATATATAATATATATAATATATTAAAGTATATATGATGTCAAATTTAGCTATATCAAGTATATATGAAAAGATACAAAATATCAACTTATGTGTTACATATATGATATATGATGATATATAGCTCTATATTAGAAATTTTCGTAAAAATAATTGCGAGATGTAAATATATATCGCTACATATGAACACATATATCATTATATATAATTATATCAAGCTATATACGACTATATACATTTTTTTCGTCGTTTGCACAAAAAAGCTGTCAAGTAGTAACTGTAACATTTTTTTGAGGTTGTAATCTTTTATCAAATTATATGTTTCCGTACGTTTTTAGTAAGTTTTATTTCGCAGCTGTTTTTTTTTTTAATTTTTTTATAACAAAATTTGAGTTTCCTTGACAAAATAAATTTTGTAAATTAGTATTTTTAAAAAGTTTTAAATTATTTTTCATTAATCAATAAACACATATACTTTATTTCAATCACTTTACATTTTCTGTATCGGTTTTGTTTTTAATATTAATATTTTTAAGCACCTTTTAAAATATATAAAATTAATTTACTTAAATACGTTTATTCAAAACGTTCACCTGTTGCTTACTAAATTAAGAATAGCAAAATTAAAATCGATTTGCACAGAAACAATAATAAAGAGCAGCCTATAAAGTCCATTTTATCAATTATTTATTAACATTATCGTTTTTGAAGTAATCTTATCACTGAGCACATATTCATTTGAACAGTTTTTTTGTTTCAACTCTTTTTGAATTGTCTGTCCGATTTCATAATTTTTATTTATTTTTAATTTATTTTAATAAATTTTACGTACTTTTACGTACTCTGTTTTTAAGTATTTTAAATTGCTTAATTATTTGTTAATTAATCATTTAAATTTTGTAGACTTTAAATTTTTTTTGCCCCACTTTAAGTAATTTTATTAGTTTTTAACTACTTTCGTCTTCAATGTATTTTAATCACTCGCGTGCACTACTCATACTAACTTTGGAAATCTCTGTACTATCAGTGTATTTACTACTATTTCTAATTTTTAAAAAATTTTATTTTTTACTTTATGCTCATAGATATGAACCAAATTTCCAAGAGTAGTTATAGTTAGTGATAGTGACCATACAATCAAAATATGTAGGTAATTTTAGGTATTATCACAAAGAAATATCGCTAAGTTTTATAAACAGACTCACGTTTTGAGTAGGTGTCAAAGAGTATTATTATTAAGAGTATGAAATCTCTTAAATTTATTTTTGACAGCATAATCCATATGTTACTTTCCAAGGCAACTGCCCCGTTACAGGAAAAAGTATATCGCAGCAATGCCAAACTAACAGTTTTTATTCTCACATAACAGACAAAAGAAAAGGGGAACAACTTTTTAATTTTTTTCAAAAAATGAGTTTATATTGAAAAAAAAAAAAATTTAATTTTTATTTATTCTTTACAATTATTTAACTGAATTTGGAAAGTGCTCGAAATTTGACTATATCATATATTTGTTTATAAAGAATTTGAAAAATAAAAAAATTTAAAATTCAGAACTGCTTTCGCATTTTTAGAGAATTACGAAACTCAATTTATCGCAAAATTAGCCAATTTTTTTTTTTATTTATAAAAAAAGTTTAGGATGTTATTTTTATCGATCCCGAAAGTTTTATATTGTAACTCGTATTAGTTTCGGAGAAAATATTCGTTGAATATTGTCCTTCATATATATTTCAATATTAAGGTGTACATTTTTTATTAGGTCCGGTTCATATATATAACTCATGTCTAACCTGACCCATTTTTGGCGAAATTGTCCCGCTTTTTAAAGGCTGATCCCACCTTACATTTTTTTAAAACTCTTTTAACCAAAAACCCGCTGTTTCTATTTTAGAACTTCCTATTATAATTACACAAAATAATATTAATATGTTTAAAAAACAAGTTTGTTATAATTTTTATTAAAAATAAAAATTATGTTTTTTCGACCTTTAATTGTGCAATGAAAATGAAAATTATTCAAGTTCGAGGCCATATACTCTATATTTCTTCATTAGGATATTGTCCTAACAAATAATCTATAGAGTTTTTGTTTTCAAATTTATTATTTGACCCTTTCAGGAATGTGTTGATAGATCTATTTCGGGAATTTTCTAGGTTCCCATCATCAGAACACGTTTTGAAAGCGGTAACAATCCCATGCCAAACCTCAAGCATTCATATGAACTAGTTTACTCACTACATGAGAACTAATATACATATGAGTTTGAAATTAAAGATTATAACCATTGATCAAAAAATAAATTGAAAACTTGTTTGATGTGCAAGATCCACCTCTGGTGGATATTCAATACACGTTTTTTTTTTTGTTTCTCTCTCATTTTTTATATTTTGTTAAGTTAGTTAACAAAACAGGGAAAGTAAACTAGGCGGTACTCTGCCTTTTTTCACAAGTTTGTTATAATTTTTATTAAAAATAAAAATTATGTTTTTTCGACCTTTAATTGTGCAATGAAAATTATTCAAGTTCGAGGCCATATACTCTATATTTCTTCATTAGGATATTGTCCTAACAAATAATCTATAGAGTTTTTGTTTTCAAATTTATTATTTGACCCTTTCAGGAATGTGTTGATAGATCTATTTCGGGAATTTTCTAGGTTCCCATCATCAGAACACGTTTTGAAAGCGGTAACAATCCCATGCCAAACCTCAAGCATTCATATGAACTAGTTTACTCACTACATGAGAACTAATATACATATGAGTTTGAAATTAAAGATTATAACCATTGATCAAAAAATAAATTGAAAACTTGTTTGATGTGCAATTTCAATTTTATAAACGTAGAAGTTTTTTAAATTGAAACAAAGTTAACAGAACTAGTGATGAGATTTCAGAATATTTAGACCTAAAATGTGCCATTAGGTCATTGGTTTTGCTAAACCCGATTTTTTAGCCTATGCAAAGGAAATATATATTGTATCTTTATTCTTAAAAGAAAAAGGCTATCTAAAAACAAAACTTCATAGTGTTTTTACTATTTAAGTTTATTTCGAGTTTTCTTTTAGTAAAAGCATTAAAAATACAAAATTTTTACCAAAAAAATAAAAAAAAATACAGAAAATTTTGATATTTTGATATTTTCCAGAATTTTATACAGAATTCTTTTATTGGAGGTCTTTAAACGAATGGAAAACTTTTCGTTAAAGTACACAAAAATAACTGATAAATATTTTTCAGAAAAAATACCGCCATACACAAATGGAAATTTCTTTTTAAATAATTTCTGAAAAAAAAAAAAATTGTAGAAATAATTCGGCCATTTCTTACTTAATGGTCCGATTGTAATGAAGTTTGAAACAGGCATAAGTGACGAAATATCGAGTTTTGATTTTGAACCTTTCAAACCAGTCGGGGCGGCAATATTACCACCCTAATAAGGGAACGTTTTGCATATAAAATTTTGAGAGCTGGCCATTTTTTTTGTTTCTATTCCGATTTTTAAAAAATTAACATATGTTAATCTGCTAGACTAACAAAAAACATGCTTACATGTATGGGTTATCTCCACTAGTTACCGAGATATTCGAATTTGAATGTGAGAAATTCCAAATTTGGTCCGACTTAGCTCCAGTTTTTTGCGAAAGCGGGACGAAATCGGGGTCAATTTCTTTTTTAAAATATTGGTTATTTAACTAAATAAATTCTTGATTAAATAAAAATGTACGCAATATCTTTTTCCTTTCAAAAACTACATTCGTTTAAAATATAAATAATAAAAAAAAAAATCAAATTTTTGCACCAACAGTCTATTAGCTCCAGATACATATTTTTTTTCTGAACATATAAAGTGTGCATGCTTCTCTGAAAGGTCTTTTTATATAAAAGAGAGTTGTGTTAAACAAATTTTTGATTTGTATATACTTTTAACACATAGCCGCTTTTAAAGTTGACACATTTTTAAGGCAACTTTAACAAACTGTTTAAAATTGTACACGCCTCCAATTAGATAGCGGAAGCGGATGTAGATACTCCAATATATACCTAATTTATTGGGTAAGTCTATTAAAATTCCGGCAGCAAAAAATGTTAAAAATTAAATATTTGGAATATATTATTTTATTTTTGGGAATTGTGGGATTGCTTACAGCAAATCATAAATTTGAACATAAATTTCACATTTTTGACTTAAAAGTCTATTTAAGTCCAAAAAATCATAGGATTATGTCTATTAATAAATATTTTATTGATAAGCGAAAATTTACATTTTAACAAAAACTGAAATTTTTACCTTCCTATTAGGATTACCCAAGTTTTTGTTCTACCAAAAGTGCTAAATAAAAATCATACTCAGAGGATTGTGCTGAAGCTTTTCAAACATCGGTTTTATATTCCAACTTTTCCATCGTAATAAAATTTTATATAGTTTCAAAGTCGTTTATATGCAACGAAATGGCATATATAAGAATTAGGAATATATTCACATTAGCGATTAGCAACTAAGAGATGTGTAAGCGAAACTTATGACTTACCTTTCTCCAGTTGGTTTGTAAATTTCTTTAAGCGAATTCAAGTCAAGAAGTTTTGTGGAGGGGTAACCTTAACACAGACCTCAGCTTTTGGCGAGTAAGTCTCTGGGAATCCCTTAAGAGCCTACTTATTGTTAATTTGGATACATTTACCTGATTTCTGATTGAGACTCATCATTGAGTTGATTATTTTTTGGCCGCCTGTTTTATTTCTACTATATGCACTCGGATTATTTACAAAATTTGTGACTACTACATGTGAACGGTTTCTTTTTCTAGCTATTTCCCGAAAATAGGCTGAAATTTATCTTTTTCAAAATCATTTAGATATGAACTCATCATTTTATGGCAAATTGATTAAAATTGCATAAAAACAAAAATAATTCCTTAATTTTTCTTTTACAGTTATATGTAATTATAGTTAAGAAATACTAACAAAATATTATTACACAATTTGTCTCTTAAATAAGTTAAGTAATCTCTTAAATTTTACACAATAAGATTTCAGTTATCACCAGAGTAGCCAGAAATATGCTCAAAAAAATCGATTTTATGCCCATAAAAAATGCCTTAAAAACGGAAAATGTACTCTTAAAATTAAAAAAATATGCTCTTAAAAACACATTTTTCATTAAAAAATAATTTTTGTGAATTTTATTTCAATTGCTAACTAAAAAAGAGATAAAAGATTAAATTTACCTAAATTCGTACAGTTGTAAAACAGGAAATTTGAATTTCAAAAATGGCTTAATTTCAGCAATTTGTTGGCACACCCCGGAAAATATTGAAAACTTTTTTTCAATTTTTTTTATTGAAGTATAAATTTGTTCGACAACGAAAGATTAAAAAAAGACGTGAAATATGTTTTAAAAATATGCTTTTGTTCTAAAAAGTACAAAAATATACTTAAAAATAAGACTTTTTATCAAACATATACCCCTAAAATCAAAATATACAAAAATATGATATTTAAAGCAAAATATGTAAAAATATGATCTAACATATCGATGCCAGAATTCGTAATTTGTTCTGAAAAGGATAAATATCTAATACATTTTTCAATACGACGCAAGGGAAAAACATGATACAGCATATTTCTGGTTGCTCTGTTCATCACACTATCAAAAACAGTTATAAGTTTTAATTTTTTTTGTAGTATTATAATAAATAGCAAAAATCATTTGTAATTATAGTTAATTTAAGTATCAAATTCTCCTATTCACCTTTGAATTTCCAAAAAGTTATTCACTGAGATATGGTAATATATTGAACTATATATGGACATATATGGCCAGCTATTCCCATATATGATCATATACAAGCCCATATATGATCATATATGTTCATATACGAATCAATTTTCACATGGGTGTTCTAAAAAATTTGTTTTGAAAATTTAATAAATGTATATAAATAATTTTTCGAACAATCTACCGATATTTTTCGAATATTATTTTTTAAATTGTTTAAAAAGAAATTTAATTGTCGTCAAAAGTATGTGAATTGCAAACATTTTTTTTGACACAATTTTTAAATACATATTTAGTTAATAATAAAAAAATGTATTTAAAAAAAAAACGTATGGATTTTTGTAGGGGAAAACAATTTGATGTTGTAGGGAGATAAGCGATCTGTATTGCTAAGTGTAGGTATTTTTAAAAAATCCACTGGCAACACTGCCCAGGTAGAAAAATACAATCTTTAAAACGTTTTAAAAGCATTTTTCATGATGGTACAAGCGTTTTCAGAACATACCAATTTACAAATTTAAAGCGTTTTGAGAATGTGCAAAATGATAACCCAAATTTACGGTCTGAGGATGGTATTTTATAACGTTCTCAAAACATTGCAAAACAAAATTTTTGAAATGCTTTTTCAATCGTTAAATAAGTATTTGCAGAACATTTTGGCTTACAGTTATTAAGCGTTATGAAAACGACCCAAATGATAACCGCTTTGAGGGTTGTAATTTTGAACATTGTCAAAACGCTCGAAAGACAAATTATAAAGATCTTTATGAATTCTTCATAAATACCACAAATAATGAAACATGTAAAATATGATTAAAATAATATAAATAAATTAACAAAACATTGTAATTTTAAATAGTTTAACTTGCATTTTATTAAGTTTTGAAAAGTCCTCTAAAATATTGCTTTATCTGTCCTCAAAATATAGTGCTTTATAAAAGATATACAAGGACTATACACTTTATAGAGTCGCTACATTATGGGCTGGCCATATTGAGTGATTTATTGAACTCGGTTCATGAAGAGAAAAGCATATAAAAATTGCATAAGAAACCGAGTTCGCATATAGATAGACCCCTTATGACAGTGTTGTTTTTTAATCAGTAAAATATTTTGTAAAAAAAAAAAAGTATTTCTAAAGTACTATTGGCAAATGTTAGAAAAACGCTTTAACGCAATGGTTTTACATTGGTTTTATTTATAAACCGTTGTAAATTTTGTACGATAAGAACTTCTAAAGTACTTTTTACAAACGTTGGAAAAACGCTTTGAACCAATGTTTTTACAGTGTTTTTATTTCACAAATATTTGTAAGTTTTGTATAAAAAGTATTCCTAAAATACTTTGTCCGAACGTTCGAATAGCAATAAAAAATAATGTTTTTTTAAATGCTTTTTTTTCGTATTATTTGCAATTATCGCTTTGGAAACGCTTTTATTTTAGTACCATCAAAAACAAACGTTTTGAAAACTCTTCGTTTTTTGTACCATCCCAAATTTCTACCTGGGTGATCTCTATATACTATGAAGAGACTAAATTAAAACTTTATTATTTATTTGTTATGTTTTTAGTTTTAATAAAACTTAAATTTTAAGTGCATATTTTTAAAATTTTTAGTGCATTTTTTAAGATAATATAGGCGCATAAAGGGCACTTTTTAAGTGCATGTAGTTCCTGTCCCTGCTCATAATACAAATAGACTTGGTCCAGGAAAGATTCCGAGCGCAATGGGTGTTTTATTTATTTGTTTACCCATATACGTACGTAAATTTAAGCACTCCAATAATAAAATGGAACATTGGTCCAAAATGGAACTATATGGAATGGAACGGCGAAAGAAGTAAACTCGAAACACTTAACACATTTGTATTATCGTAACGTGCTATTTCGCTTTGTTTTCGAAATAATGGTCATTTGTAAACTGGCTTTTTATAAGTCAGATAGGTCAAAAGGGACAACAATTTTGCGTCATAGGAGTATTAATACTAGGAGATATCCGGAGTGATACATTTTCATAAAACAGCCACAGGCAGATTTATTTATTTTTTACTTATTTACTATTACGTGATAAAACAAATAAACATACTCGGATAATATAAAGTAAGTTGCAATTCCTATCGATCTCCGTTCCATTCCTATGTAAAACAATTTACACTCCACTTTTTTTTCTTGGTAAACAAATGGTTTTTTTTTTGCTGAATTCTAATTAGTTTTTAGGCTTTAGTGGGATTAATGATAATGCCAACAAATTTCATTATAATTAAATAGTAATGTCATTTTTTTTTGGCATTAGTGAACTAATGATAATGAAATTTCAATGCTAATGAAAAAATCCAATGATTGATCCACCCTTTTCGATTTCAAACATACTTGGCACAGAAGTGGTACGTTTAGGACATTTAATCCCAGCGGATATTGAAATATTTCATTTAACAATATGAAAAATATTAGTAAATTTAAAAAAAGTGGTCGTAAATAATCGTCCATATCTTTTTAACATATAAATCTAAGAGATTTATTGATAACTCACTTTAAAGGTACTGTTATCGTGCTTTTACTAAAATTTGTAAAAAAAAAAATAAAAATAAAATGCATTTTTTTTTTCAATTTTTGTTTAAAAAGCGTTTCAAAAAACAATTTTTTTTTAAAATACATAAACGTTAATTATAAACTACTTCCCTATGCCGTTATCAAACAAATCCCTAAATGGAAATTTTACAAACAAATTATAAAAGATCAAAAAAATAAAAAATCAAAATTTAAAAATTTTATAAATCGAAAAAAGTGTAAGAGTAACATATTAAGGTGTCGTTACAAATATAATAAATAATATATTTTCCGGAAGGTGACAAATCGGAGCATTTTTATGAAATGTGGTGTAATGGTTAGCGCGTTGCACTGTTACACAGATGGTCCCGGGTTCGATTCCCGGTGACGACAACATCAATTTAGAAAAATAATATGTATGAGTTTTCTATCACTTATATGTATCGCTGCGCCCACCTTCAGTGTTCCCATAGCACTTAACCTCACCGAAGTAAAATAATGAATCAGGGCTATGAAACAAAAAGCTTCAATAAATTCGCCAACTTTACATCAGGTGGCGACCCACAACTGTTCTAAGACTTATCATCTCGCGCAATTACAGTGTTGCCACGTTTGAAGCCCTTCATCTTTCACCACCTTTTCATCTCTCCACTATCCCCTTTCCAAAGAAAGCAACACATTAATTAATAGAAGAATTTCCTGAGTAATGGTTCTCTTTAAAAAAAAAAAAAAAAAAAAGTACACGAACTCAGAAGAACTCCCCACTGTATGAGATTATGTATACATTTTTAAAAGCTTACAATATACGTCTCAGCAACATGTTGCTAAAGTTGGTTAGAATGTTTACAAGAACATGTTTATTTAAAAAATGTCTTATCATTAACTATAAACACTACACCTGTTATCAATATTGATAAACCGAGTGTATATCTTGAAAATGTACAAAGCAAAAGTACTACGATCGCATAGTAGAGTTAAAAAAGTGGTAAGAAATCATAATATTGTGCATACCTTAATTTAGTCATTGGCCTTAATTCGAAACGAAAATACAAAAAAAGAAAAAAAAAAAACGAAACGAAAATTTAGAATTCAATAAAACATATAAAATAATTTTTCTATTTTGTCGAATAAATATAAAACAAAGTGTTGAAATTAATGCTAAATTTATTAAATAAACGAAATAAATCTGCAAAGTTAAAGTGAATTCCCGGAAATAAAATACAAGAATAATATAAATAAAGAAACATGGTCGTTGGAGATCGTAATTCCGATTTGCCAACACTTTCATCAAATACAAACATACCCAATGGTTTGTTCATAAAATTCTGAAATAAAAAAGAAAGAGAATACCAAAAGTGATTAATAAATTAAATTTAATCCTTAAATTTTTAGATAGTGTTGATTGTGGTATACGCGTTTTGGGCTGGTGTAGTGGTCCTTCATGTTTAAAATATGCTCGCTTACGAACTTTTGTTATAGTTTTAGCTTGTGCTGGTGTATTACAGGGTGCTTGTGAAACTTATTTTCGCATATCAGCTAAACAGGCTGCTTTTGAAAATGGTTGGAATCCATTTCTTGTAGGTGAGTTTCTACTTGTTGCTTTTGTTGTTGTGGTTTAATTATTGTGTAAATTATGATATCAGAATTGTTATCAGAAATGATAATACCATTTATATGTCCATGCTATCAAATACGATTAAATATCCCACTTTTTTGTTTCTTATCGATATTTGTTTTATACCAAAATAGTCATAGTTTTATTAGTTGTTGTATGAATAATGTCTGTTTAAAAGTTTCGTGAGTTAGAGTAGTATTTAAAAGCGGAAATTGGAGTATTTTGTTGTTACCAATTTTTGTTGTTTTTGGGATTTCCATTAATACTTATCAAAGTACAACAAAATTAGACAAATTTAATGCATCGGCATTGCGACTAGGGTTTTTTTTTTTGCGGACTTTTTTATTTCCTGGGACAGAGGGGACAATTTTTTGTCTACTAATATTTAGCTACTTTTTTTTGCCGATTTTAGCAGATTAATTTGTAACTTTCAATTAACTAAATTTGTAATTCAACATTTATATTTTTGGTATTCCTGTCTTACTAATTTTTTGCAACACAAAATCCGCTAATTTAACAGTTTTATCTGCACCGTAGTTTTTAACATATTTTTAATAGCTTTTTTGCTATTTTTAGAGTTTTATTTCTATGAGTTAAGGAATCGTGAAAGAATATTTTTGGAACTCTTTTAAGTTGGAACTCTTTATAGTTTCGTAAAGTCTTTAAATCGCCGGTGTGTCTTGTTTAATGTACACTCAAAAAATCCTTAAAGTTAGCAAAAAAGTTAGTTGACTCAGAAAAATTTTTGCTGGGAGGAACCTTGCAGAAAAATTACTAATATCTGCAAAAGTGTTTTTTTCTGAACATCAGTGCGCTGATTTTTAACAAAAAATTAGTAAATTTAGCAAAATGTTTTGGTGACACTTAGTTCAATGCAAATTAAAATCGACTTCTTGAAATTAACAAAATTGAAAAAAAAAACTATTAAACTTTAAATAACAGTTTTACTTTAGTTAATTTATTTTGCTGAAATGTCAGAACTTAAAATTCGTTAACATAATACAATTAAATAAAAAATCAGGAAATAAACAAAATATGTTATTAATAACATTAACAAAACATAATAATTCCCCATTACTTCTATGCATGTATGTATGTATAACGCAATTTACATTTTTCAAATGAAGATAATTCTAAAATACAAAAAAGAAATATTCAAAATATCGCTAGATATCATAAAAACCCTTTTTCTTTTAAAAGAAACTACCTATGCCTAACATTTATTATTTTGTAGAGCAGCAGCAAAACGAATTTTATTTTTGTCTGCATCTTCAATTTGCAAATTTATCAAAATATCATTCAAGATGCGTGTCCTTGTTTGATGTATACTACACAAAAGAAAAAATTAAATGAACGAAATCAATCTCGCTTGCATTTTGTGTAAGTCCTTATAATGGTTGCGTTTTGTCTTTTATTTTTTCTCTACTTCGTCCATACAAGCTGCGACATCTAGATTAGATCAGAAGGCACTATGCACCGCGACCAATGTAGGTCTTTTGTGCTGCCTAAAGTTACCTACAGATTCAAGCTACCTATAAAGCCAATTATACTATTAGGCAAAATTTTCGTGATGTCGGAAGGCGAAATGAAGCGATCACCTAAAACCTAAGTCTCCTACCACAAAGTCTGGGACATTCGCAGAGAACATGCTCCGCGGTCTCAGACACAATCTCACAAAACCTGCGCATATCCGTGTCCGATTGACCCTTCCTGTGCAGATGGTATCTGAGATTACAGTGTCCAGTTAAGTACGACGCCAGGGTCCTCAAACCCCCCTTTCAAGCGACAAGAGTCGCCTCGACCCCCTACTGAAAAAAGAGATCAATCTCTTAGCCTGGCGCTGACCAGGAGAGCTTTCCCAGTAACCAGAGAATTCAGACTCTCTCCATGCCCTGAGCCTTTCCCTAACATACCCCGCAGGTATTCCACAGAATGGTTCAGGACCAATAAAGGGCCTTTGGGCCCCGCGGTTGGCAAGACAATCTGCAATATCGTTGCCCTCATGCCCCTCATGACCATGAATCCACCCCAAGGTTAGAGAGTTTCCCCTACCGAGCCTATTGAGAGTCTGAATGCATTCAATGACCAACCCAGACGACACCTTATAAGCCATTAAGGCCCTCAGTGCAGCGTGACTGTCAGAAAGAATGTAGATGCAAGATCTGAGCGTTCCCCTTCGCAGGCATTCCACTGCACATACACAGATGGCCCAAATCTCCGCCTGAAAAATGGACGGATATTTTCCCATAGGTAAGGCACGCTGGAAGCCTGGTCCAAAGACGCCCGCACCCGTGATTTCCATCTTCCGGTTCAAAGGATTGATTGGTCCACATATCTCTGTCAAACAACAACACATCAAAATATCTATCAAAGATCCACTCCGGTGACACTCTGTCCGCAACCTTAGAAATCGGGTCATCTATTAAGATGCGCGCGATCCTCATGTGACCCCTTAGGTCGCCCCCCCTCATGCCACCGAATTCACTAAGTCTAGAGGAACCCACACTGGCAACCTCCATTACAGAAATATGCAATGGCGGGATCCCCAGCATAACCCCCAAGGCATCCGTCGGGCAAGTTCCGCCGGCCCCTGTAATGCCAACACACGCAAGACGATAGATTCTCTTAAGAGCATCCCTTGCCTTACTCTGCTCAACTTTTGGCCACCATGCAAGGGCAGCATAGGTGATCATCGGTTTAACAATAGTATTGAACGACCAGTAGACCATTTGTGGCCTTAGGCCCCATGTTCTCCCGAAAAGCCTCTGGCAGGCATAATATGTCCCTGGGGGCCTTCTTGGAGACGTGGTCAAGATGTTCGTTCCAGGTAAGGGAGCTATCACGAGTCACTCCAAGATACTTAACACTGCTAGAGTAGCCAACCGTCACACCCCCAACGACCGACATAGACAGGTTAAGTTTTCTCCTTCTCGTGAATGGTACCAGGATTGTCTTCGACGGATTGACACACAACCCCTTTTCCCGGCACCACGAAAGAGTGAAGTTCAGAGCCTGTTGCATACGCTCGGAGATGGTCCTGTCATCCCAGCCCACAACGGAAATGACAAAATCATCGGCGTATCCATAGGTCCTGAAACCCAAGTCGTTCAGAGCCTCGAGTAATTCATCAATGACCAGTGTCCATAGTAATGGCGACAAAACGCCACCCTGAGGACACCTTTGGTCGCATTCACGGTCCTACAAGTAGTCCCTATTCCGAACGTGATTATCCTAGAGCGGAGCATCTCCAATGTCCAATTAATTATGATTGGCGGAATGCTCAGCTGCGACATCTACATAGATGTAGATGTAGCTGCGACATCTTCATCTAGTCTTTTTACTTCTTCAAAAGATCAGTAAAGTCAGCAACATTTTTGCTGGAAGGATCCTTGCAGAAAAATTGCTAATATCAGCAAAAAAAATAGTAAATTCAGCAAAAATTTGCTTATATTAGCAATTTTTCTGCAAGGATGCTCCCAGCAAAAATGTAGCTGACTTTACTGATCTTTTTTCTGAGTGTACATCATCAAATCTAAGTGTCAACTTACTTAATAGGGTTTTAAGCTTTATCTGATAAAAATTACTATGTAGGAGGTTGGTTGAATAACTACTTAAGTTTCTGTTTTGGATGACTTAAAGCGCATATTTTTAAATTTTAAGTACAAATATCAATGCATTAATTTCCGAGCCCTAGTATTTTGTGATTTAGATTTTCTATTTAAAATTCAGGAACTATTATAACATCAATAGAATATTATATTACAAATTAATACAAATTGATATTTTCTGAATTTCAGTTTGAAATTCTGATTTCTAATTGAAATTACAGTTCCAAATATTGGGTTTCAAAAATAATGGACTAACAATTATTTTCTTCATTAACTGTTGCCATTTTTGTGTTTGTACACCAAAAAATAAAAATGTTTAATTTCATAAAAATTTATGAATTTGCTTCGTCATAATTATAAAGCGTCTTATAACATTTATGATACATTTTATGAAAAGCTATTAAACTTTTTCATGAAAACATTTCATAAATATGATGAAGATTGTCATCAATTTGAACTTTTATGAAGCAGATTCATCATATTTATAAAGTCTAACATACTTAATGTATGTTTCTTTGTTTAAAATTATTTACTTTGTTGGAGCTGACTGTTTCTTACAACTTCTTTTCACAAAATATCAATCAAGAATGACACTTAAAGAGCTAAAACGCTCATAAAAAACAAACTGATCATCTTATAGTTGGCGCAACTAAAGGGTCCGCCAAATAACTTTTTTTTTTTGAAAATGCTATAAAAAAAAACTACTGAATATTTTCTCAAATTTCTTTTTTTATTTGAAAGTACAATCCTTCCGGTTAATAATGGAAAATAATTTTATTCAAATGGCTGCCTCGGCTGGCCATGCAGTAGCCTACACGATCGGTCCAATTTTTAAGGACATTATCGATTGTGTGCAGCTGTATTTCACCAATGGCTTCACGAATATTGTCCTTTAAAGCGTCAATTGTGTCTGGCTTGTTGGCGTAACACTTATCATTGACGGCACCCCACAAATAATAGTCCAACGGTGTCAAATCGCAGCTCCGAGGTGGCCAAACGACATCAGCTCTGCGGCTGATAATGTGATCTTCAAAAACAGGGCGCAAAACATCGAGTGTAGCGAAGCGAAAACGCATTGGATGGTCAGTTGGCTTCAACTCCTGAACCAATTGGACTTTGTATGGCGTCATACCAAGGTCTTTATGCAAAATTCGTCTCAATGATGTCTCTGAAATGTTCAATTGTTGAGAACGACGGTGAATTGATGTTGATGGCGCTTCACGCACACTTTCTGCCACAGCAGCAATATTCTCGGGTGAACGCACTGTTTTTAGCTTTTCACGCTTTGGTTTATCGATGAGGATGCCAGTTTCTTTCAATTTTTTCACAAGATAACGAACATACGGAGCTGACGGTGCTTCTCTTCTTCTAAAATCCGTACGCAATTTTCGCACACATTCTGCAACATTACCATGATTTTCAAAGTAATGTCGCAATATTTCACCGCGTTGTTCAAGCGTATACACAATATTCGTTCAGCGGAAGGATAAAACTAATTATCTGTCAAATCAGACATGAGCTAAGTGTTACCATTCACGAAATAAGCACTAGTTGAAAAAAAACGTTAGATAGCGGAGCCTTTATAATATGGCTGTAGCAAGAGAGAGGAATATGATAATAAATACTAATAATGATAGCAGACAAGACTATAATATGATAACTGAAAAAAAAAGATTTTTACTAGAACATGATAAAATAAACCATATTATTGGTGAAATATGTTGGTTGTTCGAAACATAGTTTTGTGGCCGCAATCATATTTTTGTGCATGTGATATTTAAAACAATCAGTTAACTAATGCTAATGGCATTTCAATGCTAATGAAAAATCCCAAGAATGCTTAAAACTTATAAATTTTTTTTTGAATTTTGATTTGATATTCGTTTCCGCACATTAATTAAGACTACCGAGCAAAACCTGGTAATGACTACTTATTATTTAATACATTAATTACTTTACTTAGTAATGAGTACTTATTACCTTCCGGATTACTTTAAATAACAAAATAATGGCTTACCAATAACAAACTTATAATGCGTTATTACAAAAAATAGTTGGTGAACAATAATAGGTTATTCATCTTATTACTTCCATGCAATATATATGACACAAATCTGTTTTTAGTTTTCATCTTTTTTTACCACTCTGGTGTATATATTTGGTGTTCATAATTAAATTTAACAATCCTAATTATAGATTTTAGGAGTTTTTAAAAATCTGTAATACAATACATTAAAGTAAAGGGTCCGCCATCTAACGTTTTTTTTTTTCAGCTAGTGTTTATTTCGTGAATGGTAACACTTAGCTCATGTCTGATTTGACAGATAACGCTGAACGAATATGGTTGTGTATACGCTTGAACAACGCTGGGAAATATTGCGACATTACTTTGAAAATCATGGTAATGTTGCAGAATGTGTGCCGATACACCCAAAACGAGTCACTGTTTGGTGCGGATTTTGGTCCAGAGGCATAATTGGGCCATTTTTTTTTCGAAAATTAGCAAGGAGTGGCCGTTACAGTCAATGGCGATCGTTATCGGGCCATGCTGAACGAATTTTTGTTCACAAAAATTGAAGAGGAGGATATACAGCTGCACACAATCGATAATGGGCTTAAAAGTTGGACCGATAGTGTAGGCTACTGCATGGCCAGCCGAGGCACCCATTTGAATGAAATTATTTTCCATTATTAACCGGAAGGATTGTACTTTCAAATAAAAAAAGAAATTTTAGAAACTATTCAGTATTTTTTTTATAGCATTTTCCAAAAAAAAAGTTATTTGGCGGACCCTTTATAACAAATTGTAATTTGTTAAAAATGCTAAAACTTTTTTTTCAGTTATATTAGTTTTTTGTTTTTATATACGTCGAGATTATTTTTATGTTATTTTTAATTTATAACGAGCTTTCAACCTCCGTATATTTACAAAAATAAAGCAAATCAAACATATTAGCTAGGTTGATACTAGTATTTCGATCTGGCTAAAGATCTCATCAGAACCCGAAGTTTTAGAAAAGTTAGAGCCTCCATAATAGGCAGAACTTTAACAAAAAACCTATTAATCATCAATTTTGCTCCTTTCTTGTCTTCTTAGTAATCAAGCACGTGGTTAGGGTCTTTTCCTAACAAGCATCATGACGTTACTAAACTTTTTTATATTTCAGAATGGCTTCTGGTAAGCAGTGGTATATTTCAAGCAATTTTTGCTTTAAGCTTTGCATACTGGGCACATCGTATGCATCCGATTAGTTGGTTAAGTGGCGTAATAATATTACAAGCAATAACATGTGTGGTATCCATGATACCAGTAATAATGAATTTGTAAGTAGACATGAACAAAAAATTAAAAAAATATTTTTTAATATATAACAAAATACTAAACAACAGCTCCGATGGTGTTAAAGCAGCAGCTCAAACCGTGGATGATAATATTTGTAGCTCCAATTTGCTAATATCGTCAGCAAAAATACTTTCTGTGGAAAATAGCAAATTGTTAATATTGATTATGATGTTTGTGTTACAATTTGCCCTAGGACTAGCATCATTGGCCTTCTACACGGTGGGCATAACTTATATCGATGATAATTCAACATCAATTGATAGTGCAGCTGTAATTGCAACGGCATTTGGTGCTAAAATATTTGGTTTACAATTTGGTTCACTTTTGATACTAGGCGTTGGATTAACTAATATTGGTTGGTGGCTCGGATGGGTAATTATAGCACCGGCCATTTTAGTAACCGGTATCTTATTGGGTCTATTTCCCAAGAAATTACCAAAAACCGTTATACATCAAGCAGCGCAAAGAATTATTGAAGAATCACGTAGTCGCCAGTTTGGTAGTCAATTTTCTACCTATATCGATGATACAGCTTTTGGTCCATCGGTCAAACGTGTATTTAGTAACAAATTGCTAATGTGTAATATTGTCAGTATTATGTTTATACAAGGTGCCTCCATAAATTATTCTCTACAAGAAGAAAGTTATTTACAATCAAGATTCCTGCTGCCCTATAGTGAAGAGAACGGTTTAGCACAAGAGTGGAAAGCACGTTTTATATCATTCTTTTTGAAACCTCCAGCAGCTGCTATAAGTATGTTTATAGGTGGTCTACTAATATCAAAACTTAAACTAACGGGAAGGTATGTTTATATTGGTTATAAGTACACTCAAAAAAAAGTTTGTAAAGTCTGCAAAAAATTTTAGTCAGGACGGTGCTTGCAAGCAAAATTGCTAATGTCAGCAAAATCTTTTGCTGAATATCATCGAGGCGATTTATATTTCAACTTCTTACATCAATGGTTGCCTAAATAATGATATCTTTTAAATGAAGACAAAAGCCTTAGATTATTCTAGAAACGAAACGAAAAAATAACAAAATATGACATATATATACCTTTTTTTGAAAAAAGAAAAAGGAAACAAAAACCTAAGATGTGTGTCGTTGTGTTTCGCTAAAGTCTGTTTACCTGAACGTATATTCGTTTGCAATCTAAAATTGCTAATTTGACCACACTACATTTAGTTTACAAATATATGTTTAATCGTAATTAAATTTAAATACTTTATTTTGTCTTTAATTTAATTTAATTAATAGACTATTTTGTTTTATGTTAGAAAAACAGATACAAAAATTATCCATGGTTGATATTTAATATACTTTTTAGTATCATTTTACTTTTCTCTACTACATCTTGACATACCGCGACATCTAATTCATTTGCGTGTCTGGTTGTCATCCACACTAATAACACGCTTATCAGGAGATTTAGTTAGTTCATTAGTTCAAAACAGTTAAGAGCTGAATAAGTTTAACTAAACAAAATTTTACCAAAAAATTTGCTGGCAAGTAGTATATTTGATTTACAAGACGTTTTACTAACTTTTCTACTAACTTATTTTTTGAGTGTAGGGCAAGACATTTCATGCAAATGCATGTTTTTATTCAGTGGCCAAAAATCGATTTTGACAAAATACTTTTCCGAATCAAAGAATTTGCAATAAAATGCCATAGATTTGTTGTTGCATATTTTTGCATATTTATAATAAATGCATATTTTGCTATATTTTATGGCATATTTTGTAATTTTTTGTTACATATTTTGCATATTTTTAATTCCATATACATATTGTCAAAACTAAAAGTAACCCTGAACATAGCATCTAGTTTTCAATTGTTAGACATTTATATTGGTTTTCATTATGCATGCAACAAGCTCAAGTAAAAACTCTATTTTTAAAAATCCAAAAATTGTACTTGCATATATTTTAGATTTTTAGTGTATATTTTTGAATTTTGAGTGCATATTATTTGGGGTTGTGTGCATATTTCGATTTAAATGCATATTTTAATTTCATATTTTGGATTATTTACTGCATACGATTAAGCGACTATTTTCATTTTTTAGTTGCATGAAATTTCTTGCCCTAGTTATTAGCAATTATATAAACTTTAATAAATATTAATTTTCTTTTAGGAAAATAGCTGCTATAAGTATTGGTTTAGGCATAAAACTTTTAACAATTTATATAGCCTTCATATTTATCAGATGTGATGTTGGTCCAATAGCTGGCACTCAAATGGGTAAAATTGAACAACCCTATTGTTCCAGAAATTGTATTTGTACGCCTACTTCTTTTCTACCGGTTTGTCCAGAAAATTCGACTGTTACTTATTTTTCACCTTGTTATGCTGGATGTTCAAAAAAGACAACCATCAATAGTATAGAGGTAAGTAACTAATAACTCTACTCAACAAATTTCAACTTTTTGCAGAAAATGTCTCTAAAATAGAATTACAAACAAAATTATCTTTCATTTGTGACCGTAATTTCAAGCAATAGATACCTACCGTGTACACGAACTAAATCCACCGGTAGGTATCTATTGCTTGAAACTACGGACGTTAGTATAATTAGGTTTGTGTTTTTTTCAGGATATCTTACCGATATTGCAAGGAAGTTGAAAATTATGCATGTTTAGTTTTATCCTCATAGCGTTTATGTAGGGGAAAGTGGTATACCATGAAACGATTAATATATTATAAACAGCTATATCTTTGCAGAAACGACATGTAAAAAGTGAGATATGTTTGTCTATAAGCGTACTTAGGTTAGGTTAGGTTAGGAAGGGTTATGTGCCCAAGGGCACATCTCCACTCGGAGACCAATACGGTCCCTTGTGAATCCCTTCAGTGAAAAACAGTAAGAAAGAATAGAAATAGACAGCAAGATAGATTGAAAGATAGATATAAAGAAAGATAGAAAGAACCAGCTCCTATCGTCCCCTTGCTAGAAACAGCCGTCCTATTTCCCTGACAAATCTCAGCAAATCTACTGGATTGCATCCAGCGACACACCCAAGTTCATCGTGAAATCTATCTCCTAGCCGTTTCTGTCTGAGACCCTGCAACCTAGGACAGTGGCACATTATATGTTCAACTGTCTCCAGTTCCTCAACGTCCTCGCACAACCTGCAAAAATCCGGTATGTCCCTGTCCCATCTGCTTGTGAAAGCCCTGACAGAACAATGACCGGTCAGGAAACCCGTAAGGACCCAAAAGAACCTTGGTTGCCCCCCGCGTCCAATGCGGGCCATAACGCCCTAGACACCCTGTAATCCATACTGTCCCTCCATGACTGGTTAATGGTTTCGCGGAATCCCTTCCGTATAACCTCAAAGTATTAACATAGGGGGGCTAATTAAAAAAAATCAATTATACTTACAATTTTTTAAACTAAAGTTAATATATTAATATTGATCCGGTTCATTTAAAAGGCCACAAATAAATTGAAATTTGAGCCCTATTACATATATCCACTTTTCCTCTCCAAGAAATTGGAGGTTTTGCTGTTGGCCAATAAAAGGAAAATCACATTTCCAATCAGAAACTGTTAGTGGTACAAAAAATCAAGCACTGGTATATCACTGGCTAACCAAAGGATTGTAAATAAACTACTGACAGAACACTTGTATAAGACGCTTTACCAGCGTTTCCAAAAAGCGTTTTGCCAGTATTTGTTTTACAACAATTTCAGTGGTCTGCAGAAAAAAACATTTGCAAAGAATTGGTTGAGACCACCATGCCAACGTTGGGGAAAAGTGTTTTCCCAGTGCTATCCAGTCAGAAATTACCAATGGCTTAAAAGTCTAACCACTGGTAAAGCATTTATTTTATAAAAACGATGATGATTTGTTTTAAAAAGTTTGTAGTCGGAAGGTTCCGAGTTCGAGCCCGGTTTCAGGCAAACATTTTTTTGTGATTTTTTATACTTTTTAATATTAAATAAAATCGATTGTGTTGTTTCCGAAAAAGCTCTTTTAAGACTAACTTTTTTTGATTTACCAACGTTGGCAAGTTGTTTCCATCAAACCGTATGCCAGTGCTGATAGCCAACTGTTACACAGCAGTTATCATTTACTTACTTTTTAAGCTATCATATGCATCGTTAGTTCAGGGGTTAGAGCTGTCGGCAGCTAATCTGGCGGTCAGGGTTCGAATACCGGCGGGACCAACAAAAATTATACATGTATTTTTTTTAATTTTATTTTGGGAAACAAATTTTTAGACACCTATTTCATGGTTTTACCAACATTTAGCCAACGTTGAACATTTTGTTTCCCCAGTGCTTGTCCGACATTTTTTGAACAGACAAACCTTTTGTGTAATAATGTTATCATTTTAGGATTGGGAAAGCACTTGTTACCAGCAATTGTACCACTAGCTAAAGTGCCTTGTCAGCAATGGTACGTTTGTATTTTTCTGACTGGGTTATTATAAAAACGTTTATATATTAATCGCCATATGGTCATCATGAACTTTTGTTTTTATGAAATTTTTAAATGCATATTAAAATAAATGAAGGACATATCGCTTATCGCTTACTAAAAGACTGACATAACTCAAAAAACACGATTTTTCAGAAAACGCATTTAAAGTTTTCAAATCATATCTGCCTCTCTCAACCCTTTCTCTATTTATTTTGTCACGTTTTTTTATAAATAGGCTTTTTAAGGCATTTTTCTCTTAGTGAGAGTTGGGTGCGAATTCGCTAATAATCCAGAGGCCCGTAAGTAGCACAGTTTGTCTATAAAGTACTCTTTGCACCCACGTTCCAGAAAAAATAAAATATATTCTCCGCTAACTCGAAAAGTATACATGATATTTATATGAAATTTTTGTATAACTAATAAATCTCCATCATTAACTCAAAAATCGAGTTTTCGACTTATGGCAGTCTTTTAGTAAATGAGTGACATTTATATCCACTAGAATTAGGTTCTTAATATACATAGGTATTTTTTAAATGCCAACAACTTTTTTTTAAACAATTTTTCGGGGTTTTTAAAGAAATTTTTCCTAAAATTATGCAAACTTTGATGAAAACATTCAAATTTTATTCAATTTGTGACAAAATAAGCTATTTTTATAAAACTTCAAATACAAACTCGAACTATCATTTTTCTAATTTATTAATTTTTTTAATAACAACTACACACAAATAAACATTTAGATACTGAAATTAAGTTACATCGACTCGAATTCGGCTGTTATGAATTTCAGACGGTTGGCACAACTTTACATTAGTTTTCAAAGTTCGGTTAATTCAACAAAATTTTAGTTGCAACAGCTAAAATATTCAGAAATGTTATGTAAATATCGTTGTGTTAACTGAATTTATAAGTTAAATTAATTAAAAAAAAAAATACGTTTTTGCATTTTTATTAAATTCGTGGGCCATTTTAGATTCCAGGCTAAAGTGGGTTAATGATATCCAAAGAAGTCAGAATTTCATATCTGAATAATTTTGAGTATATTAAATAAATAAATGAAATAAAAAGTAAATCTTTTCGAAATTTCGAATTTTGGGAATTTTTAATGTTAATAAACTTTTTTTCCAAAATGGCCATTTTCGATTTCTTCCATTTGAAACTATTTGCAATAAAACTGGTGGGTGCAACGAACGAAAATCGACGAATCGTTATTTTAATATATAATAATTAAAATTTAAACTTTTTCAACTTCTACGAGTGTTGTTTCGAATATTTTTTTAAAACAAAAATATTCATTAAGTTATTGTTTTCCTGAGTAAAATGAGAATTAATTTGTTAAAATCGGTGGAAAATTGACAAGGGTACACCACCTTCCCTTATACTAAAAAAATTAAAAATTTTATCAGTGGGTTAACTAAACTATCTACTGAACTAATTTTTGTATTAAAATAGCGAATCCATTGAAAATATCCTAAAATATTTAAAAAAGAACATTTTATACAAAAAATGGAGTATGTAATGTAACTATAAAAACCGATATATTATAGAACCTATAAATGAGAAATTTTATTTTTTGCCAGATTTAGACTCAGCGTCCAATCGAAAATATGTATTCGACAAAAAGTTGCAAATTCTTTAGTAGTAATGTTAATATAATAATATATTAATATCCCAACAAAACTTGTATTAGTTATAGAACTGGTTCTTTTGAGCCAGTACTGGTTGGAGTTTGGCGTTGTAACCCATGATTTTTGTTTGAAATGGTCCCCCTTAGAACTAGTTCTAAGGAGCGTTTGAATAACAGATACTAGTTCTATAGAATGGTTCTAGAACCTATTCTTGTATCCGTGATTGTTGTTTGAAATTGTCACGCTGGGAACTGGTTCTATGGAACGTTTCTAGAACCTATTTCTACATCAGTTCTAGCATGCCAACAACTGATGATTTGAGGGTGAAAAATTTTACAACTTTTATATATGCAAAAATTATGTTGAAATGAAAGGAAATTACAAAAATGGAATAAAAGAAAGTGCCTTCAGTGATTTTGCTTAACAATATAATACAAAAGGAATCCAGTTTTGAATTGAAATCCGGTAGATTTAACCAAGAAATAAGTTTTCTTCGTGTACGTCAACTTTTGTGTTATATTTTTATGTGGAAAATTTATATTTTTTCTAATATTTTATAGTAAATATTTATTGCGCCGTTAACAAATTTTTGTCGGAAACTAAAAGAACTCTACGTTATACCGTTTTTGTCCATCATATCAGCCATTTTTGCTCATAAAAAAGTTGACAGTTTTCCGACCCTCTGTAATGATGTGTTTTTTATTTATAAAGGATCCGCCAAATAACTTTTTTTTTTTTTTGAAAATGCTATAAAAAAAAACTACTGAATATTTTCTCAAATTTCTTTTTTGATTTGAAAGTACAATCCTTCCGGTTAATAATGGAAAATAATTTCATTAAAATGACTGCCTCGGCTGGCCATGCAGTAGCCTACACGATCGGTCCAATTTTTAAGCACATTATCGATTGTGTGCAGCTGTATTTCCTCCTCTTCAATTTTTGTGAACAAAAATTCGTTCAACATGGTCCGATAACGATCGCCATTGACTGTAACGGCCACTCCTTGCTCATTTTCGAAGAAAAATGGTGCAATTATGCCTCTGGACCAAAATCCGCACCAAACAGTGACTCGTTTTGGGTATATCGGCACACATTATGCAACATTACCATGATTTTCAAAGTAATGTCGCAATATTTCCCAGCGTTGTTCAACCATATTCGTTCAGCGAAAGGATAAAACTAATTATCTGTCAAATCAGACATGAGCTAAGTGTTACCATTCACGAAATAAGCACTAGTTGAAAAAAAACGTTAGATGGCGGACCCTTTAGTTTTATTTTGATCACAGTGCGATACATTGGCGACACAAAGCATAAAAATGCATCTGACCATGTCAGCGTCTCACCGTTTGAAATAATTTGTTTAAAAATATTTTTAATATAAAATTCAAAAATTTTGTAAAAACAAATCAAAGTTTTTTTAAAACTTTTTTGTAGTTGTTCTGGAACTATTTTAAGATTATTTGAAGCGTTTTAGAAGTAAAATTCAACCACTTTTTAAGCACTTGTTCTCAAAGCACCCCAAAGATGTTGTTTAAATGCTCAATAACATTCTCTAGCATGAGTTCTAGAACTTGTTCTCAAGTCACTAGTTCTATAAATGCTATTAAAGAATAACTCCCCTAGAAGTAGTTCTGGAACTTGAAATTTTATTTGAAGAAAATTTTTTTTTGACTTTGGTATTTAAAGCAAAATTAATTAAAATTTGAAGTTCTTTTCTAAATATTTTAGAACATTTTCAATGGATTTGCAATTTTAATACAAAAATTTGTTCATTGGAGTTTATACACAATGATTTTTATATTCAAGCATACAATTTATAAGGATAGACCTAAAAAAGTAAAATTGGTCGTGAGTAGTGCAATTGAAAACTTATATTTACACAAAAATTTTATTATACTACATTTACACTAGAATCAAAAACCAGTAGTTGTTAAAAAATTTTGGTTTTTGATTTAAATTTGTATGGAATTTGACAAGTAAATACAAGTTGATTTTAAAAACAACTCGTTTTTGGTTCTAGTATAAATGTAGTATTACTTTGAAATTTAATTCTATGTTTTCACTTACGCATTTTGAGCAAAACATGTGTTTTGGTGAAAAAAATTTATGGGAAAACATGTACAAAACATGTTCAAAAACACGCTCAGTGGAAACGTAGTATAAGACAAGCATTTGTACAGTAAACCCTTTGAAACAATATTTATTCTATACCCAGTTTAAAAATAATTTTAATTTCCAATTTTCCAAGCCCTTTTTACTTTATATTAAATTCGGTGGTTGATCAAAACATTAAAAATAAAAACTTTCACCACTCTGTGGCGTATGAGTGTTATTATTCCAAATAACACTCATACGCCAATCAATTGTTTTGGTAGGTGGATATTACTTAGTTGCCAGATAATTTGTGTATCAAATTGTTGGAAAATTTTACAGAAAATTCATAAACAATTTAAAATTAAAAAAATTAACCTTTTATGTCTTAGGTCTAAATTATACAATGGCTCTTTTCGGTTCCACAGGGGTTAAATAATATCAGTGAAAATAATTTATGGATAAATTGACATTGAAGATTTTTAAGCTATTATCATTTTCATTAATACGTCGGTAAACATGGGTTAAATTGTCATCTTTCATAACTTAGGAACTAACTTTTAAATAATATAACGATATTCGCGTAAATTAAACCGAAGGCTTCAGGAGATAGATATTCAATTGAAATATTGTGTATTCGATATACGTCATATTCAGCACATATTTTTTACTAATCGGCCGAATAGTAGCACTATATATTTATTTAATTTTTTCTATATCTAAAGTGCAGTGTATTTTTATGTGAAATTTACATGAAAATAAATGAAAAAACTATTAGGAAATGTTCGGTAAAGTGCAGAATACACTATTCGTGAAATCTCTAATAAAAATAAATCAAAGAGTTAATAAAATAAAAGTATTATTATTATTCATTTATTTACCATATAATTAAATTTTGTTATATTCGGTACAGTTAAAAAAAAATAAAGGAACATTTAAGTTTAAAAATCATCATGTAGTTCCCTGTTTTTATTAAAATATTGGTGATCACAACTTATAGCCTTTATTGCTTTGTCTGCTGTTATTAACGAAATGAACAGAGTTCGAAAATTTATGTATAACTAACATAACGTTCTTATCAAAAAAACCAATACAACGATCTCTATTGTTTCGTTCGTATTTATAAACACAAGTGCTCAAATCGTTTTTTGTAATATAACAAACGGAACAAAACGAAAATGTTTCTTTCGTCAAACATTATTATTTCGTAGTGGTTATTTTTTAGTGTTCATTCAACTTAAACATTAAAACGCGGTTTTTACGTTGTGGTTGGCAGAATAAAGAAATGATTTTTCTGCATGTTATCAATGTTTTTTTGCATTAGTTTTATGAAATTTCACTGGAACTCCTCAGTTGTACCTTTATATTAAACTAATGCAATTATTCATAAAATTTAATGAAAATTTTTTCACTTGTAATATGACATAAACACTAAGAACGGTTTACGAATAGTTTTGTTCCGTTCCATAAACACAACAAAATGAAACTGTTTGATATATTGGCCAAACAGAACAAAATCGTTTAGTTCGGTCTCTCATCGAAAACTAGTTTGTGAAAGTGTTTGTGTTCTGTTTACAAATCAAAATGAAAAGAAAGAAATTTTGTGTTTATGTTTACTGCGCACAACCAAATGATTGTGTTGAGTTTCAGCAAAAAGCAAAACAGAACGATAGAAAAACGTTTTATAGTGTTTAAATTCAAACACTGGTAATGAACAACTGTGCTGTCTGTAAATGAAAAAAAAAAACAATTGTACAGTGATTTGTTTTAGCTTCAAAAATCATCCCAAAATAATAGAGTCATATTCGACTTTTAGAGAACAAAATATTGTGTCCAAAATACACAATTAACTCTAAATTTGTATCATAAAAATACACATTTTTAAACTATTTTCATTATACAAAATAATTTGACCGAATTCGATAAAATAACAAAAATATGTCAAATATTTCGAAATACTGAATAGTGACTGAATATTATATATAGTGTATTCGGCACTTTACCGAAGCGGCTTAAACCGAATACCAAATCTTTGCCGAATAGTTTTTTCATTCATATAATATAAATTTCACATAATACACTGGCACTTTAGATATAGACGAAATTAAACGGAACCATAGAAATTGTTTAGGTTAAAAATTCGTCTCAAGTCAATACATGCAGCCATGTTTTACATTTCAAAGAAAAATATTTTGTGAAAAACTTGTCTTTTTAATGTTTTAGATAAAAAATACCGATTTTTAAGCCGAATAATTTTGCCGAATAGGGCTGCTATTCGGCCTCATAGTAAAAACATGCCAAATATGCGGAATATCTAATAAAAACTTTTGTGATTTTTGTACTTTATTAAATTCTCAGGAAATGTATTCCAGTATTTCTCATCTTGGGATTTACGAAAAATTTAGACATTTTGGCGTTCACGCAATCCCTGGAACTCGGCACGGGAATCCGATATTTTGTACTACTCTTAAAAAATTTTGTCATTATAAACATATGTCCAAACAATTTCTATTACTAAATATTGTCGCAATGCCGTTTTAACTAGATTTACCCTTTTTATTTAAGGTTTTTTTTCCCAAAATTTATTTTATTATTTGAGCAGTATTCTGGGGTAATGGAAAAATGCGGGATTTTGTATTCCCTAAAACTGATACACAAGTACTTTTATGAAATTCGGATTTAAAAACAAATTAAAGTAAACCTTCTTTTTTTTAAGTGCCAAAGTGTGTGGGCGTTGTGGTGTAATGGTTAGAGCGTTGGACTGTTACACGGATGGTCCCGGGTTCGATTCCCAGTGACGACAACATCAATTTAGAAAAATAATATGTATGAGTTTTCTATCACATCGCTTCGGTGTTCCCATAGCACTTAACCCCACCGAAGTAAAACAATGAATCGCTATGAAACAAAAAGCTTCAATAAATTCGCCAACTCTACATTAGGTGGCGAGCAACAACTGTTCTAAGACTTATCATCTCGCGCAATTACAGTGTTGCCATGTTTGAAGCCCCTCATCTTTCACAACCTTTCATCTCTCCACTATCCCCTTTCCAAAGAAAGCAACACATTAATTAATGCGTTCTTTCGATTTTTGACATTTCGTTCCAAAGTTTCCTATGGTAATCAGATATTAAAGGAAATGTATTTAAGAAACCAAAAATTATTATAAATAAAACTATGAAGTACATTGGAACGCTGTTGTGCCCCCAAACTATGGCAGCTTATAAAGACTGAGATCAAAATAACTATAACATGAAAAAGTTGTTATTAATTTTTTGCAAATTAATATTTAATTGCAAAAATTTGGGAAATTTTAGTTTTAGATACGATTTATGGGCATTATATAAAAAGTAACCTTTTAGGAATTTTACTATATATTTCGTAGAGGTTTGGTTTGATTAAGGCGACTTTTGTCAAAAGTTTTGAGTATTATTGGCAACATGAGATTGTATCGCTAAAAATATACGTATCCTATATTTTTTTCTTCACTGCTATTCGAAGCTCCTCAGGCTTAAAGCTCTCCTACGAAACTGCTTTCATGGAAGCAGTATATATTGCTGGGATATTCTGATGATGAATTTTAAGTACTTACAATTAAAATGATTGAATTGTGATTGAACTTTGTGCTGTAAAAAGAATGTAAAATTGTGTAGAAAGGTGTCTACTTCACAAAATGAAGGAATTAATTTAGCTTAGAATAATTGCCCTTTAAAAATTACAAGGTAATTTTACTAGGGACAAAAAACAAATCAATAATTCTTCCAATATAATTTTTAAAGTTGTTAATCTGTTTAAAGTCATGCGAAAAGAAAAAGATTGTAACAGTTTCATCAACATCAGAATTAATGTTCAATGGTTACAAAGAACTATCTTCCAATAGCCAAGATAAATAAATCATTTGGGTTAAAGTCATCTAGCACAATTATTTTTTTGATTATTAGAAGATATATCCAAAATATAATTAATGTTGTCTAAATGTTTTTGATAAATTTCTAATTCACTTTTTGGAGGTATGCATTATAAAAATTGATAATTTAGTAGCAAATATAACTTCAACACATAGCTCAATAATGGTTATATTATTATAGGCTACAATACGACAAGAGATGTCGCCTCTTACTGCTAACAGAACTCCACACCCTTTTTGAACCTCATCTGGCAAATAGCGCCTGTCGTAGCGATACACATTGTAGTAATCATCAAAATATTCTGAACTGTTGAAATTACCAGATAACCAAGAATTTTTTGATATATAGAGAAAATTGAGTTGCTTCAGTTCTCATTCCACTAACATTTGGATAATAAATGGAATACGTTATATTTTATATTGTTACCGTATATAGTTTGGTTAAGATATTTGTAAAGATGAAATATTTGAAGAAAGTGATACTATTTATAATAACTGTTATTTTATAAATCCCATTTAAGAACTACGTTAAAAATCCTTTATAAATAAATGAAATATTAACACTGTTCATAAGTAAAGAATATCACCAAAAATATAGTAGATGTTTCATACATGCAACCGAACCATAAACATTTTTTAGGTTGAAAAATCATCTCAAACCAATACATACAGCCGTGTTTGGTATTTTAAAGAAAAATATTTTGTGAAAAACTTGATTTTGTTAAATTTTTAGATGAACAATACATATTATTAAGTAATTTCCTTTTAACCGAATAATTTTGCCGAATATAGCTACTATTTCGTATTCGGCCTAATAGTAAAAGTATGCCGAAAATGCTGAATACCTAATAATAATCGAATATTCGTTACATCTCTAAAAAAATCCATTTGTTGTTAAGGCATTCATGTAATCTATATACATATGTTTCAATTCCTCTGTGACGTATGAGTGATATTATTTTAATGCCAAATAACACTCATACGCCATCAATTGATTAGGGGATTAAAATTAATATTGTGCGTATGACTTGTATACTGGTAATTGATTGAATAGGGAAAAATGTCGACTAACAAGAAGAGTCTCCCAATAAATTAAATCCTATCTTAATAAAATTTGGATATGCGATAGAGGAGAAAAAATATGGCACAAGTAGGATTTTTTAGCGCCCTATTCTCATGTTTAGGCGTTAAAAAGTCGAGTTAAAAATTACTGTATTTTTCGGTTTTTTCGGTTTATTTCGAATACCACATGATAGAGTTATACGAGACGCATAAACTGGTATACAAAACATGTCCGATAACTTTCAAGTAAAAAAAGTGTTTTAGGCGACAATAAAACTGTCGTTTTGTTTAAGAATTATAGTTGGATTAAGCTAAAAAATATGTGTATTAACGCCGATTAAATGTAATCGAGTGGTGTCTGAGCTTTCCCGACATTTTTAATTCTTCGGCTTTTATGCGACTTTTCCTGAATATATTTTTTAACACATTTATTTTAAATATTTCAAATAATTGGGGTATTCAGCACTTTACCGAATACCAAGTCAATACATTCATACGTGTTTGACATTTTAAAGAAAAATATTTTATAAAAAACTACATTCTTTCATTTTTTTAGATAAAAAATACAGATTTTTAAGCACTTATCTTTAACCAAATATTTCTGCCGAATAGGGCTACTATTCGGCCGAATAATAAAAACATTCCGAGTATGCCGGATACCTAACGGTTGCCAAATATTAATGACACACACAGAGAAATAAAGTGCCAACCGAATTGAAAAGTGTATATTAATGGTAACGACTTATAAATTCAGTTAGTACAACGATATTTAAATTAGATTTCTGATAATTTTGGGCGTTGCAACTCAAATTCTGTTGCATTAACCGAACTTTGTAGTGAAAACTAATATAAAGTTGTACCAACTATCTGAAATTTGTAATAACTGAATTTCAGTCGTTGAAACCGAATTTCAGTTGGCAAATAGCTAAATTTTTTTCTGTGTGCATGTTTAATGGAAATCCATGTTTTATTGACTAATTCGTACAATCTATGTAATTTGCTTTTCCCTGTGGCGTATGATTGATTTTATTTTAAGAGCTAAATAACACTCATACGCAATCAAATGATTAGGGAAAGTTGAACTAATTTTGTGCGTATAACTTGAACAATACTCGTTATTGATTGAGTAGAGAACAATGTTGAAAAGTTCGCCTATGATAAAAATAAAAAAAAAAAGTTATTCGGATGTAGGAAGTTCATTTTAATATTTTTTTTTAGAAAAATATATAAGAATTAGATCTAGATTTTATATTTGATTTCGGTTTTGAAGTAAATAACTTTGTTTTTACACGCCATAGAGTGATTTTATAAAATTCGTATTATTTTAATTTTAGTTATATGAAGGCTGCAGCTGTGGTGGTACTAACAACTATGATGAGAATACCGATCTTAATATAAAAGCCACAGAGGGATCATGTAGTGCTGAAGTATGTTCAAGTATGTTAATGGTTTATCAAATTTTAAGCATAACGACTGCAGCTATTTATGGCATGATGACAATTGGAAAGATAATAATATCTCTAAGAAGTGTTCTACCACAAGATAAAGGTATAGCCCTGGGTATGGAGGTGATGTTATTGGGGTTATTTGCCTATATACCAGTACATTTGTCCTATGATGTAGTAACACGTAAGTGATTAAAAAACGTAAAAAAATATATACCCACTATCAAAAAAAAGTTTGACAGCCCGAGTAAAAACGTTTGCGTATAATAATATATTATGATATATACACTAATAAATGTTTGTCTGATAGTGTATTTAACCGCTCATAGTTATACAAATTCATATATGAAATTAATTTTGTCCAAAAATTTTCATATGATGTCATATATAGTTGCGTCTTTTCGCATCTCGATCAATATATAATTGTATATTGCATTTAGAATAAGATAAAATAATTCAATTAAATATGATTTTACCTACAGATTGCAAAATATAGAAAACATATAGTTAGATACTATATCATATTAAAAAAAAAAAACAATTTAATTTTGGATAAAATTGTATATTACTCCATGCAGAGTCACACTAGAAAATTTGTCAATCATATTTTGGAAATAATTATGTATTACATCAATACCCTAGTAAATTGGTTATTTCTGGTTCCTAAATTTCTACACCTCATACACAAAAGATGTAGAAACCCTTAAAAAAAGAACTTGCTTCAATTGTAACATTCGGAGTTTTTAATTTAGTGTTAGATTTTGTTCAATGTAAAAAGTTTTAACGTTTTTTCCGTGTAAGTTACTAAATTCCATAAAATCTTCATTAAAAATAATGAATAATTTGTTAAAATAATTCAAATAAGTGGAAGCCTGGGTTCACGACATAGTGTCAAAATGGTTTTGAAAATGTGTGTTTCTCGAGCATTTTAACACTGTTTTTAAATAAGTCTAAATTACCTAAACTTTAGACATATTTTCATACAAAGATGTGTTAAATTTCACCGCCAATTTTAAAAATAAATATGTTTTTCTTATATTTTTGCTGCTTTATCACCTATCCGAACTTCATTAATTTTAAAGGGAACCCATCGGAAAAGCTTCCTTGTAAGTGTCAGGCAATTTATATAGGATATTTGCCTTTTAATTTGGTTTTTCGACAGTTATAAATCTTTAATTTCCCGAGTTAAAACGTTTGTATAAAATAATATATTATTTTATATAAGGTTTTGTCTGCCAGTGCATTTAACCGGGCATAATTATATAAATTCATATATAAAATTAATTTCGTAGAAAAAATTTAATATGATCTCATATATAGTTGCGTATAATTGTATATTGCATTTAGAATACGCTAAAACTAATCCAATTAATAACGACGTTATATTTATATACTAGACATTGCAAAATAATATATATTTTGATATTATATTTTTATATTATATTTAAAAAAACACAATTTTCTTTTAGTTAAAATTGTATATTCCCCCATGCAGAGTCACTAGAAAATTTGTCAATCATATTTCGGATGTAAATATGTATTACATCGAAACAATAGTACAATTAATTGTATCATTTTATGTATAATTTTATACACAAAATTTACCCCAATTTTTGTCTTTTCCATTGATTTCTTTCTGGTTCTTAACCCTAAAAAAGAACTTGTTTCATTTGTAACATTATGAGTTCTTAATTTAGTCTTAGATTTTAATAATCTCAAACAACTTTGTTTTTAAGGTAATTTCAAGAGAATTTTATGAATAAAATAAAATTTCCACATGAACAGGAATTTGCTAACAAATTAGTATCGTTGAAGCAAAACCCGTTTTTGATGGTAATTATTTCTGCAAATATTTCGGATTTTAATGAAGTTTTAAATTAAAAAAACGGACAAAACTATAGCTTATTTTGTATATAATGGGTGTTTTTTAAAGAGGTATATAACTTTGAAATACAATAAAACAAAGATGAATTTCTTAAATTGACATGAAATTTACTTTATTCGAAAGATAATCTTCTGGCTCGGACGTAGTCTAATCTGGAGGTCCAATTTTCGATGACTTTTTCAAACACATGTGGCCGTATATTGGCAATAACGCGGTGAATGTTGTCCTCCAAGTGGTCAATCGTTTCGGGCTTATCAGCGTAGACTAGCGACTTCACACATCAACACAGAAAATAGTCCAGCGATGTTAAATCGCACGATCTTAGAGGCCAATTCACGGGTCCGAGCGGTTACCAAACGTTTCCTTCAATAAATCAATTGTGACACGAGCTGTGTGACATGTTGCGCCGTCTTGTTGAAACCACAGCTCCTGTTCAATTGATGAACGAAAAAATCACTAATCATGGCTCTATAGCGGTCACTACTGACTGTAACGTTCTGAACAGCATCGTTTTTAAAGAAGTTCGGACCAATTATTCCATCAGCTTATAAAGCACACCAAACCGTCAGTTTTTCTGGATGCTTTAACATACACTTGAGGATTATCATATATGGGCAGGTGCTTCAAAGTCTATTTTGGGGCTTCTGGATCGTGTGTAACGGAGAGCGTTGATGCTTATCAACGACAGTAGGGTTTCGAACTCTATTGACTCGTTGGAGCATCGTCGGAATGTGGGTTGTGTGACTTTGTTCTATAGATATTACCATGGGAAGTGTTCTGCTGAGATAAGCCGACTCATCCTGAGGGACCGGGTCTCTGTTCGTACTACCCGCTTGTCAAGTAGATCTCATCCGTTTGTTGTCTATAGCCCGGCAAATCGCACAACGCATTACAGAGAAAATTCGTTTTTCAGTCGCACTAGCCGTATGTGGAATTGTCTCCCTGCGGAAGTCTTCCCTACAAATTACAATTTAGAAAAATTCAAGTCAACGATACATAAATTTGCACAATTTGGAAGCGTTGTTCAGGCGTCAGTCTATTTATGTTGAAATGCCAAACCAAATTAAACATAAATCACTTGACAGCTGATAAAGTTCTATACCTGTATAAAAAGCGCCCTTTATTTAGATCGGTTCAGATATAAATGTATACCACTATTTAAAATCGCACCATTATTCGAATGTAATTTAATCTGATATTATGAAATTAGAACTTAACTAATGCAAACTTATATAATTATATGGGCCCATTTCTCGGATATTAAATTACGTATGATTATATAAAGCATCATTTAAAATTTTTTTTAATCGGGAGTAGAATCTACTTAAAGTGGCGGTTAAAACAAAGGTGGATTCATTTAAAAAAATGACAAAGGTAATTTTTGTTAAAATAACTAAAAACTTAGTTCGTTTTAACTAAAAGTATTGTTATTTTTAACTGTTGGAAAGCAACTAAGAAATGAAGTAAAAACAACTAACAATGTCGTAAAAATAACTAACAACTTTTTACTAAAAAAATGTTAAAACTGAAAAAATTTGTCAAAATAACTGTTTACTAGAGCGGGTCGAGGGGAGGCAAAAAAATCGCTCAACGTACAAGGAAAATCGTATTCTACAGATCAAAATAAGAAACTTCGACGAAGGAACCATACCTCTAAAACGAATTCTGATGTCCCGACTTTTGACCCGTAGTGTGAAATTTTGAAAAAGCCCACTTTGATATTTCAGAAAGTAGCTGGAATCTCTCCAAGATTATGGGAGCTACTTCTTCTCCTTGATTATGGGAGCTACTTCTTCTCCGCGCTAGCAGATTAATGCATAAATCATCATTCTAGGTGACCGTTAAGGGGTTAAAATTTAAGTTGAAAGAGGGCCTTTTTAGCCGTTTTTTTATAGCAAAATGTACAAATCTCGGGATAGAGATATTTCAAAAAGCAGGAGTCTTTCCAAGATTAGGGTCTCTATTTCTTCTCCCGAAGACGCTCTAGCAGATGAATGTATAAATTATATTCGATTGGGTTGGATTCGATTGGCGCACTCTAAATGGGTCAAAGTGGAATTTGTTCAAAATTTGACCCTACGAGTCAAAAGTCGGGTCATCAGAATTCGTTTTAGAGGTATGGTCCCTTCGGCAAAGTTTCTTATTTTGATCCCTAGAATACAAATTTCCTTGTACGTTGAGCGATTTTAAAATCGACCCGCCCTACTGTTTACAGTTATTTTTTTTGGTATTTCAAAAAGATTTTTTAATTCAAATAATTTGTTTCTTTTGATTACAACAAAATATTCAATTTCCTTTATCCTACTTAAAATGCAATGTTCAAAATAACTAACAAAAATTAATTGTTTACAGCAAAAATAATGTTTTGGCAGCTCTTTATTAAAATACTAAAATAACTGCTTCAAATAACTGTACTTATCTACGGTACTTATCTTCAATTTTTTTTAATAGCTGTCAAAATAGTTTTTTTTTATTATTTCACAACTATAATTTAAGTTAGAAACAACAACAACAACTGATTACTACAGAAACAACTATCATGTAGTTACTGTCAAACTTTTTTGAGTGCATGAATTAAAATTAAACTTCTTCTTTTAAAGGTACCACCTGTTTATATTGGGCTCCTCAATATGCCCGCTGTCTGCTGCGCGAAAATCCAAAACATGGCAATATTTTGAATATATTAACCGCCAGTTTAATTCTAGTCGGTATAATATTTGATGTACTGGTATTTATATTTATCAAAGGATTAAATATATACAATTGTAAAGTGACCGATATGAATTATACACCATCCTTATATGCTCCCATACCACAAGGCGAGCCAACACATACAGCTATCGGAGGCAGTCCTGTTACAACTATGACAACAGCATCCCATGATACTTCGACAGTTCGACCGATTAGATCAGCACCAACTCCTAATAATGAAATAACCGTATTCCGTCAACCAAGTACATTGACAAATTCTTCAGCTGGTGGTAGTAGTGTGGTGGAACCATCTTCTTCGGGTGTTACATATGCACAAGTTGTTTTTCCTCCGGACAAACGTAAACCCAACGATGGTAGTACGAGCCCTAAACGCTTAATTCCTCGAGCTGATGTTCCTCTACATCATTTATCAACTGAAGATGTTCGAGCTAAATTGGGCAGTTTAAAATCATTTAAACCACCTGAACAAGTCCAGAATGGAGATCAACGTAATATTTCTGCCACCACACCATTGACTATTAATACCAAGGCTCCACCAACATCAAGTACTATAGAAACAGATATAGATGCAATAAGACCACAAAGTCCTGAAACAGATTTTTAGAATATTTTTAACTTACAGTTTTAATTTTTCCAAATAATATTTTTAATTCTAAGTACAATTTACTATAATGCCATATCTATTTTTTCGAAGTATACAGTCATAGTCATATATATTTACGCAAACCAAAAAAGTAAGTATGCTTTGAAATAAAACAAAATTCAGCTATTTTATGAATAAATTTGCAACAAACAAAAAAAAACTTCTCTATAACAATCTTAAAGTTTATAGATTTAGGGCCATTATTACAACTTGCCAATAGCTAAAGTTCGGATGTTATCTGACAGATTATTAGTTTTTCGTTATTATAAGTATACTTTAAGCTAAAAGTGACCCATAAGCTAAAGGGAAGACATTGTTACCTTTAACTTTAAACGTAAGGTTTATGTGTTTAAAGTTACCACATTTTCTGCTCTATAAAGAAAAAGAAGAAAATACCGAATTTCACAACCGAATTTTACAAATTATTGTTTGTTTGTAAACAAATAAATAAAAGTACGTTGCCACTACGTATTTTTATAAACCAATTCATAAACCAATAATCGGTTTTTAGTTTGTTGCTGCCACATTATCAAAAATATTAATTTTATTTTATTGGGAAGTTGTAATAACGAAAAACATTATAGCTCACTTTTTTCCTCACTTTAGCTAAAGTTACCTTATACTAACAATTACTTTAAAGACAAGTTGTAATAATAGCCCTTAGTTAATTAAAATTTTTTATAAATAAATTTGCTGGTTGTTGACTAAAATCACAGAAGAAATATATACCTCAGCTTTCTTTCAAAAATATTTACACATCATTAAAACTAATAAAAAACATCAAAGATAAGAATTTTTTGATTAGTATCTGGATACATTTCCCTCAGCGTCTATGACAGCTTGTAGTCTTGCTGGAATGGATGCAATCAAATTGCGTACAAACTCCATTTCTAGGCCGTTCTTTGATTCTTCTCGTTTTCGGTCTTTTTGTACATTATTGAACGCCCATACATTCTCTATTATGTTAAGATCGGGACTCTGTGGTGGCCATGGAAGAAGAGCTTGCCCAACTCTATTTTAAAAACGTTGTTGGTAACCATGCTTTGTGGCATGGATCATTATCATGCTGTAAAATCCAAATTTCATTAGGAAATAGTCTCTGAGCTGAAGGAAAAGTATGGCCATTTAAAATGTCAGGGTACCCTGACTGGTTTAGTGTGTCTTTTATTGGTACCAGATCTCCAAATCCATTGTATGAGACACATCCCCAAAACTTTACTGAGTCCCCACCGAAACGATTAAGGGGTAGTACTGCTTTATACTTCGATCCTTTAGAATTATGTATGTAAGTTTTTCCAAATTACCCTTCAAATTGAAAAGAAGACTCATCCATCCATAATACATTGTGCCAAGTGGACTTTCGACTGGATTTTCTGCGAATATTCTATCAATGGAATGATCTTCCATTTTGTTTGTAATATATTTTCAACCAGTTCTGACTCTATTTTGTAGGTTTCCGTTCGTATCTTTTTTTTACTAAATTGTAGACTGTTTTTCGACATACTCCTTTTCCAATTCTAACGCCCATTTTAAATTTCGTCACAATCTCAGCTCGGGTCTCGACAGGAATTTCCATCATTTTTACCATTTCATTAGTTTTTAGTGGCTTTTTGTATTAATATATAAATCCAAGCAAATATCAAAAAAACTAACGTTATTTGTAAATACTTTTGTGTAAATAATAATTTTGAAAACTGTGGTCTTCTTTTGTTATTTTTTTCAACAGCCAACAAATTTATTTATAAAAAATGTTTAACTAACATAATTTATACACCTTCAGGATTGGAATAGAGAAGTTTTTTTTTGTTGCAAATTTATTCATGAAATAGTAAAATTTTGTTTTATTTCGAATCATGCTTAAATTTTTAGTTTTTGTAAATATAAATGACTACGACTGTATAAGTTTTTTTTTATTAAAATGGTTAACAATTTATTGCAACTAGAATTAACTACTCTGAAATAAGTTTTTGAAATTCAGACAATAATATTTAACAAATTTTTAAATTCCATTAAAAACCCCTCAAGCATATACATATATTTTCGAATAAACTTTGTAAAAATTCATATGTGGTTGAAACTAATTTTAAAATGATCCATTTTGAAGTGTTTTTTTTTTTAGTTTCCTACATTTAGGCAAAAAAGTTAGTAGAAAAATCTGTAAAAGTTTTCAAATTCCACCTAACTGTTTTTTTGTACTAATTCTTAGTACTCTATATGTTTTTTGTGCTATTCTCATTTTACAAATTACGAAATTTTTTTTACTAATTTTTGTTGATGATTTCAGCAAAACATTTCACTAATTTTTCAAAGCCGAGTGCTAAAATTAGCAAAACATTTTGCTAATTTAAAAAAAAGTTATTCGAAATAATTAAAACCTATGTATACTTACAAAACAAATTGGCCAAACATACTATAAGTAGATTATATTTGCATAGCCAATCTACATTCAGAGAAAAAAGTTTCATCACATTAATGAAAATGTTTCATAAATCATTTGTCATGAATACTTAATCATATTTATGAAGTTTTCATAAATACGACGAGGTGTTTTATAAAAATTGCTGACAAATATTTTATAGATCTTCATCATTTTATAAGCGTTGCCAAATATTTATTTGCAAAAATCAATTCTGTCTTTTTTTCAGACTCTGGTTAAAAAAAAAATAAAAGACTATATTTCTGTGTTAAATGTTGGTATATATCATCAAAATCTAATCGATCGAAACATGTGTTTTCCAATTGCATAAAATCGAAAATATGCTGAAATTTATTACGTTTTCACTTAAAACATAATTGAGACAAAAACAACTCTTTGAAGCTTACACTCAGGGAATTTCTGCTGTAAGTATTTGTAGTTGTTTGAGTAGTAATACAGTATCTTTATTCTTAGATTAAAAAGCAGTAATTTGTCGAAGAAATTTAGATTTTGACTCATTTTGTTGAAGTTCATTTAAAAAAAAAAACAAAAAAAAAAAAAAACAAACCACATCAAACTGTACTATGAATTTCTATTCATAAGATCAGTTTTTTTGTTTTTATTAAAAAAAATATATATAAGCGTTAATCAATTTTTTGCTACATTTGTGGTTAATGTTTAATTTAATTTAATTTATTTCTTCATTTCAATAACCTAGCCTGAAGGCCATAATCGGTTACAAATTTCTACTAAATTATACCAGTAAACAATAAAATTTGTTATAAATAAAATAATAAGAAAGAGATAATAATTAAAATATAATAATACCAAAAATAAACAAAAAATATAAAAAAAAGGAGTGATAATAGTTTATTAATTTATTAAGTCCCGAAATTTTACGAAACAAATAAAAAAACATGAACAAGCCTTAGTTAAAAAAAAAACCCCCAAACCTTAAAAATTAAGTGACTTGTGAAAATAATAGAAAAATTTTCTTCCTATACGTATTAATAGAAAAATCGAACGACTTTAAAGTAAGTGGCAATTTGTTATACTCACGGGCAACTCTAACAAAAAAGATCGCCCCAAAAGTGGTGTAAGTTTCGGAATAACCAATTGTCTATTCCTAGTAGATCTACCAAATTTAAAAATATTTTACAAAAATTTCGGGGTTTGCAATTTATATATTTTAAATATATGTAAAATACACCTAATTTGAACAAAATTATCGAACGAACATCCCAAAAATTTTATAACATAAGACGAAATGTGATGACGCAATCTAAGAGAGTATAAATATCTCATGACACGATTAAAAGCCAATCTTAGCTTCTTCATCACATAACCTAAAGCTCCAGAATACACTTCTAAGCAATATAAAAATATTGGCATAATCAACCCATGAACAACTTTAAGCTTGACACTAAATTGTAGTATAACATCCAAGATATACAATTTTCTCAAAGTAAAATTAACTTTAGAAACAACCGCATTGACAAGATCCTGAAAACTCAACTTGGAATCTATAGTCACACCAAGACATTTAAATTTTTCTACAAATTCAACTGCATTACCATCTAAATTAATAGTAAAGTTATAAATATCGCAATCACCAAATAACATAGCCTTAGATTTACTATAATTAACATAAAGATAATTGGAAGACATCCAATTACCAAGTAAATTAGCAGTATAATCTATCATATTCTGCATTACATCAGGGAATTGCCTATCTCCCTTAAATAAAATCTGAACATCATCTGCAAACGCAAATGGAAAGCACATATTGTTAGACAAAATATCAAAAAGATCATTAATAATCATAATAAAAAGTAGAGGCCCAAGTACAGATCCTTGGGGAACACCACTAAAAACAGGAAGCATTCCAGAACAAGTGCCATTACTGAACACATATTGCATTCTATCTGATAGATAAGAAAAATTTAATTTGCATGCAGATCCAGAAAAACTAGAGCCTATTCAGCTTTTGAACCAAAAGAGAATGATTAACCTTATCCAAAGCTTTTACTACATTTGTGGTTCATTTTATCAAGAGTCAAAAACAAATGACAGTGTTAGTTGAATTTAATGAAATGTAAATCGTCCTTTTTTCAAGTGAAATTTAAAAACTGGGAATCCAGTTAAACTGGATATATGGTAACACTGGCTATGTTTAAAACAAGTGTACATGTGTGCGTGCATTTCTAAAACTAATGGTGGTTGGTTGTTTCATGTTCGGTTTTGTTTCATAGAAAAAACACAAGAACAACAAGCGTTTGGTTAGAAATTTTTATAAAAAAAAAACATGTTTATTTATGCTTATTGGTACAGTAGTAAAATAGAAGCCGACGACGATAGAATCCAACAAAATAAAATAATTTTTAATTTGTGTTTATTAAATAAGTAAATAACACAGTTCAACAAAATTAGAAAAATTTGATACATCGGGGTTGCGACATATCATTTCTGAAATACTTTAGAACGCAGATCACGACTATAGCCTTAGATGTTCAAAGTTAGATGTAGTTTAAGAAATATTTTCAAACTAATTTTTGTAGAGAATTTTTTTTTTTTTTTTTTGATAAACTTGTGATGAATAAAATACATTTATGTAATGAAGATGTAAAAGAATTTTAAAAATTATTTATTTTTTCCTTTTTCTTCAAACTCAAACGTAAAAAGCAAGGATGACTTAAAAAATTAAAAATATTAAAAATTAAAATTCAAAAAAGTAAAATATAGTACAACGATTTTTTATTATGTATCCACAAACTTTTTGCGAAAAATAAAAGTAATATTGCTAGTTTTTTGCAACAATCAAATAGTATGAACTTTGCTCTTTATTTTCATATATTTATTACACGTCTCGAACGATGTGATGTATTCAAAGCTCAAATTTCTAATTTTTCATGATTTTGTTAATAAAAAATCTACAACGAAAAGAAGATCCAAAATTTTTGTATGTGTCTTTTGTAACCAAACGTCACTGGTTATCTAATTTATTAAGAAAATCGCGTATTTTCTCTTTTATTTTAAGGAAAAATTGATTAAACTAAAGAAAATTTATATATTTCTATGTCTTAAATATATGGAGGCTGTGGCAAATCCTAATTCATAAAATTCAGATAAAAACATTCAAGTATGTTAAACACATGTTTTCTAATCAGTACCAACCAAGTTCAAGTTAATTAAAGAGCGTTTTCATATAAAATAACGATTTTAAATGATGCATGTTCAAAATGTACATTTTCTCCATAGTAAATTCATACAAAATTTATTAAGTAAAAAAGTTATAAAAATTGTACTTCAGATTGAATTTTTTGAAAATTTTTATACAAAATTTGTGGGGGTTTTTCGATAAAATGAATTAAGTGGAATATAAATTAGCGTCGAGTGCTAAATTTTTGCAAATTCGATAAAAGGATTTTATAATATTCACTAAAAAGAAAAATAAGTGAAGTTTCATCTTTAATTACATGGATATCCCACATCCTTCACCCAATAGCAATTAATTGATATGGGATATAATGCTGAAAATCCATACTTTAAAAGCATACATGGGGGAAAAGTGTTGAGGCATTGTTTTTAATCAATTAAAATCCCAAGTATGATTGAAAGTTATTCGTAGTTTATTCAGATATATGAATTAATAAGAAAGTTTAATAAAAAAACTTGACTTGACATTTTTAGTGTGTAACTGTGTAATTATTAAAAGTAATGATTACAAACATTTTACTAAAATTTAGTAGTGCTTACTAACTTTTCTACTAATTTCATTGTAGTAATATTATTTAAATTTAGTAATATATAATTTTTTTTTGCTAATTTTAGCAAAATGGTTTTGAATTGCAGTTTAAAACAATTTCACTAAAAATTAGTAGCGGTTACTAATCTTTATTACTAATTTCATTGTAATAATTTTATTAAAATTTACAATTTTTTTTTTCTCATTTTAGCAAAACGCTTTTTAATAGCATTTTACAGCAATTTTGCTAAAATTATAATTGTGAATGTCAGACGCATAAAACATACATTTACAAAAAGTTGCACCAATTCCTTATAAGTCTGTGATATTCGTATCCCATTCTTGAAGCGGCGTTAAATTCGCGGTTATAAAGCTAATATTTTAAACAAAAAATTGGCCTCGATTTCGTCCCGCTATTCGCAAAAAACTGGACCTGAGTCGGACCAAATTTGGAATTTTACAATTTCAAATGAGAATATCTCGGGAACGATAGGAGATTACCCACACAAGTAAGTGTGATTTTATTGGTCTCTACTAACAGATTACAAATATCTTAATTTTTTGAAAATCAGATGAGAAACAAAAAAATTTCGAGCACTTAAAATTTTTTATGCAAAAAGAGTCCTACTTTGGAGGGTCATATTTGCCGCCCCCGGGTGTCCTAAAGTAATAAATGGCCGAAATGGCCCACTAAGTAATAAATGGCCGGATTATTTCCAAAGTTGGGCGATTTTTCATATGAAATATATATATTTCACCAATATAATTTTTTTTAAAAGATTTTAAATTGAGAATGAACTTTAACATGTGTGCTAGGTGGACTAATTTAATGACCACCACTGTATATTATTCGCAAATTTTTATTCACTTGTGAAATACGCAGTATAAAACTTAATACTGCGTATTTCACAAGTGAATAAAAATTTGCAAATAATATACAGTGGTGTTCATCAAAATAGCCCACCTAGAAAACATAATTTTTGCTAAAGTGCATTCTCAATTTAAAATCTTTAAAAACAATGCTTATAGTGTAATATATAATGTAGATTTCTCTTCTTAACTATTATTAAACTATCTTCTCCTCTTAAGTGGGATACACTCGTTTTTTACATTTTTTGAAAATCAACCAATCTAAGCAAAATATTGCGAATTTTTTAGATTTTTGATAAATTGATAAATATTGTATGTTAATGTCATACAAATCAAGTTATATTTTAACATCGACTTGTACATTTATCTTCAATACTTTGGCGGAAAACTACAAAAATAAAATAGGTATTCCAAATTGCCCAAACTCACTCTATGTATTTTTATAAATTTAAAAAAAAAATACCAACTTTAAGCAGCAATAAAACGTAAACGACAACGAATTTTAAAAAACAAACAAATTGTTTTGTCATACTAATTAGGAGATTACATATGCCAAGTTTCATTCAAATCGGAAGGGGTGAAGTTGAAAAAGTCATATTTTCGTCAATAGGCCTTCTGGAATGACTCTAAGTAAAATTCAAAGATTTAATAAATTTTTTGACAAAACTGCGCTTTATAGAGCGTTCCTCAAAATACCTAAAAAATTTGGCACTCAAATGAAAGGAAATTTCCTCAGGATGTCAAAAATGGTATTATTTGTATGATCCATGATAAGTTTGGCTGGACTTAGGGATTGTCTCCTATGTGATAGGCAGTCTAGCGGCATCGCTGAATCAAGTTTTTCCATTTTGCGATTTTATCAAAAAAAAAAAAATATTTTGTTGCAATTTCGATATATTTTTGTTTTCTATAATATCGCTGCAGGCAAAATTAGTAAACGGGTGTAGAGGGCGCTAAGTATCAAAGGTCCTAAAAATAATATAATTTTTGAAATCATGAGGAAATTTCCTTTCATTACAGTACCCACACTTCTATATTACTACGCGTACCGGTTTTTTTTTTTCTTTTTTAATTTGTAGGGGACCACCTAATTTTTCTTTTTTTTTGGAACGCCCCATAGAACGCAGTTTAGCCTAACTTTTTAATGAAAAAATTCTAGACATATATTGTATAGAAAAATAACAGGCTGGCAAAGTTTTAAAAAAGTCAAGACCCCGAGGCTAGAGTAACTATAATTTTCTAAACGTTTGAGGTGTGCTGAATTCGAATATGACCCGGTTTTTCGATATATTAGTAATGTTATAACATCGCGAAGGTATCTTTATTCACATAATTTGGCACGTCATCTGTAATTCATACATAGCTTATTATTGTTTGGACCCATAGGCAAAAAAAAAAGAAATTTAACTTTTCATTAAATCGATTAAGCCTTTCTTCATAAAATAAATGAAAATTTTCTTAAAACTAATGGAAAGCTTCATACTTTTCATCAAAAAAACTTTTTTAATGTAACTTCTTTAATGAGTGTATGCCATTTGTATTCAATGAAATAATATTTTTCATACAATTTTATGAAAACTTTCATTATGTTAATGATATGTTTCAATGGACGAATTCCAGTGCAACTTCATGCAATTTGTACAAAAATTCAGTGTATCTAAAAGCTGTATTTTTTATCTTAAACTTTTGTAATATTTTTTGCATAAATTTTTGTATTGGAGTAAGGGACTTTTGGTTTTAGAAAAATCACATACAAAAGGTCGTAACTACATTTCTTAAAAACTACTATTTTTCCATGCATTTTTTTTTTCTCAGAATTAAATCCGTCTTTGTTTATGATGAGATACTAATCGATATGTAGTTTTTTTATTTATAATGTTTTTTGTCGCTCCTGCAAAAAACTAAAGCGAGTAGTTACGGCCTTTTGGATTTTAGGAAACGATATGTATTAAAATGGTAATACAGTTTGTATAATAAATTTTTGGAGTTATTTTTGCATATGAAAATTCGGTACCGTGAAATAACTCCCAAATGAAATAACTCCCAAAAAAAAAAAAAAAAAATAAAATAACTCCCAAAAATTTTCAATATAAATTGGGACTTATTTCATTATGAAATAACTCCCAATGTGTTAGGACTTATTTTACAATCTTCTGTTAGAAATTATTTCATTATTAAATAACTCCCAAATGAAATAATTCTCAACCAGGTTTTGTTGGGAGTTATTTCACTCCTTTTTTGGCATTGGGAGTTATTTCACTATTGTTGGGAGTTATTTCATTTTCATTTTTAAATGTGATTTTATCGTTGCGAGTTATTTCATTTTTGTTGGGAGTTATTTCATTTCTATTAAAATTACATTTTGGTAAATTATATGCATTTGTAACGGTTCTTAAAATTGTCGTAAAGTAAATAATAGCAATACAATGAGTTATTTTACCAAAAGGAACGCAGTTCTTGCTAGAATTTTGGTAAGTAAAGATCGGTATTAAAGTGATTAAAAATAATGGCAAATCTTGAATTTGAAATAATGAGTGGCAAAAGAAGAAATAGTAAAGTGTTATACGTAAAAGTCGAAAATCAAATTTATTTAAAAAATTCGGAAGCTAGGGGAAGAAAATATTATACGTGTTACGAAGAAAACGTGTTACGACATAAGGTCCATGGGCATTATACTCCAGTGTGGAAACAGATCAGTAATTTTGAAGTTTCTTTTGTGTCGCACGCAGAAAAAACTTTATTTCGCCAAGCCGCCTGCCGCGTTGTACGGAGGAAAAACCCCCTAAGAGCGGACGAAGGCCGCCACCCAGAAGAACTTGTTTTTCAAATCAGGGGGGTTACCGCGTAACTCGAATCGAAAATCAAAATTTTTCGAAAAGAACTTCCGAATCGAAAGCAAATGCGTACTGTGTAATTCATTCGGAACGACTACAGAGTTGTATTCATAATAAAGAGGGAACAAACTGAAGAAAACGTGGCAACACTATTATCAAATGTCAAAATTACAAAAAATCCCAAAACAAACAAAATTTGAAATCAAAAAAGATTTCAAAGAGACTAACTAAAAAAAAAAGAAATTGTTTTTACGTTTTAAAACATAAAAATGGATTGCGTTTATTTGTGGTTTGATGAAAATGGCGATAATTCCTCTTCAATTGATAGCAAATTGGACATTTGCTGTTACAATGTAGTAAGAGAACAGTATCTGCTTGGACCACCTCCGGTTCTAGAAATGCTGCTTAAGTTACGACAGCATTTAGCTTTTACATGAGTCTTCTAATCGGCCCAAACCTATTGGAAAAATATGTTTTAAAATATATTATTAAAAACGCTCATTACACAAACTTACTTTTTTCCAGCCATTGACATCACATTCGGGTGGTCCGAAAGCATTCAAATCCGAACACAACTTTTGCCACAAATTATTTGACTTATTCTTAGCATCTGGGACTTTTAGATACCCTTTTGCCAAGTCTGAATGCTTGACCATGAAGTCGACCATTACCTCATATTGTTTTTTATTTGTGTATAAATATAACATGTTTATTGGGTAATTTAATAAATATTTTTGTATAAATAAACAATATTATTAAGTTTTCTTTATTTGCTAATCATTTTTTATTTTTTAAATGTGTAAATACTTACATTTTTAATATTTTTTTCAATTGTCACAAGCAAAATAGCTTTCGAACAATTACCTAACGTTTTTATCGCAAAAACAGTTCATCTTCGTAATACAGAGTTGCATTTTCGAAAGGGATTTTTTTGTTCGAAAAGGGAGAAAAAAATGTCCGTACTTTCGAGAAAAAAGTACCGTATTACGCGGTACAATTTGTTCGTATTCGTAAATTTTTCTTTTCGAATCGAGTTACGCGGTAACCCCCCAGATGTCAAATCCGTTGAAATCTTATATTTATAGACATCAAGTAATTTGTATAAACAAGTTTAACTGTGTGGCGGCCTTCGGCCGCTTTTAGGGGTTTTTTCCTTCGTAGAACGAGGCAGGCTGCTTCGCGAAATAAAGTTTTTTCTGCGTACGATTATACGATTTATAAATTTAGTTTCATTTTGTGATATACTACTAAAGAATATATAAAAAAATTGTATTTATATACTAAATATTATTAATCTTTTTATTTTAAAAAGACGCTATGCCACAGTGAAAGTGACATAATATCCAAAAAAAAATAATGTCGTAATGTCCATGGACATTATGACACTTTTCGAGTGACATAACGCCCATTTACAGATGTCATTGGACGTTATGACATGCCACCTCTGGAAAGTGGTGCGTACGATTCGCGTCCTGCTACGCGGCCGCGTTTCGCGTAATGTGGCGCCACCGTGTTTCGCGTCCTATAGGCGAGGCCACGGCCGCGAATCGAAGGCGCCGTGCCGCCTCCCCCCTATGCACTGTTTCACTACTCCATGCTATGTAAACTAATTTATTTTAACTTTTAAAACAAAGATTATTCCAGGTTTTACTATAAATATATTTTTAATATGTATTTTTCTATTAATTTTGTTGATTATTTTTGTATATTTATGTATACATTAAATTTTATCTTTATAATATGTTTAATATTATGTACATTTTTACATTTATTTATGAAATAAATAGAATTCGATGTTTTTGAATTGGGAATTATTTAATTTTTTTTGGGACTTTTTTCATTGCGAGTTATTTCATTCATTGTTGGGAGTTATTTTATTACTATGAAATAACTCCCAAATGTTGGGGCTTATTTCATTTTTTCTTTGGAGGTTATTTCATTTATTAAAATTGGGACTCATTTCATTTGTTTTGGGACTTATTTCATTTGGGAGTTATTTCACGGTACCTGAAAATTCACCCAATTTTGTATAAAAAATTTTTGGGTTATTTTTCATGTGAAAAATAGCCCAATTTTGTTTTGTATAGTAAATTTTTTGGGTGAATTTGCATATGAAAAATCACCCAATTTTGTATAATAAATTTTTGAATGATTTTTCATATGAAAAATACAAAATTAGGTGATTTTTGATATGAAAATACAAAATTGGGTGATTTTGTATATGAAAAAACTTTAAAAATCACCCAAAAATTTGTTATACAAAATTGAGTAATTTTTCATACCGTTTTAATACACATCGTCTCCAAAAATCCAAAAGGCCGTAACAACACGTTTTAGTTTTTTACAGGAAAGATTCCAAATTTTAGAATTATTCTTAAGAAACAAAGACAGATTTAATTCTGAGAAAAAAATTCATGAAAAAATAGTATTTTTTTTTTTTTAATTAATGTAGTTACAGCTTTTTGTACTTGATTTTTCTAAACCAAAAGGCCGTAACTCCAATACAAAAATGTATGCAATATGTATGCATACTAGGGCATGTCGATTTAAAAATCGCTCAACGTTCAAGGAAAATCGTATTCTAGGGATCAAAATAAGAAACTTTGCCGAAGGAACCATACCTCTAAAACAAATTCTGATGTCCCGACTTTTGACCCGTAGGGTGAAATTTTTAAAAATCCCACTTTGACCCATTTAGAGTGCCCCAATCGAATTCAACCCAATTGAATATATTTATACTCTATATCTTCCGGAGAAGAAATAGAGACCCTAATCTTGGAAAGACTCCTCCTACTTTCTGAAATATCTCTATCCCGAGATTTGTACATTTTGCTAAAAAAACACGGCTAAAAAGGCCCTCTTTTAACTTAAATTTTAACCCCTAGAATGATGATTTATGCATTAATCTGCTAGCGCATCTCCCGGAGAGGAAGTATCTCCCATAATCTTGGAAATTCCTCCTACTATCTGAAATATCAAAGTGGGCTTTATCAAAATTTGACCCTACGGGTCAAAAGTCGGGACATCAGAATTCGTTTTAGAGGTATGGTTCCTTCGGCAAAGTTTCTTATTTTGATCCCTAGAATACGATTTTCCTTGAACGTTGAGCGATTTTTTTGCCTCCATACAAATCGACCCGGCCTAGTGCATACATTTAAAAACTAATAAGTTTTTATTAGTTATTCTGTTTTCAATGACAAACGACAAAAATAATAAACATAATTTACGGTTCTGTCTTTATTTATTAAAAAAAAATTATAATAATAAACAATTATATAAATTAATATAAACTTAAATTTAAAATTAAACACACTACAAATAATCTTATAATTTAGATTAAAAATATAAAAAAAAAAAATAATAAAACATGATCAAAAATTGTTTTCTAAAAACAAAACGTATTCACTTAAAAATCAAAATTTTATTTTTAACATGCAAGACTAGTAAATTTAAATTCATTCCGAAAACATTTCCATAGAAAGCAGAATTGTACTTTGAAATACAATTCCGAAATAAAACATGAGAGGATTTAGTTGTTTTTTGTTTAGCTTTCTTTACTCTTTATTATTCTGTTAAATACTTTTTTATTGTTACAATTAATTAAACTGTTATTTTATAATTTGTTTTAATAATTTTACACATTGAATAGTATTTATAGAAATTACAAGGAGTTTTTGTTGCTCTTGTTGTCTTTTTAATCACAAAAAGGACAATATTTTTGTTGTTCATAATCAACACACGTTGTAGTTTTTGTTATTCAAACTTATTTCTTATATTCATACAATTTATATACAATTTGCCTTTTTTTTTATTTCATATTAATGTTTTAAAAACTACTTATAAGGAAATAATAAGGACTCGATACAAAAAAAGTTTAAAAAAAAAAGAATTAAATAATTTTAATTTAACAGCGTTTTTCTGGTTTTATTATATTAAATAATTTAAAATTAAATTTACTTCAACTAAACTTATAAAACTAATAATGGAACTTGTTTGATAAAGCGAATCATTTTTGAATTTTTATGTATTTCCTTTCAAAAATAACAGCCATATTTTTTTTTATTATTATTTAATTATTAGATTAACAATATTTAATTTTAGATCTATTATTTTTTTTTTGCTTAAATTCTGTCCTTGTTTAATGGTTATGAAAAATCATGTGCAAATATTTTTTTGTTTTAATAATTTGTTAAAAATCAAAATTATTTAATCATGCTGTTTTTTAGTTTTTTTCGTTTAAATATTTTCAAAATACTTAAAAGATTTTTAATATATTAAAAAGTTTTTTTTTAGTAAATTTAAATTAATTTTGAATACTTTTTGTTTCAATTTTTTCAAAGACTCTTTTTAAAACACTATTTTTAATTAATGCAAAATTACAAAATAAATAAACAAAATATTAAAAGTTTTGTTAAATTTTTAAAAAATTTAATGACACACTTTGGTAAATTTTTCTAAAATTTTGCCATCTAACTCTAGTTTCTAAACATCTTCTAACTGTTAAAAAAAATTCAAATTACTCACTTTTTAAATAGATTATTTGTAAGTTATTTTTTGCAAAGCATACATTTTTAAATGTAAATCGCGTAAAAAAATAATATTCAAATATCTGCATAAAAAGGAATTTTTTTAATAAAAATACTTTTTTTTTTCTATTTTTTGATACCTGTTTTGTTAGAGAAGAGATTGATTTATGTTTAGGGGGTTTTTTTTTAAGTTTTCGAAATCGAAATATTTTTGAACCCGCCAGATTATTTTAAACACAAGTTGTTTGATATTATACCAAAAATTACACTTTACATATACTTTTATGATCAGAAAAATCAATAACTTTAAGAATTTTATTTCGATTACAAAAATTTTGGCCGTTCAGTTAATAATCTCAAACAAAATTAAAAAAAAAAATTACAATTTACATATTTTTAGATAAATCGTTTAAAATTTACAGACTAATATTTTTGAGGAAACTATTTCACCAATCAATAGCCCATAGAAAATCTTTTAGTAAGTTTGCAGAAAATTTATTTCTGCGTGAATTTTGACTAATTTCGCCTCATAATAAACAAAACTTAAAGTACGCTTTAATAACGAATTAAAAAACGCTCATTTTAAATAGATTTTTTAAAAGATTTTCAGCTCATTTCAAAATCTAAACGAAAACTAATCTGTGCTTAAACCAAAGAACATAAAGACTAAAGTATGTTCTTTATATGCAACATATCGCACACCTAGTTCTCAAAGTGACTCAACTCAAAATTTTAATTTTTCGGGTTTATATGCTTAAAATATGCATAATACACTTGTTTATCTATAAAAAAAAATATCAGTGTATTTTGTTGTTGTTAACTGTTGCTAAAAAAGAGTTATGTCTTTCTTTATGCTTCAATTGTTATAAAGTTGCAAATATTATTTTACGATTTCTGAAAAATTAAAAATTTTGAGTTGAGTCACTTTTGAACTAAGTGTGCGATATGTTAAATTTTATATTCCAACTGGTTTTAAGAGAAACAGTTTTTTAAAGGTTTTTTAATGCATACTTTTTAGTGTATATAATCAAAATTTTTTGTTAATTATACCAAACTTCGGCAGAAAATACATTAAACAACACACATTGTCTTTAAAATTTAATTAAAATTGTTTAAAAGCATGACAATTAATTATAAAAGTACAACTGTTAACACATTTTTTTTTTCAAAACTCTCTTAAAACCAGTTCAGATTTTTAAAAGAGAGGAAACGGCTTGTTTAAACAATAATTTAAGCAACATTCATATTTATAACAATACCTTTGGAAAAAAATTAAGTATGTGTGTGAAGTTAAATGTTGCTAAACAATGCACCTATACATATAATTCGTAACTGTGATATTGACAGACCAATGCTGCCAAGTATTATGTTTACAAATAACCCTAAATTGTAAAAAAAACCTAAATTAAAAAAATTCTCTTCCACTAAAAAAATTCCTCCAAAAATACTTTCCCTAAAATCTGATCATTTTTTAAGTATTGAATGCAAATGCTTCTAAAAACGTATTTAAAGCCAAGATCAGAAATTTTATTTTAACATCAAAGTGAAGAGACTTTAATTTCACTAATAGGCAAAAAAAAGGTATAATTAATGTGAAAAACTGTTAGAAATTTAACAAAACCCATTAAACCGAAAATACTTTCTCTATCAAGAAAAATTACCACTTTAATCAATTTTTTGCCCTGAAATATCTGCCTTAGAAACTGTTGCCCCCAAAAATTCCGCCTAATCGACTAAACTAGACAACACTTCCAGAATAAATAATTATCATTTTGACGATTTTGAAATGAAAAATTTTACAGTGTCTAATTTTTTACAAAACTTAAAAACTTTGTGCAGAGATTTTGATTTTTGGTCTAAAATGTTTCTATACAATGGTTAGTAAACGTAAATACATTTTTTCGAAATGTAAATTAACAATAATTTTAAAAGATTTAAAAAATTTTAACGAATTTAATAATACTCTTATTATGTTAAAATTTAAGCAAATATTTTCAATTCTAAAGAAAATTTATAAGTGGTACAATATTTGTTTTGCAAAATTATTTACAATGATAAATAGTTTTTTAAGATCTGACCGATTTTTTTATTAATGTCTAGGTTTTTATAGGACAGTTTTAAAAACTAAACAAAAAACCAACATATTTTGGACTTATATTCTTTCGAAATTTTAACTTTGGTTGCTAATATTTCCATTAGAGGGAGCTTTAAGCGAAAAAAAAAAATACAAACGTTTCTTAATGAAGCACTGTTCCATATATATGCAGTTTGGTTAAAAATTTTCTAGCTGATCTATGACTGGCCCTTATGATCAATTTTGAGTGTTTTGCAAATATTTCTTAAACTATAAGGTATTCATGTCAGAAATTTTAGTATTGGATTAAAGCAAGTGTAAACATTTTGAAAAAGTTTACACTTTTGCATTTTTCCAAGACCAATATTTCTGAATTCTAAGGTCATATTCCTGATGCATAAAATTTTCCTAATTTTGTTGAACGGTGTTATTCCTAGACTTTCTTTTTACGAAAGGTACAACATTTAAGAATTCCAACATTTTCGAATCTAGTTACCTATACATCTATTTTCGAATATATTTGTATAAATATTTATTTTTTTAATATGTTAAAGTAACTACTCGTTATTTTTAGAGTTGCAACTTGAACAGATAATACATACGAGTACAAGCAAATACAACTCAGAAAACAATTTTTATCTTAATATATACAACTCTGCTACGAGAAAAGTTAGAACAGTTTAACAATTATAAAAAACTAGCTGACCCGACAAACGTTGTTTTGCCTTTCAAATTTTATTTTCATTGAAAGTCTGGTACCCGTATCCAAGCAATGCTGTGTAACAAAGCAAACAATTTTGATATTCACACAATTTATATAAAAATGACTAATGTTCAGAAAAATCACCACATCTCGACCAAACGAAAATATTTTTAAACAATTTTTTTTTTAAAACCATCCTCATTGCATGTTCTACAAAACGTATTCAGCCTATTTTTTATTTTATGCAGCCGTTCTCTAGTTATGGAGCGACAATCAAAATGTACACTTCTTTTTATATATATAGATTTGTTTTCTCTGAAACATTAAAAAGTTTAATGCAAAACCGTTGTTAAATTAGAAAAAAGCGTTAAATGTTTTGAGTAGTACCGAGTATCCGTATGTAAGTAATGGTAAAATTTGCTCCTTTTTGCCAATCAACTTTATTAGGGGTTTTATATGGATTTTGGTATTTTCTGTTTTTATGGTATTTTCTGTTGTTTAAATTATTTTCGAAAACCCAGGTATCACAAAGGTTTTATTAAAATTTAATTTAATATTTATCGATAAAAAAAAAGATTTTATAAAAAATTAATGTGGTTTTGTTACATATTTTTACTTTCTGAAATCTTGAAATTTAATTAATTTTATTTAGAGTTTTTCAGCAAACCATTTACCAATATAGTCTTCAGCTGCATTTACATTACGCTCGTTTTCCAGTTTAAACTATATTTCTATCATATCTTAGTGTATAAAATGATACACGAACTAGATTTCGAAATCTAGTTTAAACTGGATTTCAAGCGTAATGTAAATGTAGCTTAATGAGCAATTGAAAGAAACTAGCAAATAAAAGGGTGAACAACAAGAACGAACAAGTTTAAAAATGATAATGCACGCAATGAGCTGTGATCTGACATGTCCAACTCTTGTTTTAGAAATAAGAAAAGGTTGGTTTTCATTCAAGGTATCGAAAGTGTATTGAAAGGTTTCACTAAAAATATTCGGATATAAAGGTTCAATTGCAATGATCTTAAAGTAGAAATAGAATAAAAGAAAGAGTTTTCTATGCATTTTGTATAAAATGTAAAACTTTGTCGTTTCGTTGGAAATTTTTTAAAATTGCATGCATTTACCCTATTTTGTAATTTTTCGTTTTGCATTTTTGTTAAAATTTATATTGAACAATTTCAAAAAAAAACATAAATGGTCATATTTTATAATTATTTTCGTTTCGTTTGAAATTTGTATAAAACAAATTATTTTTGAGCAACAGAAATTTAAAACAATTTTAAACGAAATGTAAAACCGCTTTATAAAAACGGCCAATCACGGCAGATTAAGCGTTTTTTCTATATAGTTGGCAACATTGTTAAAAGATTTAAAAAAGCAGTGTTGCATCTGATTAGTAGTAAAAATACAAAGCTCTACAACAACAGCATGTGCATTTTTGTAAGATTATCCGATAATCGGACAGATTATAAAATTTACTTTTGACCCATTCATGGGTAAAATCGTGCAAAAACAACAAGGCTATTACTTATAAGGGTGTCGAGTTAAATGCCCTTTTTGCGAATTGACTGAAGGCATAGAACCCAAGCGATGTGTATTAATGAGCTGAATATGGAGAAAAATAAATTTTAAAAAGTAAAATTGTTGCAAAGGATCAACATGTAACTGGGGTCAATAAAATAATGAAATTACGATTTAGAGGGGCGTTTCAATTAAAAGAACAATTATATGTCGCTTGCATTAATTGTAAATAATAAAAATGGAAACTTGTTATTCAAACAGAATATTTTTTTTTTAAATGTTGCAGGAATAATTAAAACTCCGATTGTTTTTAAAGATGTTGTAGAACATTCTTAACCAACTTTTTAGGAATGTTATATTTTTGTTATAACATCAAATAATTACATGTTATAGTAAGTTTGTTAATATATTGCTAGCAATATAAATGTTGCAAAACTTTTCTTGACGAAAACTAATTGTGTTGTAAACTTGATAAGATGCTGCTAGCTTTCTTATTAAACAGATAATACACATATTCTGAAAAATGTTGCAGAAAATTTTGCATAAAATTTTAACTGGTAAATATGTAAACATGTTTCCAGCAACATTAATTAATACAAATTAAATGGCAAGCTTGTTAAAATGTTACTAGATTTTTTTTTACTACTTTTTCAACTATTTTAAATAACTAAAAACAAATCAACCAATCACAATACTTGAAATTAATCAAATTTAAAGCAACCAAAAATGTTAAATTTAAAATAATAATCTATTTTATTTGTTTTTATAGTACGGTAGATCAATTTTATAGATTCTTTAAAAAATGTTGCAAAAACACGATTTAAAAAAATGTTGCAAAACTGTTTTAGATAAAACTATAGCAGTGGAGGTGTATCCATCCCTGTCCCACTCAACCAGTTCAACCAATCATTTTGTAATTCAGCGAGTATATGAAAACATGTTGCAGAAATTAAAAGTTTAAAATATGTTTTATGTTTTTAAATAATATTGAAAGCAAGATATTTACTTATTTCAAATAGTACTGATAACATTCGCAAGATACAATTAAAATATATTAAATTTGAAAAGAAAATAACAAAATAAAAGGAAACTAAGTGTCCTTTAAGCAACATGTTGCAATAATTTTTTTAGTTGATACAAAAAAAAATTGTTTTTGCTTACTCAAGCTTTTTTTGTTGTTTTAAATGTAGTTCCTCTAAGTGTATTTATTCTAAAATATGTTGCAGGAATACGATTTTTGAAAAATGTTGCACAACTATTTAATAATAAATTGTACTTGAAATATGAGATTTTAAACATGTTGCTAGAAACATAGAGAATATGTTACATTAAAAACTTTGTAGAAAAAACACTACTTTACAATTACAGTTAATATTTTTTTAAAACTGTTACAGAAAAATTTTTTATTTTTAAAAAAATCTTAAACAATAACAAAATAATTTTGTTTTCTAATCTTTTACTAAAAATTTATGCCGAAATACTTTATAGAGTTTTATTATCTAAAATTAGATAATATTTAGCAATATTTGATATCCTTTATAATTTTCTAACTTTCATGGATATTTTAAATCCCTAGACAATTAGAGTCTCCGCAGGATTTATTTTCGTTAGTTTTCCATGTCCATCCATACTCCAAAGACATATACAAATATTTTGTTTTATATATATTTTTTTTTTAAATAGTTTTTTTATTTTATTTCTTTTTGTTAAATATTTCTGGGTTTTTTTTTTAGCTAAAATTAAACTTAAGAGCTACTAAAAAGTATAATACAAACTAAGCAAAAATAATAATAAAAAATATAACATTAAAAACGAAAAATCTTAAAAATAGTATTAAAGAAATAAGAAGAGTCTTTGAAAAAAATCTTACAACAGATTTTTAAGGAGGTTTTGTATATAATAAGAGGATAATACATTAAAACAAAATATAATAATAATAAAATTAAAACAATATTTTTAATAAAAAAAAAAGATATTACAAAAATCATAAAAGTAAAAAAAAAAGAATTTTTAAATAATAAATTATAATATATAACAAAAACAGCATGAGGATTTTTTTAATCATTAAAATAAAGAATTTTGTTTTTAATTTTTTTTATCATATTTAGCTGAATTATTATAAGTTGAGTAATTTATTATCTTGTAATTTTTTGTTTTTTTCTTCTTCTAGATGTTTTAATAAATATTTACAATCATTTTTTATGGTGTTTAGTTTTTACAAAAATATAGCAAGATTAGAAAAAAACTCAATAATTAGAAAAGTTGGTTTTTGTTAATCATAGTTTTTAGTTTTAAATCGACTATGTTTTCTTTTGAAATTTCAAAACATTTTAATTGAATTTATTTTTTACAATTTTTATTTGATATTTTATTATGGTTTAGTTTTTTTTTTTTTTTAAATAAATTAAATTTTTGTTTAATGGTTTTTTTATTTATTTGTTTTGTTTTGTTTATTTTTTTTTTTATTTAAAAGGTCAATGCAATGCAAATTATCACAATTTTTATATTTTTTGTTTAGTTTTTTCTATTAAATTTTAAAATTATACTCAAAAGAATTTAAATTTTTTTACAATTTGTTTTCATTTCAATTAAATCATATTATAAATTAACTCAAAATTCTACTTTTTTAATAAAAGTATGGTTTTTAAGTTTTTTTTTTTATATTTAATTTAAATTTTAGCATAAAGTTTTTTATTTTGCATGCATTTTTTTTTTGTATTATAATAAATGTCTCAATTTTTAAAATGATTTTTTTTTTATAATAAACAAAAAACGAAATTAAAATTTTTAAGTTTTAACAATTTGGGTTTTTTTTATAAATCATAAAATTTTTACAGTTATTTTAATATAAAAATTTGAAATAAATTAATTAAAATTTTAAACAAAACAATAAAAAAAAAATTAGAGCTAATTGTGGTTAAAAATTGTTGATTTGTTTTTTTAATTATTCCTAAACAGATTTGTTTCTTTGAGTGGCAATAAATTAATATGATCTTGTAATATCTCAATTGATTGTAAAGAATTTTTTTAGTTTTAGATTTTTTTTTTTCAACAGCTTGGTCTGTAATTATATTTTTGATTATTTTATGGATTAGGGGATTATTTATTTATATCACATTACAAAAAAATAAAAAAATAATAAAATTAAATGTTGCAGCAAACATGTTATCCAAATAGTGCAGCAACATGTTGCTTAATGCCTTTAGCAACATTACTTTTTTTTATTTAGTTTAACAATAGCAGCAAAGAAAACTCTAAGAGTTTCTTATAAATTTTTCTTTTAAAAGAAAACTAACTCCAAGTAGTCGTTACTTTTTCCAAATTTAAAATATAGTAAAATAAAATTGTGTACTAAATAAAGAACATAAAAAATCTATTTTGAATACAAAATGTGTGATTTTTTTTTTAAATTTATTAAACTACTTGGAATTAAAAAAAGGATGTAATTATTCTGAAGCAAAGGAGTTGTATAGTAATAAAAGCAAATGTTTTTTTTTTTTTTTTAAATTTTAGCAAAAATTATAAAAATGTGTTAAAAAAGAGGCCAAAAAAGCCAGCCTCTTTTATGATAATGTAAAAAAAATATTCAAAGTGGTTTGAAACCCTTCTAAATTATAAAAAAAAAAAACATTTGCTTTTAACATATCTTCTCAATAACTTCTCCTTTGGTTTAACAACTCTGTGGCCTTTTGTTGAAATCTTTGAAGTAACACACCAATCAGCATCCTTCTTTTTTTTATAAATTGTGTTGGTTTTTTTTATTCAAAAAAACACCCAAAATAGTGTTTGGACAACTTTTACGGTTGTTGTTGTTGTTTTAAAATACGAACAAATTTAAGACATTGGTCCATTCGATGTCTGTGCCGATCCTTGGGTTTCCTCATTACCCTGTGCCGCAACATTATTTTGTTCAACATTTTGTTCTCCCGCATCTGTGGCTGTTATTGGTTGTTGTTGTGTGGTAGGTGTTGCTGTACCACTTCCTACATTTGATTGTGGTGTTCCTGAGGCAGTAGCCGTATTACTGATGTTAGCAGTAGCATTTTGTTGATTGCCTCCTGTATTGGCGTTATTAGTTGCAGTTGTTGGTGGAGCAGCCGTAATGGCAGCCGGTGTGGGAGCAGCAGTTAACATGTTACTACCATTGGTTGGTGCTGAACCGGCTATTTGCAATTGCGTTTGCATTTGCAATTGTTGCAATGTCTCTTGTGACATATTCGATTTTAAGATGGTGTTCTCCACTTCCAATTGATTGATTTTATCCATAAGTTCGGAGATTTTTTCTTTTAAAACCTCTACCTCCTCACGGACTGCAATCATCAAATGGGATTTGACGAGATCCTAAAAATAAAATAAGAAAAATAGAGATTTATTAGCAACTAATAGCAAATAGGAAAAGGAAAAAAATTGAAATATATAAATTTTGCACAGTTAACATAAATGTTACAGAAACATTGTTGCTAAAAAAGTTTATAGATATAACATTATAAAACAAACAACATTGTTGCTTTTTAGTAAATTTTTTAATATATAAAAAAATGTTAATATGTATTATAAATTTCGAAAATGTAAAATTTTCATTAAATCAAAGAGTATACAACAATAGAGAAACTATACTTCCTACGACACACTCAACAAACAAATGAAAACATTACTTTTTTTTATTAAAAAAATCATTGCAACATGTTGATTAAAACATTTTTGCTCAAAACACACTTTATTTTGCGTTTATTTTGTTATTTCTATTTAAAATTGAAAACATTTCAATTTCATTTGCAGTTTTTATCGTTAATATTTGAAATAATTGAAAATATGAAAAAATAATTAAACTTTTAAATTTCTCCAACGTCTCTCCATTTGTTCGGTGCGAGTTCACTAACAAATAAATAGAGAACAGATATCTCTATCAAAACAGCAACATTGTTGTGTCTTCTAATGTCACAGGGTTTATTTCAAAATTCTACCCATTGAGTTTTGTTTAATCAACACAATAGTGTTAAAAATCGGCGTTTCGGTATTTTAGAGTTATTTTGACTTTACTTCAAGATATTTCTAAATTAAACCAGAAAAATTGCAAAATAAAACCGGTTATAGATTAGATTTAGATTAGCAGAAACATGTCTTTAATGGAATTGCTTTTTTAATTTTCATTCTGGTCTAAATGTTACTGTGGTAGCTATTATGAAAAGTTATTGAATGCCAACCCTGTAAAATAGTGAATGTGTAAAATTTTTCTTAAGCACATTTAAATAATTGTCCAAAAAATTTGGACTTGTTTAATGGTACATACAAAATGCAAAAAGTACTCATTGTAAAATTATTTAACTTGGCAGCACTTTTTATCATGAGTTGTGGATTTTCCTTGAAAATAAATAATACAATATTATTAATATTATTTAATAAATTAAATAATTTTATTTTAAAAACTGGAAAAATATAATTAACTAAAGAGAAATAATTAAAAAATAAACTTAGATTATTAGGCACATTATTGTTTTGATCGGATAATATAAATTTTTGGAAATTTTGCTTAATTTTTATTTGAAAATGGGCGCTCAGGTCACAGATGACATTTTCTTCATAAAAAAAAATAGGTCTTGTAAAACAAGTACTAACACTTTCAACACTTTATAATCATTTAACTTGGCAGCACTTTTTTTGCATATGTTGTGGACTTTCTTTTGCAAGTAAATAAAATTATTCAAAATATGAACAAATTTTTTTAAAATATAATTAAATAAGTGCTGTTTTAACCGAATAATAACAATTTAAGAAAATTTAGCTCAGCTTTAATTTTAAAGTGGCGCTACGAATACGAATACGAATGAATTTTTTTTTTCATAAGACTTAGATTATCTATAGGATATTGGAAATTTTTAAAATACTGTACGAAAGATTTCAATGAGTTTTAATTTCAAAAAACCTTTCATTTAAGATTAGTTTATAAAAAAAAAAAACAGAAAGATACAGAGATGTTGATAAAAATTTTAAAATTTGTTTGAAAGATAGTAGTTTCCTGAAATATACACAGAAAAAATAATTGTCCAAAAATTTGGAATTGACCCATTCTTTAACAACGTACTTTAAAGACACGTCTATTTTTAAGAGCCTATAACTTTTGCTAGGGACGTTTCTAACAATGCAGTAAAAAGCACATTAAAATCTAAAGTCTTATCTACAAAAGTAGTTTAACAAATTGTTAAAGTTGTAATTTCAAGTTTGCCATATAATGATTTGAAAAATAAACAATTTTTAACTTTTTTTAAAGCACTTTTTTTAAGAAATATTTAAAAATATACAAAGCCGTTAGATCCTGATTTCTGGTTGAAGCCATAAAATAAAAGAAATATTAAAAAAAGAAAAGTTTTTCGCAGAAAGTGTGCGTGAAGCGCCATCAACATCAATTCACCGTCGGAGACATCATTGAGACGAATTTTGCATAAAGACCTTGGTATGACGCCATACAAAGTCCAATTGGTTCAGGAGTTCAAAAAAAAAAGTTATTTGGCAGACCCTTTATAAATTTTCACTGGAACTTGCCCTCTGAAACTTTCCATTAAATTAACGTCGTTTTTTCATATAATTTTTTGATCCTCACAGTATTTTGTTCATCTTCTCTTAACAATTAGTGTTTTCTATTTGTAATATTAACAGGAAAATGGGCAAGAAAAAGGAAACCCTACATAATACCAATAAATCACATAATTTCTTCATATTCTTTCTTTGCTTTTAGATATAATTTCTTTCAATGTCAATGTTGTTTTCTAACCATATTAAAATAATTGCATTCTAAACGATAACGAATGAGTCCAAAATCATAGAAAACAATTTATAAATTATACAATAATATTTTTAAAATATTTTTATTGTTTTATAAAAAAAAAAAAAAAATTATGGCATGCAACAAAACAATATTTTTTAAGTTGTTTTTCGTATTCATTCATGTTTAGCCACTTGCATTACAATTGTTTAAAAGAATTATTTAATATTTGCTTTGGATTTTTATTTTTTTTTTAATTACCATGACGTATTTTGGTGTATTAACAAAAAAAATTATATAAAAAAAAACTAATGTTGGCTAAAAACATTATAAGACACGTTGTTTTATGGCTAACACGCAAGTTGGTTTTTTTTTCTTCTTTAGTTTGTCTAATGCCACCTGAAGAGAATGAATCATTCAAACATCATCCAATTGGTGGCATAAGTCTATATATAATATAATAACTGAAAATGATCAATATTTGCTCACCAAATAGTGTGTTTTTTGTGCTAACTTGGCAAATATATTATGGCTTTTAGGGGGGGAATTTTAATGCTCATCATCGTCAGCAATATTTGTTTTAGCAAAATCATATTGGCTGAAGTCATATTCTTTAAAAAAAAGAAGATTATGTAGTGAAAAGGTATGGGATTTTATTTATGGTCGGTCTTTAAGGAATAGTGAATAAATATAAGTTACACGTCATTTTACTAAAATTATCGCTGAGATTATATTTCAAATTTATGGGGAAAATATTTGACTCCAAGATTAAAAATAATTAAATTAGCTTTAATGCATTTTATACAAAATAATATTTTATTTATGAATTTAATAACGATAAAATTCCAAAAGGAAATTTCATAAAATCCTTTAATGGTTGCCCTTGTAAGGCTCTGAGACTATTAAGCTACAACATATAGGTCTCACTAAAAAGCCACCTCTGTCTATTATCAATCACAAGTGTTGTTAAAATCGTCCTGCAGGCTTTTCTAAAATGGCAATAAGTAAAATGAGGCATATCGCACACCTAGTACAAAAGTAACTCAACTCAAAATTTTTCATTTTTCAGAAATCGAAAAAAAATATTTGCAACTTCATACCAATTGAAACATAAAGAAAGACATAACTGCTTTTTAGCAACAGTTAACAACAACAAAATACACTGATATTTTTTTTATAGATAAACAAGTATATTCTGCATAGTTTAAGCATATAAAACCGAAAAATTAAAAATTTTGAGTTGAGTCACTTTTGAACTGGGTGTGCGATATGCCCCATTTTACTTATTGCCATTTTAGAAAACCCTGCAGGATGATTTTAACAAAACTTGTGATTGATAATAGACAGAGGTGGCTTTTTAGTGATAACTATATGTTGTAGTTTAATAGTCTCACGAGCCTTACAAGGGCAACCTAAAGTCAACAAATTAGTTTTTCGGTTTTTTATGATTTTTTTTTACGTTTTTTGTAGTTTTTATAATGTCAAAAATTCAGTTTAAAGTTTATACAAACATGATTATTATTTTTGGATTAGGTATAACTTAAAGTAAAATACAAAATTCAAAACTTGGACAAAATCTTAACCCATTAAGGAGCGAAAGCCCATCAATGAGTTATCTTTAGTACAATATTTCTTAGTAGAAAATTTATTTTTAGTCATAGGCCCAAGTCTCTACGAAGATTCCTCAATAAATCTTCAGCCATTGAAGTTCGGTCGTCTAAGGGTTAATGCTAGTGTATTTTCATGTACATTAAAGCAATCTTCAGGCGTCTTTATATAAACGTCTGATGATTGTTTTGGTGGGCATTAAAATTTAAAAAACTATATACATAAAATTATGTATTTTTGTATTTATATTATGAAAAAGTTCATAACTTGAATGAAAGTTCCATTGACTGAATATTATTAAAATATATTTTAGTGTATTTAACCTTAAAAATGTTTTATGTAAAAAAATATTTTTAAAATTTAATTCTTAAGACATCTTCTCAGCATGAGGTTAACCTACATTCTATGTAAAATTCAAACAATGACACATTTCAAACTAAATGTACGTCAATTGTTTAAAGATTTTAAAATAAGACATATACCATATTGTTTCAAGTGACATACTTAGAAAATATTATGGTTTAGCAAGGTAATTTGAGTAATAAGGATCATTATGTATTTACGTATTTTTTTCAGGAAAAAAAATATTGAAAAACGATCAACAACATGCATTAAGGTTTATGCTAAAAGAAGGCCACTTGAACAGAAAACAATATTTTTTCGTTATAAAAATATGTACAGGGCAAATTTTATGTATGATTTTTAAAAATTAAAAAAAGATTTTAAAATTTCAAACAAAATTTTCAATGATTTCTTTTTATAAATATATTAACAAGATTTTGCTCATTAATGTCTATTTATAGCAAAATTTTATATTTTATTTTATGAATGACGATGTTTCTTTGTTTACAGGAAATTTTGAAAAAAAAAAAAAACTTTGAGGCAAATAACCCTCATGTTTAATAATAAAACCGAGATTCTTTTTCAGTAGCATATGCGGGTTATTTTGTTTGATTCAGACAAAAAAAAAATGAATTAAACTTGTAAAAACTGATAATGAATAATTACTACAAAAGGGAGTGGTGGTGCGGTTTTTCTTGTAACAAACAATCACGAGTTTCAGCAAAAGATATTAACCACTAAGTGCAAGGCTAAATTTAGACACGGTTAACCCTTTAGTCTATATTTTAAAAACAGATTATTTCGTTAGAATGCATACGTAAATGCAAGCGTAAAAATACGAAAAAATGTCAAAATAACCAAAACTTTCGTAAAATAAAAGAAAATTTGTTCATTTTACGAAAGTTTTTGGGTTTTTTTGACAATAATTTCGTATATTTATGCATGTATTATTATGAGTGCAGTTTACTAGATTTTATGTCAAAAACTTTTTCGTGTACTGTTAAGAAACAAGAAAGTCCCAACGTCAAAATTTTATAACATTTTAAAAAATTAAACAAAATTAAAAAAAAAAAAATACAAAACTATTAAATCTTATTGGAAGACGTTGATAATGAACACGAAATAAGGTAAACGTCTTGGATTTGAAAATAAATTACAATTTTGGTTGAAAGACTTAAAGAATGTCGGCAGGATACGCTAAAATAATATCTTCTTAATTAGAAAACGGAAAAGTGAATTTTAAAGAAATGTAGCAAAATTAATACACAATTTATAAATCTGAATAAAATAGTTTTTAGTTAAGGTATGTCCCAACAAATTTTGAAATTAATAAAAAAGGCTTAAAAGACATGAACACCGTTTTTGACGGTCAGGTGCATTAAAGGTACCATATTTCGAAACAAACCAATTTCTTTCCCATTGCTTTGGCAGAAAAAAATGACTGTCCAAAAATTTCAATATTTGTTTAAAATAAAATTTCGCTTCAATTAAATGTTTAATTGATTCATATTATTTAATGAAATATTAAAAATAATGAATTAAATGTTTAATTGTATCAATTAAAAATTGAATATGATTTTAATTTATTTTAAAACTATTGCACAGAAATATTTTAGACCTAGAAAGTTAATCAAGGTCCTTTAGACCTACATGCGTTTTTTAAATTTTGTTTTTCTCTGATCTCTTGATATCAACTTTCAGTTGTTTTACTTTATTTAAAAATGGCGTCAGTATGTTTTGATTTCTGTCGAGCTTTGCTTAATTTTTTATGCTCAAAAAATGTACCAAAAATAATATTGTGAGGTTAAGCGTTCTAATTCCTTCCTATATATAAATATTGATTTTTTTTTGAATACTGATTTTTATCTTTTATAGGGGGATTTGGGGTAGTGTGGTAATACGGAGTAAAACAGTAAATTAATTTTTTTTTTTTCCAATATTAAAGTATTTTTAGATATTATACTGTGTGTTGTTGTTGTTGTTTAAAAATAAATTACTACTTTTAACTATTTATGGCGTATGTTTTTATTGTATTTTCATAGCTGTTGAAAAAAATTCATTGAAAAGATTTTTTTGCGTTAGTAACACACCCGCAAAATATTTGCAAATTGTTTAAATTATGCGAATTTTTGCGAATCTGTATAGTTTGGGGTGAAGTTTTAATAGTATTTTGTGGCGATGTAGTAATATCAATTTAAACAATGTTGGAACATATTTTGGGGTGAGGTAGTAATAGCAATTTAAGCAATGTTAGAGCGTATTTATGCTGTAGTATTAGTAAAAAAATTGTAAATGAGAATTTTTCAATTAATTTAGAAGATATGCAGCAAAAATACCAAACAACAAAGACATCCACAGACAAAAGTAAATTGGTGGCAGCTATTAAGGATGCCACAATAAGGACGATATCTTACATAAGCCATTCTTCTCAATATCATTAAATGAAATTCCCATAAAATTAAATTCTAAGAATGTGCAACCATAACAGTCAGCCTTTTCAACTGTGTACATTGTATTTCAGAATATTTGGATGAATATTAAGTTTATAAATAAATTGAAAATTAGTTGAGTGTTGTATTGAATTTTCATTAGTTTAATTTTTTTCTGATCTCTTTCTCTTGTTTTTATCTGTCAATAAACATAAATAAAGGTAAAATTAAAAATGCAACCAAAAAGATGAGTTTGTTAACAATTAATTTGACAAATAATTACTCTGTAGGATGTGTCTATTGAACGACTTTTAAAAACGTTAGTGTGGGCTATTAAAGTGCTAAATAAGTGTGTTATCATATCACCCCAAACTCCCCTATATTTAATTTTTAATATTTCGCCAATTTTTATTTATTTTGTATTCCATTTTCAATTGATATTAAAATTTAATTGAACATTTTTACAGGGTTTTTAATTTTTATAACATTTTAAATACAACAAAATAAAAAATAACATTTCCGAAATTATTTTAACTAAAAATATTGTCACATAGTCAACTAATTTTGTAATGTATTTAAATCAAAAAGGTGATCAATATTAAAACTGACGACTATTACGTGTAAAAATTTTAATATTGATCATTTTTTTTTTGATTAAATCAATTACAAAATTAGTTAAAAACGAATTTTATAGAAGAAATTAAGAAATATATTTTTTTATGTAAATCAATTAAATGACTATAAATTATTTTAACTGATGATAAAATTTCTTTAATAGGCTAACATTAAATTACACATTTAAGTGAATAAACCAATTTTTTTATTTAAACCAGATTTTTTTCTTTTCTGTAATTCGAATCAAATTGCATTTTAACGCATCCAGCGTTTAGCATTAATTGTCTTTAAAGCAACATTTTTTTTATATACACAAACGTGTTTTATTTACGAAATTGAAAAATATCAATCAATATTTTTATTGATTTTGCACGTATCACGCAAATAATAGTACGATTTACTAAAAATTGTACATGATTAATTATAACATTAACTGATTCTATTAAATATTTGTTTTAAGCCCAATTTTATTATTTGATTTTTGGTGTTTGGCTCTGAGGTCCGATTAAATAAAAACCTAATAAATGATTTTTATTATATTTTATTAACGAACATTTCAAATATCTAAACATTTTGCCAGAGTATTTAAAATATTTAATAACTTTTTAAAGTTCATCGACGAATAAGTAGTGATCGTTATTAAATATTTTGAGTACTCCTTGAAGATTATTAGAGATTCTAATCGAAATATTGGACAATAAAATATAAAAAAAAAAACATTTGAAGGGCTTATTGTAAAAACTTGATAAGCCACATTAAATTTTTGGTTAGTTTTCGCCTTTTAAAAAGTGAATAAATTTAGGAAATATGGCTATTGCAGAACTTTTATACGTTATGTACGTGTGACAAGTGTTTAAGCAAGAGTTCATTCAATATTTAAAAACGGATGTCTAGAAAACAGCAAAAACTTGTAAAATTTGTAAATGTGGCTTATCAGGTTTTTACAATAAGCTCTTCATTTAATAATTTTTATTTAATAGAATCTCAGAGCCAAACAACAATAATCAAATAAAAATTAAGAGTCAACTATATATAATACATTTAAACATACTTTATTTACTATACTTTATTTTAAACTTGACTCAGTTGATTCAAGGCCACATTACCTGTAAGTCCTATTATCACTCCGGATGTTCTTGAAGAAGGGCCCAGTTGCTTTTTTGGATTCTTTTTCAATAAAAATTAAGAGTCAATCAAGTCTTTTATTAGATAATTTGGATTAATATTTTCTTTTCTGTGTAGTATACATACACACAGAGAAAAATTTAGCTATTTGCCAACTGAAATTCGGTAACTTCGACTCAAATTCGGTTATTACGAATTTCAATTGGTTGTTCCACCTCAACTTTACTTTTCACAACAAAGTTTGGCTAATTCAACATAATTTTAGTTGCAATACCCAAAATATTCAGAAATCTAATGTAAATATCGTTGTACTAACTGATTTTATGGGTGGTTACGATTAAAATAAACTTTTCAATTCGGTTGGCACTTTATTTCTCTGTGTGTATTAATATAAATTTTTTTTACAAAATTTGTTAATTATTCACAATTAAACAACGAATCGTTCGAATTTATGAATGGGCAAAACCAATTAATTCTAATATTGATCTAGACAAATGTTAGCACAATATATATATATTTGTATATAAAAACAAAATACTGTTTATATAAAAAAGTTATATTAATTTGAAATTGTGCCAACAAATCCAAAAAAAATATAATATTTTTAGTATCGCAAAATGTTTTTTTTAATGTTTTCAGCTCATTTATCATAAAAAAAAGCCTACTCAAAAAAAATAAAAAATATCATTAGTTAAAATTGGTTAGAAAACATACTTTTTTTTTTGTATTTTGTTTTGTTAAACTTATTTATAATTTTTTAATATTTTTTGCTGATTTTGCATAAATTATTACCTATTCATTTTGTTAAGCTTTCAAAATTACTTGTTTTTTTCGTTTTCATTGTTATTTTACCAGTTTTAACTAGTTTTTATTGGCTAGAGGCTGGTTTAGGTTATTGTGTTATTTTTTTTTTTTTTTTTTTGTTTACACTTGGTTTTTTATTTTTTATTTGCAAAAATATTAACAAAAAAATAAAATTATAATAAAACTATTTTTTATTAACAAAATATAATTTGTGTTTGTTTAATAATTATATGAATGGTTTATATAAAATGTTTTAAATTTTTCATCTAATCGAAGTCTAAATAATTTTGTTGAAATTTTATATCAACAACTTTAATAATTTCAAATAAATTTGTCACGTTTTACTTTAATGCAAGAAAATTAAACAAAAATATAAAACATTTTAAAAATATAAAAAATTTAAACGTTAATATGCATAAACATTTTTGAAATGCAAAAATTGTTTATAAAACTAGTTCTTCATTTAATAAACCTTATATTAATTTTGAAAAATGATTATGCATATGGCGGTAAAAATATATAGTTTTGAAATTAACCTTACAATTTGCTCATTTTTTTTTAAATATTTTTAAAATTTCTTTTACGCACGTGTGTTTGTTTTGTTTTTATTTGAAATTTTTTTTTTATTTGGTGAACAAATTTATCTTAGAAACAATATATTTTATTTATATATATATATATATATATATATATATATATTTTTTTTTTTAAACAAATTAGTTACCCCATTATTAAAAGTTGTCATTTTGTGGTATGTTTCTCACTACATTTCTTAAATATTTATTTTCTTTGTGAATATTGTTCTGAATAATCGCAATAAATGTTTTTGACTTAATTTTGGAATTTGGCCAAAATAAAAATTTTACTTAACTATACAAATTTTGGGACTATGGAATAAGCAAAATTTTTAACATTAACAAATAATCTATAATTTAAAGAAATTGTGAAAAAATAAAAAAAACCCTAATTGCAATTGTTAAATAGTTTATAGGGAATTCACACTAAATATTGTATAATCTAGACCATTTGCTATTTTGACATTTAAATCTTCCCACATTCAATAGAATCTAATATATCTTTGCTGTGTACTATTTTAAATCTAAAACAATAAATATTATCATGATTCATTAGAGTGTACACGATATTTTTATATTAAAAATTACCAAGCTAAATTTATATTCAAAACTAAAAAAAAAAATAAAATCATTTCGTTCAATCCTAACATTTACAATAGAATTGAAAATTAAAATAAAATTAAGAGAAGGCATCTTAATTCCTCAACAATATTTTTAATCAATGACAATACAAACAATAGAATTTAAAATATTTCTTAAATAAAATTGTCAGACAAACTAAAATAAAAAATCATATTTTTCGTCACAAGACTCTTAAAAAATATGCCTGTAAAACAATTTGTCTGTTATACATACAAATTTCAAGTGCATTTTTATTGATTTTATTTTTTTTTTGTTCAAAATAAATTGTCTTTTTTCGATGCTATACACTAGCCTACCCAGCAAAAAATATGGTAATGACATGTCTTTACCGTATATATTACCAAGTAATGATATATCATTTCCTATTACCTTACTTTAAAATACAAAATAATGATTTACTGATAATGTATTACAGAAGTACTTATATGTAATTGCAAAATAATGAGTTACTGGCAATTGCACAGATAGAAATTGCCAACCGCACCAAAAAAATAGTACTGGCAAACCACTGCTGTATTTTTAAAACCAGCCGTGTTAAAAATTACCAAAGGTACAACTAATATTGTACTAGGAAAACACTATTTTGTTTGCGAAGCATGTGTTTTGCCAGTAACACCCTGTCAATATTGTTTTTTAAAAATATTACAACCAATTATAAGCATTTTTTACAGTTATATTAGTTTTTTGTTTTTATATACATCGAGATTATTTTTATGTTATTTTCAATTTATAACGAGCTTTCAACCTCCGTATATTTACAAAAATAAAGCAAATCAAACATATTAGCTAGGTTGATACTAGTATTTCGATCTGGCTAAAGATCTCATCAGAACCCGAAGTTTTAGAAAAGTTAGAGCCTCCATAATAGTTCTGCCTTTAACAAAAAACCTATTAATAATCAATTTTGCTACATTTTATTTTATTATATTTCACACATTTAAATATGATGTATACAATTAAGACCGAACTGTATTGCTCCTTTTTAAATATGTTTTATTAGACATATTTCTCAAAATGAATTTAATTTAAGCTATTTTAAAAGCACACAATTTTTTTGAATTACCAACGTTTTGCCAACTATAGCAAGTTCGTTTAAAATACACCGTTGACCACTGTTATCAAGATTATTAATCCCACGTTCTGCCAACGCATAATCTACCGCTGCCGACGCTTTGCCAACACTGTGCCGATTGTATTTTTCTGCCTGGATGGTTACATAAGTATCCATTTCATATTTTTGAACCAACGTTATGTCAAAGGTGGCAAGTTCGCTCAAACCAACGGTTGGCCACTGTTATCAATCGTGCAACATGACAATACTGTCAATATTGTTACCCCCACGTTCTGCTAACGCATAACCTACCGCTGCCGACGACTTGGCAACACTGTGCCGATTGTATTTTTCTGCCTGTGTTACATAAGTATCCATTTCATATTTTTGATTATAATTTTTTTTATTTTATTAATTAATAATCATATAATTACAAATTATATACTATTACCCTAACCGAGCACTAGCTACTATGGCCTTCGGCGCGTTGTAGCGAAAATAGACCAGTGCCTCTGGTGGGAATCGAACCCACGACCTCCGCACTGATAAGCCAGCACGCTACCAACTAGCCTACCGGGGCGCACAATTGATTCTAATATTTCATTAATTTGTTTTGAAAATTTTAATAAGTAAATTTTCCAATCTAAAGTTATTTAAACTTTTTTTTTCAAGTTTTCTTAAACAATAAAATAACTTAAAGATAACCACTGACTCTATCAAAGTGAGTAACCACTTATTCCAAATATAAAAGTAATTGCTTATTCTTTCACTACAAGTCACCAATCAGGTAACTCACTATTCTCACTTTTTTTGTAAGCGAGAGGGTAATGACCACCCATTAATTTTGGGTCATCGCGAACAAAAGTAATCAAGCTAGTAACTAGCCTGGTAACTAGTGAATCCTTTTGTGCGCTACTCGTTTAATTACCTGGTAATGTCTGTTTTTGCTGGGTACGTACAGAAATGTTTGTAAAGTGTTGCAAATGTTATTTATATGTGGGTGCTTATATAGAAACTACGTCTCCTAGTAAATGATATTGAAATTTTATTTAGATTTGCATAAAAAAAAATTTAAAAACAAATGACATTACATCAATGTTTTTCTAGTTATTTAAGATTTTATTGATAAATATGTAGACATATAAAAAAAAGAAAATGTTTTCATTTTGTATGTGGTTTTCATTGAAAAACATTTACGATTTGCATTAATAAGTTAGCTTTCATTGCTCTTAAAATATGTTTAACATTGACGTAAATAAATTTAAATAAAATTATGCAAAATAAAACTAAAATTCATTAGAATTACATTAATTAATGTAATTAATAGATATGTATAATAAAATTTCAAGGGAAATTTATACATCATTCTAAAGCAAATTATGGCAATTCAAAATAAGATGAAAATTGTATTTTTTAATTCATAGAAAATTTATTGAAGTTAAAGAATTATAAGGAAATTGATAGAATTGTAAAGAAACATTTTTTGAACTAAATTTGAAACTGTAAATTTTTCTGATAAAATTATTTGGAAATTAATGAATTATTTTATAGATTTTTTTGTAAAATTTTTAATTTATTGAAACTTCACAATCAGCATAAGAGTGTCCAAAAAATACAATGGAAAAGAATTTTATTAAATAAATTATTAAATAAAAATTTAAGTAATACATATTTTTTTTGTGAATTATATCAATTAGAATTAAGAGGAAAATCATAATTTTTAATTCACACAAAATTTACTAAAGTTAATGAATTATAAGGAAATTAATAGAATTATATAGAAAAATTAAGTGACCTAAGTTTTGAACCCCAAATATTGCGAATGCAATTTTTGTCAAATAATTGGTTTTTCTTTTTACAGATTTTAAAAAATTTTTCTTTTAGTGAAACTTTAGTATTAAATGTATAGATGTTTTCAAAAATACGGTGGAATATTTCAAGTTATTTTTTGAAATAACTCATTAAAATAATTTTATTAATTAAAACTTTCATACACTTAATAAAAAAGTTTTATTAAAAAACTGGTTTAGTTTTAAATTTTATAGAAAAAATATTTTTAAGTACAGTTTGAAAAATTTAGAAAAAAGTTTGTCATTTGCCAACTGAAATTAGGCTACTACGACTCAACTTCGGTTACCACGACTGAAATCGGTTGCTTTAACTGAATATTGGTTTTCACACCAAAGTTCGATTAATACAACACAATTTTAGTTGCAACACCAATTTATTGGTTGCTACCACCAAAATACACTTTTCAATTCAGTTGACACTTTATTTCTCTGTGTGTATACGAATTTTTAAAAATTGTATTTAACGAGCGTTTCATTGATTTTTAAAGCATACATTATTCAATTTATATTACTCAAGCCTTCAAATGTACAAATCGTATGTGTTTTCATTAAAAAGCTTTCAAAAAAGCTATATTGAAATCGGATTTCAAAAAAGCTATGTTGATTTTCTAACAATTAATAATTGAAATCAATAATTAAATCGATTTTTTTCTTTTTAAACGAAAAAAAAATTTATTAATTTTAAACAATTTTTGGATTTTGATTATACAAGCTTTCAAATGATATAATATATGGTTAAAATTAATTTTAGTTACTCACAATTCAAAGCTTGTTACAAAACTTTCAATAAAAGCTTTATTGATTTTCGGGCGATTTATTAGTAGGGAATGCATTCCTAGATATTTCAGTCCCGGTATTCCCGGGAAACTAAGCATTTTCTCTTCCCGAAATCCTGGGATATTGCTTCGGGATTCCCGGTATTTTTAAGAATATGATTTCAAACAAAAAAGTAAAATTTAGAAATGTCGAGGTTAAGAAGGAAGAATAAACGTTTTTCTCTAAAAATTATACACTATTAATTTTTAAATCAGACTAGACTAGTTTCTGCCTTTTTATGGATTTTCCATTTAAATTGTATTATTGTTTGTCTTATAATTGTAAAATATTAAACATTTTTAAAGCAGCAATTAAAATTGTATTATGTTTTTGAAATGTTTCTCCAGATTTGCGAATCAATTCCGTTTTTTTGTTTTTATTAGTTAATTTTTTGTTACAAAAGTTGAATTAAACTAAATATCGGTGCTTTAAGGTATTTTCATACAATCGCTCATTCCCTTACTTCAACTTCGCTAAATATAGTAGGGCCTTAAAAATTCTGAGAAAAAACTTCAGAAACATAATGGAGACTTATTTTTATAAAAAAAAATCTCCGATCGGATAAGACATTTTACATACAAATATATGATTTCATATGAAAAATGTTTTAATTTATTTTTCAAACGGGAATCCGAAATTCCGGGAATTTCAAAACAATTTCCAACTTTCCCGGGAAATAAAAAAGTGCATGCCCTACTTATTAGTGAAAGCACCTTGTTCAGAAGAATTAAATATTTTTTTCCTTTAAACGAAAAATTTATTGATTTTTAAACAACTTTTAATACATTTCTTTCTTTTTATATAACACTAGCTATCAAATGATATAATATATCTAACATATTTATGATATTCCGTTAGTCACAATTAAAAGCTTTCAATGAAAGCTTTATTGATTTTTGGGCGATTTATTATTGAAAGCTTTTGTATGAAAAATTGCAACAAATACTTACAAAATGAAGTTAGATTAGAGCTTTTAAATTACATTATCAAAAAATTGAAATCGTATACCAAAATTTAATGTAATTGAAAAATTCAACTTCAATATAGTTGTTTAAATCAATTTTATGATTTTTAATTAAAATCATAAATTTAATTTATATTTAAAATAAATTTTTTAAAACAAATTTTAAGATTTGTAATAAATTTTATAAACATTTTTAAATTGATTTTTTAATTTTGAATAAAATTTTGTTTTAAAAGTTTTTTATTTTTTTCTAGTTGAATATACTGTATAATTGTATAAAAATCAATATTTATTATTCAAAGTGTACATTTTCTAGAACTTTTCAAATATTTCCAACGGTTTAATAATCGATTTTCATTAATTAAAAGAAAAAAAGTAAGTTTTATGGGTTTTATAAAAAAATTTTAAATATTTCAAAATTTTTATTGGACATTTTATGGAATTAATAATTTTTATATAATTTTTTTGATTTAATTGTTTTTTTTTTTGTGAACAAATTATTTTGTTAAATACTCTTTTAAATATTTTAATAAATTTATAACTTTCACAAAATATGTTAATTAATTTTTTTTTTTTTAATAAATTATTTTGTTAAATATTTTTTATTTATTTTTTTTTTTTTCAATTTTACCTATTTTCGCTATAATTTTCCTAGATTTGTGCAAAATCAATAATTTTTCTTTTTTTGTGAATGACTAAATTACATATTATAATATACATACTTTTGCATTAGGGACCATAACGTAGCAAGGGCTGTCCTGGCCCTTTTGCCAAATTTCATATAACCAATTTTCTGGTTGACGCATGGACATGGTACCCAACATTTTGTGGTTGTACTGGAGTTTAGTCAAAATAAATTGTTTAAATTGAATTTTTATAGATTTTTTTCTGATAAATTACAAAAAAAAATCAAACAGTCTTGAAAATTTTTTTCAGTTTTTTTTTTTTTTTTAAATTAAATTAAACACTTTTTAAAAGTGATATGTGTACAGAATTTATGATTATTTTTAACACTTTTTTTTTATAAAAAAAAAAATTATATAATTTTTCTTTTTTCTTTGTTTAATTAGAAAGTTTTCTCTTTTTTTGAAATTATTTTATTCATATAATCACAGATTATTTTTTTGTATTATAAATTTTTTCAAATTAAATAGCCTTTTTGTTTTTGATAGTTACTGATTGAATATTTTTTTTTTTTTTCTTTTATTAAAATTTTCAATAATTTTTGTCTGGGTTTTTATTCATTTATGTATCTCACAATGAGTGTTTTTTTTTTTGGTGATTTTATTTAATTTTGGTTTTTCTTCTTGGTTGTAGTATAAAAAAAAAGTGAGCAAAGGCACCAAATATATATTGTGTATGATTTTTAATTTTTTAATTTAAAAAATTATTTAATGTTTTGGTATTTTTATTTATTTTGTAGTGTTTTTTAAGCAAAAGTTTAGCAATAACTGATTTTCTGTATAAGAAAACAATACAATATAGATGATTTTGTTGAGAGTTATGAGAGACCGGTGCAATTAAAAAAAAAAAGCTTTTTAATAAAACTCAAGCTTTTATTGAGTAAAATATCTTTGAGTTAAATATCTTTTATTTTAAGCAGAGAATAATTTTTGTATAAATAATTGTATTATACTCTAATAACACTTTGAACATTTTTGTTTTTAAAAAAATATATATATTTTTTTATAAATTTTGGTAAGTTTTTAAACAATATATTTATTATTTTTAAAAATGTTTAATATTTTTTTTAAATTTTTATTAAAACTTGTAACTTATATTGTTTTCATTAGCAACTTGTAAAGGCGACTGAAAGTCTGCCAGTGTTTAAAGATACTTTTATATGTTAAAAAAAAAAAACAATCTTGCAGATACTAATGAAATGTACTTGAAAAAGTTCTACTCTCTCCCTCTTTGTAGTTGTTAAAGTACGTAACATTATCGTAAAATTCTCTTGATCTCTTTTACTTAAAACTATTGAGTTTATTTTTCCTATATTTTGAGTTTTTTCTATAGTAAAACCTTAAAATATAGTATGTATTATGAGTTGCTTTATATGGTAAAAATTTATTTAAAAAAAAAAATCTTCACATGCGCTTTAAAAACTACCTGCTTTTAAAATTGAGTGTTATTATAAATTTTATTTAATGCGACATAAGTTTTGTGAGTAAAATTTAGAGAATTATTTTTATAAAGAGTCAGGTAGTTAGGTAGATACCTGACAATTTTATAATAACAAGAAAAAAAAAAAATGCATGATTTAAAATATTAAAACTGGCAAAAAAAAAAAAAAACAACACCGAAAATGTTTATTATTTATGTAGATCTTCAGTTTTGTTTTCAAAAAATGTGAAACGTATTTGGTTTTGTTATTTTTGCCATTTATTGTTTCGTGGCCAATTTGATAACGTCATCAAATTTTTTAAAGCCCCATAAATTATAATTTTTTTTTTTTTTTAATATTTTTTCGCATTTTTTATTTAATGACCACATGATGGGTAAAATTCGCCATTTATGGTAACAGATTTAGAAATACGCATTTTAATAATATCCGCTGATGATTCGTTTAACTCTTTAATGTAACATAACTTCTTAAAAGCTGTACAATTTGTACAAATTAGAGTGGGCCAAAATACAAAATTAACTAAACTTTAATCATCTAACCACTATATTAAATTAATCAACATGGAAGATAAAAGTGTTTTATAATAAAAAATTTCGTTCTTTTGATAGAACACAAAATTTAGAAACATTTTGTGAACTAATTTTTTGTGCACGCTTTGGAAGCGTGAAAGTGTTAAAATTTAAATTATAAAAATTTAATACCTTGTTAGAAACACCTTGTTATAAACAATTTGTATCAATAGACATACAAATTAAACATTTTAAAATATCTTTAAAATTAATATAAAAAAATACGTTTTCGCAGTTTTATGAAAGTTGTGGTTTAATTTTGATTTTAGACTAAAAAGGATTAATGATATATGATGAAGTCAGAGTTCCATATCTGAATAATTGTATATAAAATGAAATAAAAATTTAAAATTTTAAAATTTTGAGAACTTTTAATAAAAATGCACGGCATTCTTCGATTTGGAAACTGGCGTTTTTAAGGAACATTCTAATAATTATATATCTTCTTATATATAAAATACTCGTGTCACAATGTTCGTTCCCGTTCTCCTCCGAAACGGCTTGACCGATTCTCATGAAATTTTGTGAGCATATTGAGTAGGTCTGAGAATCGGCCAACATCTAAAAATGGGCGTGATCGGACCAGTGGGCGTGTCAGCTCCCATACAAAGTAAATATTTAATATCATATATCTACAGTTCTATAATAGCCAGAGTCTTAGAAATTTGTGCACGTTGATTATTTGTTAATGTGAATAGTAATGGAAAAAATGGGCGTGATCGGACCAGTGGGCGTGTCAGCTCCCATACAAAGTAAATATTTAATATCATATATCTACAGTAATATAATAGCCATAGTCTTAGAAATTTGTGCACGTTGATTATTTGTTAATGTCAATAGTAATGGAAAAAATGGTCGTGATCGGAGCAGTGGGCGTGTCAGCTCCCATACAAAGTAAATATTTAATATCATATATCTACAGTACTATAATAGCCATAGTCTTAGAAATTTGTGCAAATGTGAATAGTCATGGGAAAAATGGGCGTGATCGGACCAGTGGGCGTGTCAGCTCCCATACAAAGTAAATATTTAATATCATATATCTACAGTTCTATAATAGCCAGTCTTAGAAATTTGTGCACATTGATTATATTATGAATAGTCATGGGAAAATTGGGCGTGGCAGCTCTCATACAAAGTGATTATTTAGCTCATATATAAAATTAATATTAATATTAAATATCTAGGGTTCTATATTAGCTATATAGCCTTCAAATTTTGTACGAGGCCATCAATTACAAATATTAGTAGTCGAACTGAAAATGGGCGGAATGGGATAAATGGGCGTGGTACCAAAAGCAAAAAACAAATAAGCATTAAAATAAATCATCACATTCAAGACTTTTTGCAAGGTTATTTAATAATTTCTTTTTTTTTTGAAAGCCGTTGTCATGTTTTTCAAAACGAGATATCAAACTCTTAAATCGGTTATGTAGTTCCGAAGATATTTACAAAAAACCTATGTTAATCTTCAAGCTATGTTACACGAACACAACAGCCTCATCCGTCTATTCAAAACAGCCCTAGACCAGATGCCGACAGATGAATTTACGGTTGTGATAAGAGCTGACAAGACACCGGCTGGTGAGCATGAACGGCGCTTCAATGCACCGGTGATAGGTTACGTCGCAGTTGTTATGGCAGTTGTTTTCAGCTATTCATTTTATATACTTGAGCAAATAAAGGCGATAGAAGGACAAAGCGGCATTGGGCTTCCCATGAAATTACAAATTTGAAAATGATTTACTAATGTGAATTTATTTTTTTAATTATTTATTTGCGTAAAAAAAATTTCTTGATTTCAAGAATTAATTATAATTAAAATTTGAAGGCAAAACAACGTTTGCCGGGTCAGCTAGTAATTATATATAATTTTATATGCGGCCATATGTAAGGATATATATTCACATCTCATACTTATTTTTACGAAAATTTCTAATATAGCGATATATATCATGATATATCACTATATAATATGTTACATATAAGTTGATCATTTTTATCTCTTCGTACAAGGTGGCGCAAAAATAACCTTCCGATGTTTTTTGGCTGTAATTTAAAAAACAAATGAAAAACTTTGATTCTTCTTGTGCATTATTTTTATTTGGTATTTTAATTTTTTTTACATCAAGTCGAGAATATGATGTCATGTAAATGGCCGCCGCCACAGTTGATTGTCATTTGAGCCCTTTTTATGGCATTTTCCATCACTTTGGCTAAAACTTCCGGCGATAGGTCCTCACATTCTTGACGGATATTGTCTTTAAGAGCTGCAAGAGTCTGAGGCTTGTTGACATAAACCCGCGACTTCAAAAAGCAACACAAAAAGAAGTCTGGAGCGGTCAAATCAGGCGATCTTGCTGGCCAGTGCAAATCGCCAAAACGGGAGATTAGGCACCCGGGAAATGCATCCTTCAGCATATCGGTTGTGGCACGTGCAGTGTGTGCCGTTGCACCGTCCTGTTGGAACCACATGTTTTCCAATCCCAATTCATCAAGTTGCGGCAAAAAGAACTCGTTGATCATTGCTCTGTAGCGCTCACCATTCACAGTAACCGTTTGGCTCGCGACGTCTTCGAAGAAAAAAGGTCCGATGACTCCTCCAGCGAAAACAGCACACCATACAGTGACTTTGAGCGGGTGTAATGGCTCTTCGTGGGTTACACGCGGATTTTCAGTGCCCCAGAAGCGTAAATTTTGCTTATTTACGTACCCGCTAAGATGGAAATGGGCCTCATCACTCATGATTATTTTTGATGAAAAATGCCAAATAAATAGGTCAAATAAATAGTCACCAATATTCCGCGTTCTGGAGCAGTGTAGCGTAACATTGTTTATTAACGTGTATTTCGCATGTGTTTACTACATAAATGTCAAAACAGAACTGACATTAGGGGCCAATCGCAAAATTTATAGCATTTTCTGATAGGAGGATTACTTTTGCGCCACCTTGTATATACTTGATATAGCTAAATATGAGATCATGTATACATTAATGTATAATTATGTATAGGTATATATGACACAATAAAATCAAACAAATTCTATCACTTATATATAATGGCCCCGCATATAATTGTATATAAATATATGTGTTAAAAATTAAAAAGAACATATATGCTAAAAATTAACACAAAAAAAAAAACAATCGAAACGTATATAATTATGAGAAAAGACAAAAAATTAAATTCAATGTATTTAAATCAAAAAAATATTGTAAAAAAAGCAAAAGTAAAAAACTTAAAAAAGCTGCAACAAAGTTTAAAACAAAGTTCAAAGTTAATAGATTAGTTTATAGTTTATGAGCGTTGTGGTGTAATGGTTAGCGCGTTGGACTGTTACACAGATGGTCCCGGGTTCGATTCCCGGTGACGACAACATCAATTTAGAAAAATAATATGTATGAGTTTTCTTTCATTTATATGTATCGCTGCGCCCACCTTCGGTGTTCCCATAGCACTTAACCCCACCGAAGTAAAATAATGAATCAGGGCTATGAAACAAAAAGCTTCAATAAATTCGCCAACTCTACATCAGGTGGCGAGCAACAATTGTTCTAAGACTTTGAAGCCCTTCATCTTTCACCACCTTTCATCTCTGCCATATCCCCTTTCCAAAGAAAGCAACACATTAATTAATAGGAAGAATATCCTAAGTGTTGCTTCTCTTTTTCAAAAAAAAAAAAAAAAATGAGTAGAAAAATCATTTTAAGTCAGAAAATCGTAAAAAAGCAATTATAATCCCAAAATCTTAAGAATCCTTGAAAAATCCAAAAAAGTGAAAAAAACCAAGAAAAGAAACATATATGGTACACTGATAGAAATTTGTGCGTAGTATTAATCCACAAACAGATGTTTTATTGAATCAATGAAACATGTTTCATTATTATTACTTTTAATGAATGGTTTCATTGACTCAATGAAAATTTCATAATGTATATGACATTTTTTCATTAATTATAGCATAAACGTTATCAAAGTTTCATGTGTTTAGTGAATTATCATTACTTATTATTAAAAAAAACATTATACTTCTTTATAATACACTTTTCAGATTAAAAAAATTTGTTGGCTTTTTTACAAAAGCACTTATGTCGACTTAAGAAATTTTTTTAAGAATTTTGTAGATATTTCACATCAACACTTTATACTCTAAACTTTATGAGACCGCCTCATTTGTTTTTAATCCAAAATGTACTATATAGGAAATAAATCAAAAAATTACACTAAACTATTTTTTTTGCATACTACAAGATACAATTTTTGAATTCAATTTTTTTTTATGAAATTATGAAAAATCATAAAAAAATTTTAATGAAAAATTTAACAATATTAATGAATTTTCATTTAGTTAATGAAATTATTCATTATACCAATGAATGCATTTTAATGAAATCGATTCATTAATACTATGAAGGAAAATACAATCAGTGTACACTGATAGGATTTTCCTTCATACTATTAATGAATGTCTTTCAATTAACTTGGATTCATTGGTTGAATGAAACATTTTCATTAAATTAATGAAAAATTCATTGACTGAATGAAATTTTCATTAACTGTATTTGTTTGATCCTTAAAATATGCAATCATTTTTACATAAATATTTTTTGTACAGCAAAGAATAAGTTCCATAAAATTTCCACTGGAGGCGCTTCAACTATTGAAAAAAAATATTTTCCTACAAAAGTCTAAATAAGCACATCCTTTTGGTTTTGAAATTTAGGTCAATTGGTAAGGCGGTGCTGTTTGTATGGCGATGTTTGCGGGTTCAAGTCGTGTTCAGGGAGATAAAAAAAAAACGGAAATATAAATATAAGATAATAAAAAAGAAAAATTAACACAAAATAAATATGAAACAAAAAAAAAATATTTTTTTCAATTATTATTTGATTAATGAAAAATATTTCATTGAGCCAACGAAACTTTCTCTGGTGACTTTTAAATGAAAAATTCATTGTATTAATGAAGGATTTCAATAATACAATGAACAAAATTCTATCAGTGTAGAAACAAGAAAAAAATTCGATTATTTTTTCATATAATTGTACATGGCATCACATATTAGTCAAATTAAAATCACATCTAATTTTAAAATACATAAATTGATTTATATTTAAATTTTCATTATTATTTGAAATGTGAAATAAAATATTAGTGCGGATTTCCAAACATTTTTAAAGGATTTAACGAAGTTATATCAATTTGTATTAAATTATATATAACTTAATCAAATTATGTTCTACCATTTGTCGGATCAAATTATATCAGATGAGACCTAATGGGATCACATGAGATAAGGTTATGTATGCTATTTTTCGGATAAGATAATATGTCATGTGATATGAAATTATATATAAGACTATATATCCATATCGAAACTTGTTCCATCGGGTATAGAATCTTTTTTCGTCGGGAGGCATACATTTTACTTGGTTTTTGTTGATAAATGTTTATCTAATGTTTTATTGCTTTCATATACACTATATGGTTTCGTTTTTTCCTCAAAACCATAAAAAAAAACAAAATGCCATCTACTAAAGTGTTGATATTAACAAAAAAAAAAAAATGTCATAATAAAAAGCAAACATCTTTTGAATTAATTAGTGCTAAATTTTATTTCGTATTTTTCTACGACGCAAAAGTTTTATTCATAGACTGTTTTTTCTATTTTTTTTTTATTTATTTTTGCACTTCACACTTCTTCTATTTCAGCGTGTCAGAGTGGTGGTTGCTTGAATGTTTGTGGTATTAACTTTTTTTTTATATATCAAAACATACGATTCACCATAGAATGAATGAGCTGTTATAAAATATTTCTTGAGTGAGTTTTCTTATATATTCACAAACTTTCATCAAGTAAAGATGGAAAACGAAAAAGTTTTAATATTTATTAAGATTTTCAAAATTTGAGTAAACATTTTTTTTCGAAATCAAGAGGAAAATAAGTAAAATTTAAGTCATATTTCAAAGACTGAGCTTGAAACATACTGAAATTTAATAGAAAACTCTTTAATAATTTAATAGAAAACTGTAAGGAATTGGATTTTTGGGTAAAAACCATTGAATTATGATATTTTATGAGTCTCTCCATTCAGTTTTAGTTTTGTAAATTTATTTTCGCGTACTTCCTTTAAAGTTTAATATCAGTTCTTTGGAGTGTTTTTATTTATAAAATGTTTGTAGTTGTTTACCATTTCTGTTCTTTTTGATATGATTTTGCGTATTATATTTGTTTTGATGTTTAGATTGCCAATTTAAAGAAGTTCTTTAATGAATGCCATAGTGTTAGAGGTTAATATACTTTATTAGACAAATTACAATTTGGTGGTTTAAGATTTAAGATTTCAAAATATTTTTCCAAATTTTTTTTTAAAAATAACTTCCCTTAATTTGTTTGATAAGAAAATTAATTAAAGCAAATCGTATAATATCGAAGAACATCTGTCAATATTTAAACCTTTCACGGCGACCAAAGTGAAACTGCTGGGAAATTTGCATTTTTTTTCGCGGATTTATCGACCCAACCTTCCTAAGAAAACTTTTCTAGCCATATTCGCTGAGATTAATTATCTACCATCGCTTAATTAACCTAACAAGGGAGGTATTTCGACCAGGACTGGCAGATCTTGATGAAATTTGAGAAAACCGTAGTTAAAGTTGCCAAAAATGTCCATTGTGGCTTTTTTGGAAGCCTTTCACCATACGGTTGAAGATTTGAAGGATTCAAAATACAGATAAGTAAAGAATACACTTTACTCTTGAAGATACCGCAATACAATTTTTTAAAACTAATTGTTAAAAAAGCGAAAAGATACATTTATCAAATGTCTTTTACAAAAAAATTTAAATACATTTTTTTATATGAAATTGAGAAAAAGAATTATAATTTCGTACAGTTTTCAAGATAGCTTATATTTGAAATGCAATTTAAACGAAGTTGGTGTAATACACACAGAGAAATAAAGTGCCAACCGAATTAAAAAGTGTATTTTAATGGTAACAACTTATAAATTTAGTTAGTACAACGATATTTACCTTAGATTTCTGAATATTTTGGGTATTTGCAACTAAAATTCAGTTGAATTAACGGAACTTTGTTGTGAAAACTAATGTTAAGTTGTGCCAGCCATCTGAAATGCGTTATAACCGAATTTGATTAGCTAAATTTTTCTCTGTGTGTAATTTTAACATTTTTCGCCGACATTAAAAAAAGGAAACTTGAAAGTTTATATCGTGACCGTAAAATAAGTTAAAGCTGGTCGGATGCATGGGAATAGGTTACTTTCAAAAATGTAATATTTGGTAATTTTTTTGATGGAGTATCTTTCAATTGCAATTTTAACCTGTAATAATAAACAAATTTGAAACGTATGTTAACTCCGTATAGAGCATAAAGTTCAATCGTAATAAAACTGCTTAAGCTGTTCGGATGTGTTGTGTTCACAACTTCAAAAATGGTGAAAATCGCGATTTTTCGCATTTGTTATCAAATGAAAGGGGTTTTGAAGACACGTTCACTGGTGTACAAATTATGTCTAAAGACTTTCATGCATTTTTGTTATTCAAACAAATTGTGTTTTGCGTAACATTAAATCTGGCGTTTTATTAAGAAATGGTAGTTGCAGTAAGCAAAAATAATGCATTGTAATGCCTACATAATTTCATAGAGTTGGTATCTGAGATTTTTTCGATATTCGAAATCGTTCGGTTTTTATGCGATTTTAACCTCAGTGCATTTTTCCCATATATTTCAAATAATTAAAAAATGTATCGAGCCCTAACAGCCAAAAAGACGTAAGCGCCGAAATCATAATTTAACTGAAGCTTTTTTTTTTAATTTTTCTTTGGTTTATCCGGTCGCAATGAAATTTAAATACGGTATAAAAGACCAAAACATAATACAAACTAGTTTTTTTTAGCTGCCAAATCTCACTTTTAGGGGTTAAATAAGGGGGTATAATCTGACACCATTATTGTTTTTTTGCCTTATTTCTTATTTGGTACAAAGAAAATATATACATAATGGATATCAATTAAAGTGTTTTGAATTGCGAATCCAAAGCTGCATATTACATGCAGAAGCTTCTTCAAGATTTTAAGTTATTCATTAAAGATAAAAAGATGTAAGCGACACTTTGCTGTCACGAAATATGTAAACAAACTGTAGTTTGCCCTATAGGAATTGGCGCTAACGTCTTTTTTTGTTTTTTTATGAAATTCGTAACGGTACGTCCTCAAGTTTTTTAGAAATTATGCAAATGTTTGAAAAATAAAGATTTTCATCAAAAACCGAAAATCGTGACGCTTACGTCTTTTTGGGGGTTAGGAAGCGATATGGGTACCAAAATTTTAGTTTTCTTGAGTACTTTAACTCTTACCCGGGCAAGAATTTTAATATGAGGTCTGACATGATTATATCTCATTTGATAAGTTCCCATGTACATATATAAACACATACAAATTGGTTCGAAAAATGGGTCATTTACATGTATCTAATTATATCAAATTAGATATAATTGATACAATTTTATCCGAGATTTGTCCATATCCCGGACATTATATCTAATTAGATATAAATATATCTGATTTTATAAAATTTTAGCCGATAGTAGGGTATAATTTTTGTAACTTAAAGCTATGCTTAAAAGTATTTAAGATGAAAATTAAAATTTATACCAATCCGTGACTTTTTGAATGAAAAACAGTGTTTTTTGCAAAAAAAAAAAATGTTTTTTCAACATAATCTAATTTTAGCCTATGGCATCAACAATCTCACGCACTTTTACTCTTTCGACATTTTCGGGTGTATTGACCTCAATTGGCAGTCCAGAACGTTCAGCGTCATTTGTACTTGTGCGACCACAACGAAAGTCAGTAAACTACTTTTTTACCATTGAAATCGATTGTGCAGAGTCCCCATAGTGTTTATCAAGCTTTTCCTTGGTGTTTTAGAAATGTACATATTTTTTATTTGAAATTATATAAAAAAAATCATTTGAAAATTAATTCGTTATAAAATTAATATATTTAAAGGGTCCGCCATCTAACGTTTTTTTTCAACTAGTGCTTATTTCGTGAATGGTAACACTTAGCTCATGTCTGATTTGACAGATAATTAGTGTTATCCTTCCGCTGAACGAATATGGTGTATACGCTTGAACAACGCTGGGAAATATTGCGACATTACTTTGAAAATCATGGTAATGTTGCAGAATGTGTGCCGATACACCCAAAACGAGTCACTGTTTGGTGCGGATTTTGGTCCAGAAAATGAGCAAGGAGTGGCTTCCAAAATGAGCAAGGAGTGGCCGTTACAGTCAATGACGATCGTTATCGGGCCATGTTGAACGAATTTTTGTTCACAAAAATTGAAGAGGAGGAAATACAGCTGCACACAATCGATAATGTGCTTAAAAATTGGACCGATCGTATAGGCTACTGCATTGCCAGCCGAGGCAGCCATTTGAATGAAATTATTTTCCATTATTAACCGGAAGGATTATACTTTCAAATAAAAAAAGAAATTTGAGAAAATATTCAGTAGTTTTTTTTTTTATAGCATTTTCAAAAAAAAAAAAAGTTATTTGGCGTATCCTTTATATGTGAAGCCATATGTTATAAAGTGTTAACTTGCAGATCCCGAACGAAAATGCGGCAACGATTGTTAATTTCACTCTCATCAAAATTTTAAAATTTCATCCAACCGAATCGATTCGGTTGCCTCAACCTCGTAAATTCGGTTGTCACAACCCGCATTTACAACAGCCGAATTAAGTTGTGACAACCGAATTTACGAGGTTGCAGCAACCGAATTAATTTGGTTGGATGAAATTCTGTTGAGACAACCGAATTTGTTATGTGAGTGTACAAAGCTTATTATGAATTCCGCAGTATTTACAGCGTTCGTTTAAATATTAGCTAAGTGTTAAGTGGTAATTGAACTTGTAACCTTTAAAATGCTAAAGTAAATAGAATTCAATACAAAAACGGTGACTCATGGTAAGTAAATATTGAAGAAAAAATAAAAAAAAGGAAATGAAAAGTTTCATGAGAAATTACTTTGTTATAGTAAAATTCAACTTAAATGTTTTAATTGTTTGTAAAATAATAACAAATTTAAGAAAAACATTAATATGTTTACTTTCATTTAATAATAATAAACAAATGTATCATAATTAAAACAATAAAAATTATTAATGATAATAAAATGTTAAATGAAAAATAAGAAAAACATCCGTATTATTTAAAACAAATAATGTTAAATTATAAGTAATAAATAATTATTGCAACTCATTGTAATATAAAACTTATAAGTTATCATATTTATAAAACAATAAAAACAATTTGTAAGAGCATCATTGTTTTTTTTTTGTTTTTTAATTATTCTACAATTTTGTTGTAAATTAGTAAACAATTATTGTTCTAAACCAGAAAAACGTCACTAAAATTTTGTAAAGTAGAAAAAACTGAAAACAATTTACAGTTAGGGACAAAAAACTAGGGTCACTTTTTCGTACTACATACAATTTAAAGTTAAAAAAGACAACAAATTTGGTGGGAAAATTTTCAATATTATTTTTAGATAATGTATTTAAAAAATAAAAACAACAAAATACAGAATTAATTTAATTTTTTTAAAAGACAAAAATATAGGGTCAGTATGGAAACTGTACGCAATATGTAATAATCCATGCATTTTTTATTTGAAATATCAACATGGCGATTGCGTCTAATAGACATACTAACTTCTGTATCTTTATTGTACCAACATTGTAACCAAGGGTTCCAAAAGTCTGGAATCTTGGAAATCGCTAAAAATTGCTTGCTAGAAGGAATTTTCAATAATTATTTATGCTAGATTATTTTAATAATATTGATTTTTAATTACAAGACAAAAAAAAATAAGAATGAATTATTTAGAAATCCTTAAAAGCATCCCTCTCTTGATAATATTTATTGGAATGCTCCCATCATTATCGCTAATTTAAGCTGCTTGTGCATAAAAGTGTACATGTTCAGGTAACTGACGACATCAATATTTTAAGTTTTTAGTATCACGACCAGGTACATTTCTAAGAAGCCAGTTTTAACAAAATTTCTAAGTCGAAACAACCACACTTAGAATACTATGTAGGTAAAGACCACCGCAAATGTAGTTTAAAACAAATGAAATTTCACTTAAAGAAAGGACGACTTCAGTAAATTTAACTTACATTGTCATTTGTTTTTAACTCTTCCAAAAATGAACTACAATTGTAGTAAAAATAAATCACAATGTTCGTAAAAAAAAAAACAAATATTTATTATTTTAAATAACAAAAAACTACTGTAAAAAATAAATGTAAAATCATAAAACAGTCATTTGATGTGGTTTGTTTTTGCAATGAGCTACAAGGTTAGTAAACAATTTAATTTGCTCTACAAATGACCGAAATTTACATTAAAAAAAAAAAAGACTCTATATTACAGGCTAAACAACTACACTACAACTAAACAAAACAAAACATGCTAAATAACTACGAAGTTCCCTGAGTGCAGTAATAAAAGATACATTAAAGTGGAATGGATCTAAAAACTTAAGTTTGTTGTTTTTATTACCGTATGAGTAAGATATTTAAAATATTCAATGTACTTTTATATTATTTTTACATAATAAAAGTTTGATATAATTTTTATTACAAATAAAAATTATATCAAACTTGTATAAAAGACAAAGTACAGTCTAGTTTACTCTTAATGTTTTTGTTTATAAACAAAACAAAAAAAAAATAAAAAGGAGGACAAAAACAAAACACGTGTATTGAATATCCATTAAAGGTGGACCTTGCACATAACAAACAAGTTTTCAATTTATTTTTTGATCAATGGTGATCATTTTTAACTTCGAGCTCATATATATTATATTAGTTCTCATGTAGTGAGTGAATGTTTGATGTTTGGCGTGGGATTGTTACCTCTTTCAAAACGTGTTTTGATGATGGGAACCTAGAAAATTCCCGAAATATATCTATCAACACATTCCTGAAAGGGTCAAATAATAAATTTGAAAACAAAAAACTCTATAGATTATTTGTTAGGACAATATCCTAATAAAGAAATATAGAGTATGGCCTAGAACTTGAATAATTTTCATTTTTACATAATCATATATTTTTTTTCGCTTTTTTCTGACTATTTCAAAAATTTAGTTTAATTAAAAATATTAAAGTAATTTTTCCGAGGTATGTCAATGAAAAACCAGAACCGATATAATTAAAATATAAATGACATTAGTTTACTAAACATGTGCACTTTTAGGCACAATCAGCAATATTGACAGGAACATCCTAATAAATAATATTAATAGGAGGATGCTTTTCAAAATTTCTAAAAATTCCAGTTTTTCATTATAACATATGCCAACTAAGTAAATGGACAAATTCAAATATAAATTACTGTTTAGTAGGCATGTTTTTTTTTTAAATGAATGTCAATAGAATCTTATATTATTAGCATTATTGGAAATATTCAATTTAAAAGTGGTTGAAGTAACCAGTTTAAGAAAAATGTCTATGACATAAGGGACGTTATTCTACAAACGAAGTGTTACATCATTTCCTTAAGGAACAAGTACCACGCAACACAGTATATTCTATATTTAAACTATTTGAAAAATCAGCATTGGCGTAAGTTGGCCAGAAAATTTCGCGTTTCCAATTTCCAAATGAACGTGAAACACTACCAGAGGAAGACAGACAAAATGCAGACAACTGAGAAAAAACTTCATGAAAAAAAAAAAATTTTTCAAATAATTTTGAATAATGAAAAATACTTTTCTTTTGCTTGGCACAACGGAAGCATTAATTCTGGATTTTATTTCGATGACTTGAAAAAAACTCCTTACAAGGTACGGTATTCGGCCAAAGCGAAGTTTGAACCAAAAGTACTAGTGTGGAAGCCATTTCGGCAAAAGGTATATCACAATTTCTGCAAAAGGTATATTGCATCCAGGATTCAAAAGCTATGGCTGTAAACGCGGACTTTCACATTACTAAATGTTTAGTAAAACTTGAAAATGTTATCAGAGATACACTCTAAAGACGACATATTATTTTGGCTAGATTAAGCAAGCTGTCATTATGCCAACTAGACGTTGCTTAATGCAAAAAACATACCTTTTGTATCGAAATACGCAAATAATCCTCCAAACGTCCCAAAAGCATGTCCAATTGAGGACTTTGGGGTCTTTTTTGCCAAAAAGTGTATAAAAATTGTTGGAAAGCCAAATGCACTGAAGAATTGAAGAACAAAATCAAAAGCAGTGTAAAAAAATTGACATGTCGTCAAAAGCATGATTTGAGGTATCAAGCATAAAATACGCCATATAGAAGATCACTGTCCGTTGGCTCATTACAAAAAGTGTATTAATAATTCATAGTCTATACTGTATTATAAATAAAAAGGCCTTTAAAAAAATAATTAGTTTCTTAAAAAAAATGTATAATTGTCCATTTACTAAATTGGCATAGGTTAAGTCAGCTTTTTCAGTTCTAGAAAGAGGTTCGTTCGTATTTTATTTGTCTTGTAATTAAAAATCAATTTTAATAAAATAATCCATCACGAATAAATATTGAAAATTCAAGTTAGCATGCAATTTATTGCGATTTTTAAGATCCCAGACTTCTTTAACTCTTAGTACCAAAATTGGTACAATAAATATTCAGAAATTAGTCTGTTCATTAGATTTAATGACTACTACCATACTCCAAATAAAAATCAAGCACCAAATGCAAGGATGATTAAATATTTCTTCAATTTGCATACTTCATATTTTTTTATCTGTTAAAATGGGATTAATTCCACATTTTGTTGTTGTTTTTTCGAAATTGCAACAACAAAGTTTGGATGGTTTCATTAAAAAAAAAGCATTTGCTATTGTACTTTAATCTACACTCAGGGAACTTCTGCTTTAAAAATATGTTGTTGTTTTATGTTGTAATACAGTTTATTAATGCAAATGTCAGTCATTTGTAGAACAAATTACATTTTTTACTAACCTTGTAGTTCAGTTAAAAAAAAAAAACAAACCACAAACCATACGTCAATCTCGTAACATTGTGAAATAGAGACGGAGGAGATTAGAAAAATAAACAAAAATCTAAAAATAGAATATTTGTGTTGTTAGTGTTGTCACTTCTGAGTATAATATACAATAACAGAAAACGCTAATAGGAAAAGAAAACTGCATTAGATTCGAGGACATACTTGGGTGTGATCGCTAAACGGTCATGACTTGGTATTGGTTTTTAACGTAAGATGAGCGCAGGTTTGATTCTTACAGCCGCAGGTTGTTGAAAAATGTATCATATAGAGACAATCTGACAATTATAAAACACAAATAATAATACAATTTAAAAGGAAAATCACTGATGAGCCTGTCCATAAAAAGGCAGAAACTAGTCTAGTCTGATTTAAAAATTAATAGAGTTTATAATTTTCAGAGAAAAACGTTTATTCTTCTTCTTAACCTCAACATTTCTAAATTAAATTTGTCAAATGCATATTAATTAAAAATTAATTGCGACTGTCTATATGACGATAATATAACACTGTACTAAACCACATCAAATGACTGTTTTATGATTTTACATTCATTTTTTACATACATTTTTTGGTATTTTAAAAAATTTACTGAAATCTAAGTCGTTCTTTCTTTAAGTGAAATTTCATTTGTTTTTAACTACATTTGCAGTGGGCTTTACCTACATAGTATTTTAAGTGTAAAAATAATATTGCAAATTTCCCCACCAAATTTGTTATCTTTTTTAAAGTTCAACTGTGTTACGAAAAAGTGACGCTATCTTTTTGTCCGTAACTGTATATGTACATACATATGATTCGCATAATAAAAAAAATGTGCGTTATAAATTTATTATGCGGAAAATTTTTAAAATGTTTATTCTTTATTCTACACAACAAACAAATCAATACCATACAAAACATTGCGATGTTTCTATTCAAAACAAAAAAGCTTATTTGAATGTACATGTGTAAAATTTAAATTGAAAATGGAAAATTACCACAATATGTAAAATAAAGAGAGTCCGTTCTCTTATTATCGTTTTGGTTAAAGCCACAATGTGATCGTTTACACGCTGTTACCACATGGTTAAAAAACTATTAACTGATAAGGTGTGAATATTGTGTAAGGATTACAAACACATTTTATAATAATTTTGAAAAATTTAATATTTTTTTTTTTTGAAAATTTTAGCTTAAAAGCAAAATTGCTTAAAAAAATTACAAAATTTGTCTCATTCTTTTAAGGGGGCCTGTTTTTTATATTATAAAAGCAAATAACAATTTGATAAAGGCGTAGAAAAGAGGAGAAGCTCTAAAGTTAGTCTGTAATTTTTTAGAACTTGTTTCGAACTTTATACCCAATTTACACAGAAAAGATACGGCTTAACTGCTTAATCTGATAAACCATTGATCCTTACAAAATATCCTTTAAAAATTAAAAAAAAAACTTATTTCAGAAAGTTCTTATTGCGTGTAAATTAATAAAAGAGATCCAATCATCTGTTTAACGCCTCAAACAGAAGCAAAAAATAAAAGGAGTTTTTAATTTTGTACGTTATAAATATTTCTTACAACTTTTTTAAACAATTAATTATTTAAAATGTCCTTTTTTAATTTATTTCATTAAAGTGTAGTGCTTCTTGCTCTATCCACAAACGCTATTAATAATAAATTAACAATATAAATAAATAGCTTCCTGGAGAAAAAATATATTTAAAAAAATGTTGTATGTTATAATGGAAAAATGTTTATTGGGCTGATTAGATTCAATTTTGAGTGTCAAATTTAAATAAAAGTCCGAGTTAAGCAATGAATTCACTGTTCGGCCTCCGAAAGTTCGGAGAAATCAAAAATAGCGGCCGAACTTTTAACTTTATAACTAAACTTCAGCTTTTTCCTTAAATTTTTTACACAAAATCCAATTAAATCGACTCAACAAACATGTTTCCAAAACCAACATTTATCATCATTGCCTCTAGATACCAAAAAAACCAACCAAATATAGTTTTTTTCACCGAATTGTTCTGTTCGGATCGCTCGGTATCATATGAAAGATAATTTAAAAATTTTTTTTCATGGCAATACGATGCCTATTTCCAAAGTAATTAAATTTTGAATTTAAATAATTTTAAATTTTTACATTAAACTAATGATTGGTACCACTAATAATTTTTTTCGAGGCTACACTCAGAAAAGTTCAGCAGTTACTATTGTACATGACAGTCATTTGTGTACTAATGCGGTTGTAGTTATTTTACCTACAATTGCAGTTGTAGCAAAATAATGTTTAATGTTTTCGGGGGGTTGTTCTTTTAAACAACCTACCAAAATTACTTCATTTCGGTGGCACTTATTTTACGAAGTTGTTTCGGCTTTTTAACAAACTTTGTGTGTATCTTTCGATACTGTAATATAAAATAAAAAATAATGTACTTTAATGTTTTTTAATATTATATTGATTTTCTTTCCGTTCTTTAATAATTGCATCTTAATTCAATCTGACGAAAATAAATCAAAGATGCAATATTACATAACGCAGCCACCATGTGGCAATTATGATTTGAAAAAATATAATCAAACGTAAATAACTGAAGTTATATTTTGTATAAATATAGCGTCTCTAAAGTGAAGTTTATTGAAAATAAACCCAAGTTAAGAATATTTACAAAAAATTGTTTTTTTGACTGTTGTTTTAACTGCATTTGCAGTTGTTTTTACTACATTCTACAGTTCATTTTTAATAGTTAAAAAGTTATCTGAGTATAGAACTATTGAGTAGTGTTTTACCTGGTTTTGTAAAAACATAGCGAAGAAAAAAAAAATTAAAAAAAACGTTTTCATAACCTCTTTTATGGGACATAATCCACTTCAAAAAGTCTTTTACGCCATAAGCTTTTACATTCCGCCTCAAAAGCTGCAGATGGAAACACTCGTTAAAATTGTTTGGCATAGCACAGCCAATTCTTTGCCAGTGTTTTTTATACTCACTGAATTTATTGTAAAACAAATATGTACTGGGAAAACGCATTTTGGAAACGCTGGTAAAGAAGAATTCTGCCAGTAATTTTGTTACAATTCTTAAGTTACCTAGTGGCAAGCCACTGCTTGACTGGTATTATATATAATTTTGAAGGAACTTGAACAATACCATAAGTGTTCGCAAAAAAAAACTTTTAATTTTGAAAACTTGCCCAATTTTAAAGGGGCATCACCGTAAAAAAGTGAATGCACAATTCTAAATTAAACTTTACGACAAAAATAAAATATATTCGATATTGACAGTTATAATATTGCAATAAAATTTTTAAAGTACGGCCGTAAAATAATTCTTGTTTTTAATCTTTTTTTTTTGTATCTCGTATAATCTAATACGAAAATTTAAATTTTTGCAAATTCAAAGCAGAAATGTGCTTGATCATACATTTTGGTTCCATGAACCGTGTTGGGCATTTAAATACAAATATTTTTATACTTACTAGAAAACTTTCAAAGTAAATATTTTTTAAGGTTTGTGCACCAGTGTAATTAATATTGTCTTAATTAAACGCTAAATAGTTTTCTAATTAAGTGAATGGAAAAGTTATACCAGATACAAGGGAGGTTTTTCCAACACTAACCAGACTGCTGCAGTTTAGTCCACTCCTAGGACTAGTCTATAGTAGATTTTGCGTCAGTTGTAAATTGTTAAATAGCTTTTTTATGAATTTTTACACAAAGTTTAATTGTTTTAAATGTATCAATAAAAATCAAATTCAATAAAAAAAATTTATTTTTAATCGATTCGAGTATAAACCGAATTTTTGATCGATTTTGCTTTTTAACTCTTCGATGTGTATAAATGTGATAGAAAACTATTATTAAGCATAACTTGTTTAATTTTTTTTTTATAGCAATTTTGGGATTCTAAAGGTTGTAGTAGGAGAAAGAAAATCTGCCATTGGTGCTTTTTTTTTGTTCGGGAGCATGACGGAAAGTTTCGAAATTCAATATAAAAACTGCATAACAATAATGTATTCGTGAAATTGTGAAGTTTTATATGCATAATCCCTAACAATAAATTATTGCACAGGGTTGCCAAGTTGTTCCATAAAGTTCAAAATTAATAGATTACGCAACTGAAACAACTTATCCAAAGATTACACAGTGCAACAAATGAAGACTTTTGGAAAAGTGCCCGGACTCGACAGTATAGGTTCGATTGTACTACCAAAGGTTAGTAAAACCCTGTAGTCGGTTTGGCCAGTTTGACTACCAGTTTTTTTTATGGTAGATAGATAGATAGATTTTTTATTTATTATTTCTTTAAATTTTTAACAAATATTTGCGTAATTATAAAGTTAATAATAATAAATAAAATACAGCTTGGTTTAAAACCGTCAGCTGGAAAATTGGTTGATATAATTTACATTTTCTAGTAATTACATTTGCTGATAATTAAAATTAAATTCTGTTTCTAGTAATTAAATTCAGATATTAAAAAACTCCTATATTTGAGTGATTCTTTAACATAGTGATAAAGGTTTTGCCAAGTAGTATCCTCACCTCCATTTAGCACTTTAATAACATTATCATGTGTCAAAATTTGATTATAAAAGTATTTATTACGAAAAACTTTAAACACTGGGCATCTGCCCAAAAAGTGATAAATGGTTTCCTCTTCTCTTAAATTGCACAGAGAGCAAATTCTCGTGTTTTCATCCCGAAATTGACTTCCGTTCAACCATAAAAGTCCCCCCCTTGTCTTCATTATTATAGATATTTGATCTTGCTTAAACCCTTCGACACAATATGTTAACCCCTTGGAGTAGTCCAAATATTTGTAGATCCTATTCTCACTTGCCTTTGCGTTTGCCATGTGCTCTTGTTTTAGCCTAACCTTCATTTTTTCAATTAAGTTAATACAGGCATTGCTCCAAACTATTTTATCTTGCTCTATGGACCTCAAAAGGTTTTGAAAATCAGTGCACCACTCAAAAAAGGCGTCATCAGTTTTTGGCCAACAGCTAATTCAGACTTGATGATATTGCTTAACTATATTTGGCAATAATGTAGTGAAGAGTCTACTGAACAAATTTTATAAACATTTTATGTGCATAAAACCATTTTTTGCATCACTTTTAAAAAAAAAAATATAGGAGAAAATTATTATTTTTTTTACTCAGCATAACTTACAGGAACTCATAATTTTTCACTAACAATATATGCCAAATTGTAGCCATTGTAAATCTGAACAACTTTTGTGAACATATCAATACAATCTGAATGTGTCTAGGCATCCGAAATAGCTTACAAAACCACTTTGTACCTTATAAATAGCAGTTTTTGACTAGACTACACTTATTGCATTTCTGTTTACTTTCTTTGTTATTGTTGCATTTCTTTTCTTGCTGATTTAAATATTTAACATTTTTGTTTTTTGTTGTCGTTTTGCCTATTTATAAGGCACAAAGTTTTCTTTGTAAGCTCTTTCGGATGCCTAGACACATTCAGACTGTAACGATATGTTCACAAACTTTGTTCAGATTTACAATGACTACAATTTGGCATATATTGTTAGTGAAAAATTATGAGTCCCTGTAAGTTATGCTGAGTAAAAAAAAAATAATAATTTTCTATATTTTTTCAAAAAAGTGATGGAAAAAATGATTTTATGCACATAAAATGTTTATAAAATTTGTTCAGTAGACTCTTCACTACATTATAGCAAAATATAGTTAAGCGATGATATTGCTGAAATAGCTGTTGGCCAAAAGCTGAGGACACTTTACTTTGAGTGGTGCACTGATTTTCAAAATCTTTTGAGGTCCATAAAAAAAATTGATAGTCAAACTGGCCAAACAAAGTACAGGGTTTTACTATCCTTTGGTGGTACAATCGAACCTATACTGCCGAGTCCGTGCATTTTTTTTAATGTTGCACTGTGTTATTGAGGAATATAAGGTTTCGTTTGAATTCAGCCAATGATTATTGAACTAAATATTTCATATTTCATTTTTAATATAAAAATGTTCATACATACATATAACGAAAAAGTTTCATAAGCAATAGTTTCATAATGAAGCTTTTCATAAATGTTAAGAAATGTTTCGTTTATTTATACGGTTTCGTTGGAATGCAGCCATTGATTATTAAATAAAATTTTTCATATTTTATTGTATACGAAAATGTTCATACATTTAATAAAAAAGTTCCATAACATTTTTAAGTTTTTCATAATTGTTTAGAAAATTTTCGTTTATTTAACGAGTCTTCTTTTTATGTCAAAAAATTCCCACCACGTCTCTGTAATCATTTACAGTGGAAAATTACAAGTGTTTTTGTTGAGTAGAAAAGTGACCATAAGAACTTGGCTGACTACAAACCAGAAGTGAGTGGTTGCGCGTTGAGTGAGTGGTAAAATGCGAAGGTGTGTGTTGTTGTTGTTGATATTGTTATTTTGATTAAATACGTATATTCTCCTAATACTTTTGTTGTTTTGTAAAATAAAAAAATAAGTTGTTGTTTACATGTAAAAATAAAAAAACAGAAAAACTTATTAAGGAAAGAAAAAAAAATCACAAAAAAAAACACCTACACTTGATTACACGTAGGCATAAATGGGAATCATAAAAAGGAGGGTGGGAGCAGTGAGGAAGGCGACAATGTTTTCAAACAAAAGACACATTTTCTACACGGTAATTTTCCGTTGCGGAAATCTGTAGACGTGACAAATACAGACGGCTAGCAGTCTGGCGATAATATTCTAATATTTATTTTTTTGTTTTTTAATTGTAAACAAAATAGTAAAATAAAATAATAATAATAAAAAAATTTAATAATTAAATAATAAATAATAAACAAAATAAATGAATTTGTTTATATCAGAAAAGTGCCCGGGTAAAAATAGTTATATCTAGTCATATATAATATGATATCTGACTTCGAAAGAAATCACATTACTGTCATTATATAAACTAATATCATTATATAAATATTAATATCCCAGCAAAAAATTTCCTAAAAGGTAAGCGGGTTTGTAATCAAGCATTTTGGGCAGAACGCATTCCTTACTAGATTACCTACTCGATTCTTTTAACCCTTGGGCGTGAGACTAAAATAATTGATTCTTTAGAATTGATTCTTTTTTTACCGAAGAACTATTTACTTTAACAAAAAAATAAATAAATAGTTCCCTAGAAAAAATAATAAGTACTTGCATTTAAAAAAAAGGAAGTAGTTCCATAAGTAAATTCAACTTTTACTCACACGTGATTCTCCTAGGTCACTCAAATATAACGATCAACACTCATACGGAAATAATATCCTAAAAAGTGAAACATCGAATTGTTATGATAACATGGGTTTGTCATAATTTTGGAGCTATAAACCTCGAAAATATAAATTTTTCAAAAAAAAAATAACAATTCAAAATTTAAAAACAAAAATATGACTCCAGCACAATCTCCCTCGAAAATTTTTTGTACATTCACTCACAATAACGTCAGTAATTTCAACTTCCACTCACAATTTTCTGCTCACGAGCGCTTCCCTAATTTATACCTAACCACAGTTTAACAAAATTTAGGCAACATGCAATTTCTGTTTTTAGTATTATTTTCCTGCAAATAAAAATTTGTTTGAAAAAATATATGAGATAAATTCTTTAAAATTGTATAACTTCCTTTTTCAAAATTAGGAACTACTTCCAATAACGTCCTTTTATTAAGAAAAAGTATATGATTACTTCTTGAGTACAAAAAGTTATACATATAAGTTAATAACATTGTTATTTTCTTTTAAGTAAATAATTACTTTGTTATTGAGTTCATGGCTTCTGGTTTAAATTTAAAGAATTGATTACAATACTACTTGCTTTTTTGACTCTATCGTTGGAATGAGTTTTGTATTGCAGTTACTAAATTTGGCAATGAGATATGTAAGCAAGTGTGGGCATCACCTTCTTTTTGGAATGTGTAATTTTTTCCTGGGATCATTATATAAATATATCTGATTTTTATTGAGAGATTTATTTATTTATGCCCAAAAACATAAAAGTAAAAAAATAACTTTTATTTTTGCTCAAAAAAATAAAAGTAAAAAAATAACTGTTAGTTTTGCTTAAAAAAATAAAAGTCAAAAAAGTACTTTTATTTTTGCTCGAAAAAATAAAAATACAAATTTTAAAAAGCAGAGCATTTTATCCACAAGGATCAATATGGTATACTTGAATCAATTCTTCGACATTTGCCTCTATAGGCTTTTTTGCTTAAAAATTAAAAAATAACTGTTATTTTCGGTCCCTGGATTAAACACATTCATTTTACTGATTTTCAGCAAAACACATTTGCAAGATATTATAAATTTGTCTGCAAGGATCCTCCCAGCAAAAATTTTGCTGACTCAACTAAGTGCAGTGAAGACAAACCATGTCAAAATCCATGGTGTTAATGGCAACACAACATATTGGAAAAAAGCATGAAAGAGCTAAAAATTTCAAGAAAAGATACTCAAAAAACCAATTTTAAAGCTAAAAAATAAAAAAATTACAAGGTAAGCAAATATGAGTAAAAATGCGAAAAAAAGCCAAAATTTCAAATTTGTCTTCTCTAGTAATAACAATTATTTATTTAAAACTAACAACAGTTATTTAAAAAGTTAATCGGCAAAGTTGTTTCAATGGAAAAAATTACCAAAGAAATATATTTTTTAACTTTCTGTCTGTTATTCAGTAAACAAAATAAACAAAAAAACGGACTTTATATTATATTGAGTATTGAAATAAACAAAACAATCTAACAGTTGAAAATAAACTAAACAAATGTTTTAAATGAAAAGTAGTACTTTTTTTTAACTGATTTTAAAATAATTTGGTGTGTCAGTCAGTTTAATGTTCAGTAGTCTTTACGGAAAAAATACTGTGTGCTCCTATTGCCATAAAATTTGGATAGTTGATACAGCTGGCAAAATTACTAGGAATGGGTATCTTTTTAGTGGTTAAAATGTGTTGAAAATAACTAATTTGCGTGTTTTCAGGCTTCTTTCAAATAAACAATATACAAATTTGGTATCAAATGGAATACAAATTGGTATCAACCTTTCAATTAGAGTACTGTAAATATTAAAAAGCTTTAAAAAAAAAAGTTTCGAACAACTTTGAAATTAATTTTACCCACTAAAATATGCAATTGGGAAGTTATGCTTCTTACCAATTTGTTATTAATTTTGTCTCTTTGATCTTATACACACTGAGAAAAACTTACAAATTCGGTTATTAGAAATTTCAGTCGGTTGGTATAACTGAATATTAGCTTTCACAACAAAGTTCGGTTAATTCAACTGAATTTTAGTTGATACACCATAATATTCAGAAATCTAATATACATATCGTTGTACTAACTGAATTCAAAAGTTGTTACACTGATAGAAATTTGTGCGTAGTATTAATGAATTCCTTCATTACTCCAATGATTTTTTTCATAAAAAAGTCCCCAAAGAAACGTTTCATTGAGTTAATGAAAGGTGTTTCATTAAATCAATTTGAATGAATGTTTTCATTGACCCAATGAAAATTTCATAAAGTACACTGATAGAAATTTGTGCGTAGTATTAATGAATTCCTTCATTACTCCAATGATTTTTTTCATAAAAAAGTCCCCAAAGAAACGTTTCATTGAGTTAATGAAAGGTGTTTCATTAAATCAATTTGAATGAATGTTTTCATTGACCCAATGAAAATTTCATAAAGTATATGCAATTTTTTTCATTAATCCTAGCCTAATCGTTATGAAAGTTTCATGGGTTTAATGAATAAAATTCATAGTTTGTATGAAATATTTTCGTTGATATTTAATAATTTGCACTTTTTATGTTTATTTTAGCATACAATTACAAATTTTGAAAATAAAATTTTTTTACCCATAAAAAAGACATATTTAAATCAATTTTTATTTATTTCTGTTTTTATTGTTTTATTTTTACAAAATTTTTTAATCTTCTTTACATTTTTTATAATTTGTATTAAAAGATGGCATATTTTCTTATATGTCGGTACAAAATATGTAATTTTTTATCGATCTGGCTTGGAAATCTGTAGAAAGATCGACGATTATAGTCCAGTTGAATTACGACCATATTAGATAAAAATGTTAATATTGTTAACAATGTTGTTAAAAAACAAAAATTTATTATCGTTTAGCATAGCGTTTTTGTGTAACATCCTCAAAACGATAACAATTTAGATCTCGTTTTGAACAAAACTATATCGTTTTTCTTAGAGAATCTGTCCCCTGGAATTTAGTGACCAACTATTCAAATTCATCAAAAACTGTTAGCTCTAGGCAAATTTAATTAAAAAAAAGTTTTGGTCAAAGTTTTGGTTAATTCTGTTTAAATGAAATTTTTCAGTTTTTTTTATTTCAAAATGATAGTACAAAAAAAAATTTTTTTTTCTTATTACAAGTCAAAATTTTTTTTGAAAAAATTTTTAAAATTCTTCATTGATTAATGAATTTTTTTTATGAACCATTACCATTAATATAAATTTTTCAATTCGGTTTGCACTTTATTTCTCTGTGTGTATCCAATTTTCAACGAAATCTGGAGGAATAGCCAACAAGCAAGTTTCAAATATGAAGAAAATGTTACGTTTCGATATTTTAAAATATTTGAAATTTTTCATAAAAAATATATGACCCCGAAACAAAATCCTGGGTACGTTACTGATGGCGTTTACATTGGAAGTAAATGAACATTTTTTTGGAAGTAAAGAAAACATTTTGTTTGTTATTGTATAGTTTCCATTTATGAAGAGTAAAAATATAAAAAATATTTTATTTCATTAAACTAATAAATTTTTTCGAGAAATTTTATTGAAAGTTTTATTCTTTGCTGGTTTAATAAGAAAAGTTTTATTAAACTGATGAAACTTTTTACTCATGCTACGAAAAAAATTTAATTAATTTATTGGAAATTTCATTGGATACATTTTAAGAAAATATTGTTTTTAGTTATTTAAGAGTTTTCATTGACTCGTTATTAACGCGGTGCACAGTGGTTCCAAACACAAAAAACATGGTAATAAATATAGATGTTTTAAACTACTGGTCCAATCGGGAAATGGTGTTCCCAAAAATTGAAAAGCGGGAGCTAACCTTTAAGGAAAATGTTTCTGTGGTCACCCTGTTTTAACACAGGGTGTGCTACAGGGTGTCAAAGTTGACCATCTCGAGTATGAAAGAGCTTTAAAGGGGTATAACTTCTATAACCATGCATCGATTTTAGTGTTTTTTGGACTTTTTTAAATCTAGGTTACGAGACAAAGCAAAAACATGCTTCATGTACCATAGTAACTCTTACAGTTAAAAAAATATTTCACTTTGAATTTCAAAATCTTCATTTTTCGCCTTGACTTTTTTAATAGTTTTGCCAATAGATTATTCATTTTTCAAAGAAAATGCTCAAAATTTTTTCAAGTCATTCTAATGACCTTTCTTAAACTCCTAAAGAAAACTTTTTTGAATTATCTTAAGCCGTTTCGCAGTGATACTATTTTAAACTCAAAAATTAAAAGTGTGTTCTGAAAAATGGGGTTTTTTTGTCAGATAAGGGGTAACTTCACACACCTTTATATATATTTTGCTGATATTTTTTGGATTAGTTTTTTACATAGTTTGATAGAGTAGACTTCAAAAATGCTTAATGGTATAGTTTAAAGCATTTTTGGATATGCACCCTACGTCCAGCATTGGTCGAAAATGATGAATTTTTGAACGGAATTCTATGTTTATGACCGTGATAAAAAAAGTCACGCCACTTAGACACGATTTGAAATTTTTATACTGTAAAGAGATTTATTCTAATGAGTTTGCCACTTCATTTGCCGCCGCCCGCTCAAAAACGTAGCCTGGAAAGCAAATTTTGTGGAAAAAGTCATTTTTTTCAAAAGCCTTTTTTGATTTATAAAAAAAGCGTACTTATATTATCAATTTCAGCAAGATTTTATTTTATTTTTAATAAAACGTAAATAATTGTCCTACATTCCAAAAATCTTTTCGATATTGCTTATGGTTATTTTTACATAAAACATCAAAGTTCAATGTAGTATATCTAACTATAATTAATTGTACATTTATTGGCTTTTGCTTTCGGTAATGTTAAAAAATTTAAATAATTTCAGAAATTTTTTTACATATTATTAAATTAGACTTAGTTATCAATTCAACGATGCATAAATCGTTTATCTAGTGTAATAAATGAATTCAAACTATTGCGCTTAAATCAGGCATTTCAGGTCAAATTGCAGTATTTAACAAATTTATATATTCAGGTATACAGAGCGTGTTGCATTATATTTCTCTAAAAGGGTTACGGGTTTTTTTATTTTTTTAATACTATTTCAAAAACCTAATAAGATATAAATGCAGGTAGAAAATGCGTTTTATGATGTAACATTTGCATAATATATTGTTCTAATTTTCCATATAAAACAGGTAAATAACTACCATATATTCATTTATTTGAAAGACAAAATAATGTTTTTTTTTTTGTTCTAAAGATAAGGTTTTATTAAATTTAACTGGTACAGTAGTAATTGTGCTAAAAATATGAATATATTCCTAAGGACTACACATTTTCTACAAAGTAGTCTGAAGTATCAAAAGTTAAAAGGTCGTTTATATGCATAGATTCAGAATCTTCCTTTTCAATGTCTATGCTTATTTTTGGTAACCATTTTGTTCTTATGGAGTAAAGTACTGGATCCGATGATATTAATAAAAATTCCATCAAATCGGAATTTTGAGCTATTCTGGAGCACTTACGTGTGTTAAAAAGCCTAAAATGTTTGACGTCTCTATTTCTGGCCTCCTGGGCTTCTTCAGTCAGTTCGCCTAAAGGCAACATACTGTTTTCTATTATTTCTTTGGCATGAGCTAATACTTTATGTACTGTTGGTGTCATTGGCCTCCAAGAGTACATGGTGAGTATAATGTCTTTTGTTTCATTGGCAAAGAGTTTAAATTTAGCCACATTAATAGGTTTTTTACTGTTAATGACTGCTAATATAACTTTAAAACGTTTTAGTAGGTTTTTATCGAGACCCGTAATTGAGGAGGTAGTTTCTGGATCTTCGAAAAAACGCCTTGCTGTATTTCCGTCATTGGAACTTCCAAACCCCTGAAGGGGCGTATCAATGATTAATCCAAGTCTTAATTTAAATTCATCTTGAATTCTTTTCTTCTCTTCTTTTCTCATGTTGTGTAGATCAGTGTTTTTGTTTACGGAAAGGCTTAGGTTTCCTGGAATAAGGCGGTATTTGAGATCGTATGCGAGGTGTAAACAATATTCCATAAATCTTATTCTGGCATGAAGTGGCGATATCCCAAACCTCAGAGCGTTTTCGTTCATAGAAATTGTATCACTATCTTCATGAAACTGTGAACTTAATTTTCCACATATATTACATTTCCAAGTAGATGTTGTGTCTGTAATTGCATTTGCAACTTTTCCATCAATCATTGTAAGTTGTGGTTGAAATGAAACTTTAATAACTTGTCCAGATATTTCCACGTAAAGTGGAGACAAGCTCGAAATTTCCCTTTCTATTGAATCTACTAAACTTTGTGTTGAAATCATGTCTTCTTTTACATATTCAAATCGTATTGGACGACATAAAAATTTAGATCCAGGGGTTAAATTCGTCCATATATCATTTGCAGACGAGGTTGAAGGTAATTTATTATACAACCGCATTCTTAACGGCACAAAAGAAGCCATAAAAATTGATGAAAAACTTTTTTCTTTGCTGCTTCCAGATGGTTGTTTGTATTCGGAAAACCCAGATGTGCCATCACAGCCCCATTTGAACATTAACACGACATCAGATTGCTTGCATCTTTCAATATCTTTGCTGCTAAATGTGGACATAATTCTAGAAACAGTATTGTCAATTAACTGTGATAGTTCAACTTTTGCGCCTTCAATAGAGGCATGCACTGGGGATGTTATTGGTTTTAAAATATTTTCTTTTGTTTCTTTTATTGCTTTACTGCTAGGAAAAATATCATATCCTTTTTCAATGAGAGCTTTTCTTAAAATACCATATTTATTTCTCGTTAACCCCAAATTTAGAAAAAGAGCTAATGCATCTTCACTGGTAAAGGAAGTTGATGATTTTGGTGTTGGAATACTTTGTATCATGCGCTTCAAACGCTTAGGAGACGCAGTTGGTAGGACGTCGACAATTTTCCCTGTTTCTTTAGGCTGTATACGTGTCAAAGCTGCTTTAAAAGAATCCTTTATTTCATTAGCGGAGTGTGTGTTAATCATTTCTTCCTGTTTTACCTTCTTAGTCCTAATCTGGACCTCTTCATAATCTTTTTTAGGGCGGCCCCTTTTTTTCTGTTCAATAACTACTGACATCTCCTTATTAAGCCAATCTTGACTCTTCTTCATAAATTTTTGTATAGAATAATCGGAATCTTTAATCCTTTTTTCATAAATTTTGTAAAAATTTTCAATTTCATCTGGCTTTATATTTAAGCCATACGAGTAGAAAATGGTATCAATCAGTTTTCCTATTTTTTCCGATCGTATATCAGTATTGGCAAGAGTATCCCAAATTACTTTACAAAGGGAGCTATATTTTATTGTAACCTCCATGACTGCTTAACTCAAATAACCTCCTTTTAAAATTACTACGCTTATATATTACAAATATTTGTTTTTTTATAAACAAAAAATCGAGCAGGTACTGGATTTGTAAAAACAAAAAACTGAAATAGGTAAAATAAAAAAAAACGCATTATATTAGCCCATTAAAACAATATGTTATGCAAATGTTACATCATAAAACGCATTTTCTACCTGCATTTATATCTTATTAGGTTTTTGAAATAGTATTAAAAAAATAAAAAAAACCCGTAACCCTTTTAGAGAAATATAATGCAACACGCTCTGTATACCTGAATATATAAATTTGTTAAATACTGCAATTTGACCTGAAATGCCTGATTTAAGCGCAATAGTTTGAATTCATTTATTACACTAGATAAACGATTTATGCATCGTTGAATTGATAACTAAGTCTAATTTAATAATATGTAAAAAAATTTCTGAAATTATTTAAATTTTTTAACATTACCGAAAGCAAAAGCCAATAAATGTACAATTAATTATAGTTAGATATACTACATTGAACTTTGATGTTTTATGTAAAAATAACCATAAGCAATATCGAAAAGATTTTTGGAATGTAGGACAATTATTTACGTTTTATTAAAAATAAAATAAAATCTTGCTGAAATTGATAATATAAGTACGCTTTTTTTATAAATCAAAAAAAGGCTTTTGAAAAAATGACTTTTTCCACAAAATTTGCTCTCCAGGCTACGTTTTTGAGCGGGCGGCGGCAAATGAAGTGGCAAACTCATTAGAATAAATCTCTTTACAGTATAAAAATTTCAAATCGTGTCTAAGTGGCGTGACTTTTTTTTATCACGGTCATAAACATAGAATTCCGTTCAAAAATTCATCATTTTCGACCAATGCTGGACGTAGGGTGCATATCCAAAAATGCTTTTAAACTATACCATTAAGCATTTTTGAAGTCTACTCTATCAAACTATGTAAAAAACTAATCCAAAAAATATCAGCAAAATATATATAAAGGTGTGTGAAGTTACCCCTTATCTGACAAAAAAACCCCATTTTTCAGAACACACTTTTAATTTTTGAGTTTAAAATAGTATCACTGCGAAACGGCTTAAGATAATTCAAAAAAGTTTTCTTTAGGAGTTTAAGAAAGGTCATTAGAATGACTTGAAAAAATTTTGAGCATTTTCTTTGAAAAATGAATAATCTATTGGCAAAACTATTAAAAAAGTCAAGGCGAAAAATGAAGATTTTGAAATTCAAAGTGAAATATTTTTTTAACTGTAAGAGTTACTATGGTACATGAAGCATGTTTTTGCTTTGTCTCGTAACCTAGATTTAAAAAAGTCCAAAAAACACTAAAATCGATGCATGGTTATAGAAGTTATACCCCTTTAAAGCTCTTTCATACTCGAGATGGTCAACTTTGACACCCTGTAGCACACCCTGTGTTAAAACAGGGTGACCACAGAAACATTTTCCTTAAAGGTTAGCTCCCGCTTTTCAATTTTTGGGAACACCATTTCCCGATTGGACCAGTAGTTTAAAACATCTATATTTATTACCATGTTTTTTGTGTTTGGAACCACTGTGCGGTGTGCCTTTTAATGGTTAAAGATAATTAACTGATAAAAGCCTTGACTTTAAAAAAAAACTTTAGCAAGATTTTTATTCAGAGATGCCAAATAATTAATCGCAAAAATAAATGTTTGACCTTTTTTTGATAGGACCTTTTTCAAACATTATTTATTTACATAAAAAAGCCTAATATTTTATACTTTTGATAGTAATGTTGATGAGAAAATATGAAAATGTATTTCTTTGCTAAAAAATTAGTTAATCGATCATGAAATTTTCAATTTCACAAAGTCTAAAACATTTCCACATTTATTCCGTTTTCACTCTAAATATTGCCTAGTTTTTTTAAAAATGTCCAAAAACCACGATATTTTTCCAAAAAAAAAAAATTATAAATCTTTTAACCTTAAAAAATAAATTATTTATATATTTTAGAATAACGATTTGTTCACAGAATTATATAAAATTAATATTTTTAAAATTTTAAATTTGGTTGCTAATATTTTCACTAGAGGGCGCTTTAAGGTAAAAAAACACCAATTTCCTAATGAAGCATGGTTCTATATACATATATGCAAAGTTTGGTTGAAAAATATCCAGTGAATATAAAACGTGTCGTTAATGAGTTAATACAAAGTAATTGCTTATAAAATAGTATAAAACAACTCATTGCATTTCATTAAATTATTTAAGTTTTTTTAGACATTTTATTTAAAGTTGAAATTTTTTCTTAAAAGTATTACATATAACACTACACTGAGAGAATTCTCAACGTTTAGTAACGTCATGATGCTTGTTAGGAAAAGACCCTAACCACGTGATTGATTACTACACTGATAGAATTTTCCTTCATAGTATTAATGAAACGATTTCATTAAAATCGATTCATTGGTTTAATGAAAAATTTCATTAACTGAATGAAAATTCATTAATATTGGTATTTTTTCATTAACATTTTTTATGATTTTTTCATAATTTCATAAAAAAAATTCATTAAATCAATGAAAAATTTTCAAATTTTTTTCAATAAAAATTTTGACTTGTAATAAGAAAAAAAAATTTTTTTTTTACTATCATTTTGAAAAAACTGAAAAATTTCTTTTAAACAGAATTAACCAAAACTTTGATATAAATAATTTTTTTTTTTTATTAAATTTGCCTAGAGCTAACATTTTCTGAAATTTGAATAGTTGGTCACTAAATTCCAGGAAACAGATTCTCCATGAAAAACGATATAGTTTTGTTCAAAAGAAGACCTAAATTGTTATCGTTTTGACGATGTTACACAAAAACGTTATGCTAAACGATGATACATTTTTGTTGTTAACAACATTGTTAACAATATTTAACATTTTTATCTAATATGGTCGTAATTCAACTGGACTATAATCGTCGATCGTTCTACAGATTTCCAAGCCAGATCGATAAAAAATTACATATTTTGTACCGACATATAAGAAAATATGTCATCTCTTAATACAAATTATAAAAAATGTAAAGAAAGATTGAACCATTTTGTAAAAATAAAACAATAAAAACAGAAATAAATAAAAATTGGTTTAAATATTTCTTTTTTATGGGTAAAAAAATTTTATTTTCAAAATTTGTAATTGTATGCTAAAATAATCATAAAAAGTGCAAATTATTAAATATCAACTAAAATATTTCATAACTATGAATATTATTCATTAAACACATGAAACTTTCATAACGATTAGGCATGGATTAATGAAAAAAATTTCATATACTTTATGAAATTTTCATTGGGTGAATGAAAACATTCATTCAAATTGATTTAATGAAACACCTTTCATTGACTCAATGAAACGTTTCTTTGGGGACTTTTTTATGAAAAAATTCATTGGAGTAATGAAGGAATTCATTAATACTACGCACAAATTTCTATCAGTGTAAGAAGACAAAAATGGATCAAAATTGATGATTAATAGGTTTTTTTTGTTAAAGTTCTGCCTATTATGGAGGCTCTAGCTTTTCTAAAACTTCGGGTTCTGATGAGTTCTTTAGCCAGATCGAAATACTAGTATCAACCTAGCTAATATGTTTGATTTGCTTTATTTTTGTAAATATGCGGAGGTTGAAAGCTCGTTATAAATTGAAAATAACATACAAATAATCTCTATGTATATAAAAACAAAAATCTAATAAAATTCTGAATGATATTTATGAATTTTTGCATAGAAGCAATGAACTTGCAATTGAACTCGTGTATTAAAAGTTTTCAATATATTAATGTAAGTTTTCATAATTTTTTTTTTTTTTTTAAATACCATTTTATTAAATAATAGTGTCATTTACTCAATGAAAAAGTTTCATTAAAAAAACTGTTTTATAAAAAGTATGAAGCTTTTTATTAATTTTAACAAATTTTTAGTTTACTTTCAAAGAAAATTTTCATTATTTTCCGTCGAATAAAACTCTATGTATAATTAAAAAGATTCATAAAAAGATAATTTTTATTAAATTTATGCAATTTTTCATAATTTCATTTACGAAAATTCAAGGAAACATATTTAATTTTTTTTACTAGTTTTCTTTTATAAAAATTTACTGATTATGTTAAATTATATAAATACAAATTTTGTTTGCTCTATTAACATTAACTAATCACGTTGTTTACTGATGATTGTAAAACCATTATTTTTTTTTTTTTTTATTTATTATTTTTTGTTTAAACTGCAAAATCTAGTATATTTACTGCGGTTTTGTTAAACACTTTGGGTAAAGAGATTATATTTATTTTCAGTTTTCTACACTATCGAGCAAATAAAATTTCACTACTTCTAAATGTTGACTATGGTTGTTGAAAAATCCTTAAATAAACATTGCATTGTTTTTAAAATACTAATATTTATTAATTGTTTATTTAAGTTAAAGTCATAAATTAATCGTACACAATATGGGATTTAGTGATATTGGTCAAGTCAAGGAGGGGTACAGTCTATACACAGTTGGCCTTGCATCATACGACTGATAATAAAAAGTGACATTGATTGGTAATGATCGAGAAAAATGAAAAAAGGAAATAAAAAAAATTTAATAAATATATTACGGAAAATATTGGTCGCTTTTGGCAGACAAATTTACTACATAACAGTTGAGTTCTAGCTTACGAAATCCTTTAAATCTATTTCAATTTAATAAAAAAAAAAATTAGATCAAATTTTAGAAAAACAATAAATTTATAACTGTTTGATCGAAAGTATATTTAAAATCGCGCGCCACCGTGTTGAGTGGAGCACTCATTTAACACTGGAGCGCTCAGTATACACTGAACACAGACATTGTTAAGGGGCTTCGTTTTTTTCGGAGCGAGATGTAATACTCGATAAAAGTTGTGAACCTACATATTCCTTTAAATCGAAAATATCTTATATTACATTTCTTGACAAAAAAAGTGTCAGAACGAAACTAGTTTTTGAATGTAATAAAGTTTTTGATAACATTTATTAACGAAATTTAATTTATGTGAAATGGTATTTGGTTGTTTGGTTTTCTTAAAAGAAAAATTATAGCTATTGTAATTAAAAAAAAAAAAAAATTCTCCTAAAAAAATGCAAAAAATCGTTGTCCATAAAATTTTAAAGGGGTAGGTAATATTGCAGAATCTGCGCCATACACTGATATAATTATCCTTCATGGTATTAATGAAACAATTTCATAGATTTTTTTTTCGTATATTAAGAATAAAGAATTTTATTATATCCAAGAAATTTTATTAGTATTAAGAAATTTTTTATAAACTTTTTTTTCATAAAATTTCATAGTTTCATAATAAAAATTCATTCGATTTCATTATTTATCTCTTCATAAATTTAACGAAAATTTTCGTTAGAGCTATGGAATTATTTCAAAGATTCCAAGTGTTCAACATATTTTATAAAGTGCTTTATTATTTCAATGAGACCTTTTCTTAATTTTAGATTTCTATGCAATTGTTTAAAAAATCATATGAAGTGGTTCATTGACTTAGTTTCCAATGCATTTTTTCATGAAGAGTTTTATTAATTCAAAGAACTTTTTAATATTAAAAATAATCACTGCCTTTAATGAAACCTTTTTCATAGATTCTATGAAAAGTTTCAATGGACGAGTGCCAGTGATAATTTTCATTAAATCTATGAAGAAATTCATGGATGAAGTGAAGATAATTAAACTCTTGGGGGGATTTTTCGAAATTGTTTGATTTCTCACATTACCTAATGATCCCATTATCACGTTTAAATCTTTGTCGAAAATATACAATTTTATTTGAAGAAAAATAATGAACAATTTCAGTAAACTAATGAAACAGTTTTCACAGAGTAAACGAAGGAAGAGGGCAGTAAGTCTCTATATGGTCTTCCTTTCCCTTAAGGTGTCCTCAAAGTTGATCTAAAAGTATTATTCATTCAAGAGGCAAAGAAAATCTTTATTTGACTTGAGAAATGAGGAGCGTTTGGCGGATATAAGGATGACGTCTACACTTAGAATACTATGTAGGTAAAGACTACAGCAAATGTAGTTAAAAATGTAGTTCTAATTTATCTTGAAAAAAGGACGACTTACATTTCAGTAAATTCATCTAACATTTGGCTTGTACTGTTAAAAATATAAACCTCATTGTAGTAAAAATGAACCACATATGTAGTAAAAAATAAACAAACATTTATTTGTTTTATTTTTTTAAATAAGAAAAAAAAATGAATGTAAAATCATAATACAGTAATTTGATGTGGTTTGATTTTTAAATGAACTACAGTTGTAGTCAAATATTAAGTTTCTTCTACAAATGACTTAATTTATTCTACTTTTCACTTTAAAATAAAGATACTGTATTACAACTCTAACAACTACAAATATTTACAGCAGACGTTCCCTAAGTGTAGGTACCTAATTATTTGGAATAACTGGTAAATCACTTTGAAGGCAAATTCAAATTGAAAAACTAAACCAATTTAAATAAATAAACATAATTTTTCTAAAAATCTTAACTGTAAACTTTTTCCAATATGGGCTAACCAAAGATGTACACTGTTACAGCCAAAAAACCGTAATTGAATAAATACCGTCCAAAATTAAAATAGTTCATTTAGTTCATTATGCTTCATTTAGTTCCCGAACTAGTAAAATATAAACCGAATGAATTAGAAAAGCAAACTAGTTCAAAAATGGAAATAAACGAAATGAGCTGTAAATTATGCGCGCTTGAGCTTTAAAGATTGAATACTATTTTTAAACAATTCCCGAAAAAATCAATTCCTTTAAATTAAAAAACTGTAGCTGGGAATATATTCGCATAAATTCACTAAGAGGGAATTCAATCAAACAATACGATTCAAACAATACGAATTCATTCGATTTTTTAGTTATTCGATTATTCGATTTGGTTTCTTTCGATTGATCAATATGGAATTCAAAAAGTTTTATTAATTTGATATTAAAATTTGGAAATTATAAAACTTAACATAATTTCGAAACTAACCAGTGTAGAAACTGTAATGACATGCCATTACTTTTCTCACTACCAGTAATGACACCAGCTTACTCTCTGCATTACTTTATTACAAATAATAAGGGCATACTAATAAGTAGTTAATTTTCCCATAACTTGACTACAAAATATAATGCGTACTTATACTTAGTCCATAATTTTATCATTATTTTAAATAAAAAGTAATGATCTAAAACTTTTTTCAAAATCTATTTTTAGGCTCGTTATTTTTTCACTTCTAGTAAGTGTAAATATAACTACTTACTACTGATTTTTTGTAAGCTGGAAAGTAATGACATTTTGTACAAGCAAAACATTTATGTTTTTATCTATCAAGTATAACGTGTCGAGATAGCCCTAAATGGTAGAGCGGCTGACTGACAGAATGGAGACCCGGGTTCAAGTTACGTGTGGGCATATTTTATTAAAAAATGGGAAATAAAAAAATATTTTTTTATTAAATTTAGTTTCTTGTAAATGTATTGTTAGACTCAATATTTTAGTCCGCACAGGTAAGCATATAGGAAACCACATATTTTTATATTTTTTGTAAGGTGTTTAGTAATGATGTCATTATTTTACGCCTACAAAAGTAATGAGATTTGCAAATGACAATTGTAAAAAAATATATAACCACTTATATCACCACTTATACGGTAATGCTTTTGTACACTGGGTTTACATATTCGGATGACTTCAACATTTTTACCATAAAAAAATCATTTGAATTATTTGTAGTTTGAGATTTTAATCATTTTCTAGTCAATCAGAATTGAAAATCGTAACGGGGTTTTTGAAGTTTTGCTTGGCAACATGAGAAAATGAACATAATTCGAGAATACATAAGACTCAAGAACATTTTAAATAAAATTACTTAAAATTAATTCGATGAAACAATAAACACGGAACAGATCAGATGAATATCTAAAACTTAAGGTCATATCAGGGCCTTTTAAAGATATTTTCAATGTTAAACTAACTGTCAGGAGAACCATTTGAAAATATTTCAATTGTATAAATTTATGGTAAAACCTTAAATCTGTCAAAATTTACTGACAAAATTCACACAATTTTTAGGTGAAGGTTGTAATTGTTTTGTTTTATTTCAACAATCCAACATATTTTTAAATTGTTTAGGTCAGTTTTCAGAGACAGCACTTCATACTTAACTAGCAATGAAACTTAACTATTAAATTTTAAATAAGACGACGACACATCAAAAGATTTTTATGATATGTGACCTTAAAATGTTTAACTAAAATTTGAAAAATAAACATTTTATTTTAGAATATTAAAAAATATTAATTTGTTTAAATATTTATTTAAAACAAACTAAATTTAAATATGATTTTTTTTTTAACCAAAACATATTTTCAAAATTGTATTTGAAAATAATTTAACCTAATTATTAAATATCAGGGTTGGCAATTTTCAATGTGTTTTAGCATGAATTTTACTTTTAATTTAAATTCTTGGAATATTGTTTAAAAAATAATATAAATTAATTTTACTCATCTAATATTTCAATAATTTGTTTTGCCTGTGTTGTGGAAATACAGTTTTTACTCATAACATTATGTCATTGGTTTACTTTATGTACGCAAATCAACAAACATTTTATTGACAGCTGTCAATTTAATTGTTGTTATTCGAAATTTCTTTCTTTTTTTTCAAAATAAAGAAATTGACAATTACTAAAGAAATTGACAATTCGCACACCATTCAGCACCATTAGTAGGCAAACATCTCATACTAATGGATTTCCTGTCTATAAAAATAAAAATTGTTTTAAAAATGTTTTAAAAAAATAAAAACAAAAGTAAGGGAATGTTGCCAATTGTGGAGTGTTCTCTTAAGTGCACCTTTCGTTCGAGTTGTCAAAACTGTTAAGTGTTATCATGGATTTATTGTAGTTTCAAAAAATCGCAATATAAATATATAGTTTTTTTTATAAATATAAAAAGTGAATAACAAACAAGTTTGAAAGAATTGTCAAAGTCTGCTTTTTGTAAACGGTAAGAATTTTATTCACAATTTTAATAAAAAATAATTAATTCCATAAAAAACTTAGTCTTAAGGTACGTTCACATTAATCAAATATTTGAACAAAATTATTTTATTTTATGTTCAAACTATGATCAAATATTTGATAGTTTTTGTTTGTTCAAACATCTCTCAAATAGTGTCAAACAAAATAAACGAAAAAGTATTTGTCGAGCGTTCAGATTGAAACAAATATTTGTATTAAATATTTATTTAATCAAAGTGTAAAAAACAGATTTATTTAATCAAAAAACTGTTTTTTTAAAAATTGATCACTCGGAATCACTCTCGGACCTAGCCTATTTATGTTATAAGGGTATATTAATACTCCTGTGGAGCTTTCTCGCTTAGTTTTGGAGATACTGAAAATTTTAAAATATCGTCAGTTTGTAAAATGGCTTGTATCTCGAAAACTAAGCATGATATCACAAAATGGACAAAATTTTTGCAAACCTTAATAAACAGCCCCATACCGACAACGCAAATGTCTACAGTGTTCCCATTCCAATCATTCCCCGTTTCATTCCATATCGTTCCATTTTGGACCAATGTTCCATTCTGTTATCGGAATGATTAAATTTTTATTTTCACGTACGACAACACAATTGTGTACAGTGATCCGATTCCAGTCGTTCCCCGTTTCATTCCATATCGTTCCATTTTGGACCAATGTTCCAATCCATTATCTGAGTGATTAAATTTTTTTAATATCTATTTACATTTCAGTTTTTTTATAAAGCCTTTTATTAATAAATTTATTCAAAAAATTTATAATTGATGATTTTACCACCTTTTATTTGCCATTGTTTGTTCTTACATTTTTTTTTTTGTAAGATCAAATAAATATTTGCTCAAATCAGAAGAAAATATTTGATAGCTAGTGTTCACACTATGGTTAAGTTTAGCAAATATTTATTTGAATGCAAATAATTTTGTTTGACCAAAATCAGCTGATTTTCTGTTTGACACACAAAAATATTTTGTGTTCAGATTACTGCAAAGAAATATTTCATGTTTTTTGACAAATATTTGACTAATCTGAACGTACCTTTAGACGTCATATTTAAATGTGTGAAATATACTAAAATATTAAAAAAAAAATGCTTCTAATTGGTTGACATATTGGTAAAACCAAGATTGGCAAATACGAAACAATTTAAGTATTTTTTTATAAAATCTTAACTGAAATATAATATATTTCAATTTATTAGATTAACTTGATTAATCGACCAAATTTGTTTGAGTTATTCGTTACTCGAAATTGACAATTTAAATTTACTTGAACAATTGTTTGATTAAAATTCATCGATTAATCGCACTTAAATAGCTTTACAGCGATACATAAAGCGTTTTAATATACAAAATTAAAATAAATTTTAATTTATTATATAACTTTTTTTAAATAAAATACCATAAGAAAGCCGTTAAAAGCCCAAAGAGTTGGCCTACAAGCTGATGTATTTCGATTTGGAATGCTTCATTTAGTTTTTTTTTTATATAGCCCAAGTAGCAGGTGTAGGGCACATTAGGGTACATTCCCTTAAATATGTAAAAATTTGAAAAAAAAACAATTACTAAAAACTAACTTAAAATTCTTCACTCATATTGTACTTTAAACATGTCATTATCATTAATAATCAGTTTTTTCGTGTTTGTTGAGTGCTGGTTTTCAGTCTTTCTGTCTGACCGGTCTATTATTTTTTTCAATATATTCAATTACACTACTCAACAAACTTAAACTTTTTGCAGAACCTGAAATACATGTTATTTTAAGATTAAGACCGAAAAATATTTGAATTTTTGCAGTCAGAAACTGTCAGTGGTACAAAAAATCAAGCACTGGCATACCACTGGCTAACAGAGTAATTGGAAATGTATTACTGGCAGAAGTGTTGTTTAAGTCGTTTTACCATCGCTTTCTAAAATAGTTTTGCCAGTATTTGTTTTACAATAACTTCAGTGGTTCACAAACAAAACAAAAAACAAAACATTGGCAATTGATAGGCTAGAACCACGTTGGCAAAAAGTGTTTTTCCAGTGATATCCACTAAAAAATGACCAACGGCTCAAAAGCCTTACAACTTTTAGAGCATTTATTTAATAAAACTGATGATGTAGTCTGAAGGTTCCGAGTTCGATCCCGGCTCCAGGCATATGTTTTTATATTTTTATACTTTTTAATATTTTTTTTTATCTTAAATTGATTTTTATGTTTCTGGAAAAGCTTTTTTAAGACCAACTTTTGTTTTATTTTCCACCAAACCTTATGCCAGTGCTGACATATTTGAGCAGCCAACTGTTACCCAGCAGTTATCATTCACTTACGTTTCAAGCTATCATGTATTATGTCTCTGTAGCTCAGTGGGTAGAGCTGTAAGCTGCCAATCTGGCGGCCAGGGTTCGAATCCCGCCTGAACCAAAAAAATTATAAATGAACTTTTTTAAATTTTATTTCGGAAAATCTATTGTTAGACCATCTATTTCATGATTTAACCAAAATTTTTCCAACGTTGGAAATTTTGTTTTCCCAGTGCTTGTCACACACTTATTAAACAGACAGACCTTTTGTCTAATGATGTTGTCACTTTGGGATTTGGAAAGCATTTGTACCACCTGTCAAAGTGCCTTGCCAGTTGTGGTCCGTTTGTTTTTTTCTGATTGTTTAGAACTAAACCATACTAAAGGTATAAGGTACGCTGAATCCAAATCTGCTCTCAGCATCACTTCGAAACACTAAAAAATCGAAAAAGGGTAAGAGTAGCGTATTCAGGTGCCGTTGCAAGTATTATGAAAAATATATTCGCATTTAGCTGAAAAATCGGAGAATTTTTTTATATCAAAATCGAGACTTCTCCTGTCAGTACCCTATGGGGAATGGGACCGGTACTGCGTGTGCCACAGGATCGGTACCTTCGTGCCAGAGACCGGTCCTCTGCATAGTGGCATGCCACAGCACTACCAACAGACTGTCGCAAAAGGAACATGTCGTATAAAATAAACGAAAACTAAACAGCTTGCAATGGGTAAAATTCTGGCCAACTGGATTTTTCTTGTCAATAAGCATTTTGGTTAAGTGGTATGTCCTCCCTTTACCAGTCACATGATTGATAATTTTAGGACAATTGCCACTGCTTAACCCACTTCAGTATTAAATTATACCAGTCCTGTGATAAGTCCTTTTAGTTCAATTGACTCCTCATTCCCCATAGGGTATAGCTCGAACGCATGATGTCAGAGTGTGATTCTAAGACCGGATTTGAAAAGCATAGTTTAGTTTTTGTGTCAAATTCGGCATGAATTTTAAGGTACAAAAAGTACTTACACATACTCAAAAGAGCTTCCCACTTTAGATACGCTGAATAATAATCAGTTTTTTTTTTAAATATAGCGGTTTTTATATTTACATCATTCACCCCATTTTATCGTATATTTTGCTTAATTTTCACAGTTTAATCGCAAAATCATATTTTTTAAGAATATAAATCTACACAAAATTAACTTTCATTTAAGTATAATCATGACGGTGTCTTACCGGTATTGCAAGGAAGTGGCAAATTTAGCATGTTTAGTTTTATCCTTATACATTTTATGTAAACTAGAAAAATTAAAAATGTTAAACTAAACATTACACTGAACTCATTTTTGTATTAAAATTTCAAATTCATTGAAAATATCCTGAAATATTTACAAAATAAGACAACTTGTATATAAAAAAAATAAAGTATGTAACATAAATATAAAAACCGCGATATTTCAAAAACTACACATGAGAAAAAAAAAATACAGATTAGGATTCAGTGTACCTTTGTACTTTTTGTACCTAAAAATTCAGTTCGAATTTGACACTAAAACTAAACTGTGCTTTTCACACTCTGAACAACAAAACGTTACAAATTCTTCAGCATTACCCTATGGGGAATGGGACCTGTTCTGCGTGTGCCACAGGATCGGTCCCTTCGTGCCAGAGACCGGTCCTCTGCTAAACAATACCCTATGTAAACAACTGGCAACTTTAACATTGGCTTGTCATAGGTAATTTTTCCTGCTTTAAACCACATAGTGGCATGCCACAGGACTAACCAAAGATGGGCATACCACAAGACTGTCGCAAAAGGTCAGCTTCCAATGGGTACAATTCTGGCCAACTGGCTTTTTCTCGTTAATAAGCATTCTGGTTAAGTGGTATGTCCTCCCTTTACCAGTCACAGGATTGGTAATTTTAGGACAATTGACACTGCTTAACCCACTTCAGTATTAAATTATACCAGTCCTGTGATAAGTACTTCTTTAAGCAGCCACGTTTAGGTCAATTGACTCCTCATTCCCCATAGGGTAATTGTATAAATGTATAATGTAATAATATGTTTTTATATGAAGAACATTTGTAATGCATGTTCTTGTAATGCATGTGGAAAATTAATTAAAATTCGAATTTATTTTCCAAATATTTCAGGATATTTTCAAAGGATTTGCAATTTTAATACAAAATTATGTTCATTGGAATGTCTAGTTTATGCAAATTGACAATATTTTAACATGCATAAAATTTAGAAGTATAAAACTAAAAAAGTAAAATTTTCAATATCCTTGCAGTACTAGAGCGATATCCTGAATATAGACATGATTATACTCAAATTAAAAATAATTGTTTGTTTATATTCTTTCAAAGATATTTTTTTGGCCGTTGAGTAGTGTTATTTTTTCAATATATTCAATTATCAATTCAAATTTCTTTTTAACATATTTCTATCTACTCTGACCCATGAAAACGTGTTCTAACATATTTGTTTATTTCTTTCTAAATAGAAAAAATAAAGAAAAAAAAAATATACATAAACCAAATTAAAACAAAAACAAAATCATTTTATTCCCATTTATAGTTTCTGTTTTTTCTTGAAATATTTTTATTTTTCCATTCCAATCTATTAGCTTGCACCGTTATCAATCCAAGCCAACACTCCCTAGAGCATTTGAATGTTTTATAAATTTGCCCTCACTTGACCCTTTGAAAAATACTAGGGTGATCGATTATTAGACATATTTCGAAAACCAGTTTTCGGTTTTTCCGAATAGTTGAAATTAAAAAAACCGGCTTCGGTTTCTGGAATTTAAAGAAACACGGTTTTAATACTTTATTACTCAGTTATGTTCAGAAATGCTCAGTTATGCTTGAAAAATTATTATTTATTTTGAAAATGCTTTTTGTATCGTTTAGAGAAATTTTCGATGGTTATCAAAAACAATAATAATTTTTAAAAATCATTGAAAAATCTTATTTATGAGCGCTCCAAAGCTGCTTCCTGACCCAGGCTTCCTTAGAAACACATTTTGAATTTATTATTCAAACAATTTATTAAAAAATATTCATTATTGAAAGCGACTAAAGTCAAAAATGTTTCAGAATATTTATTTAATAAACAAAATTGGTGTAAAAATGTTAACAAATTAAAAAAATTTTAAATCAATTTTTTTTTATTGTAATAAAGAATGGCCCAGTTATAATCTGCACGCATTCATAACGTTGTTACAGCGCCCCCAGTGTATGAAATTTTAAACCATTTACATATGTTGTTGACAAGACTATACCGTTATTTGACATAATTTTCAAGTCTGTCATTCGAATAGTATTTCGTACAGACGCCATGGAACAAAAAAGACGTGAAGAAATTTTGAACATTTTCTTAGAAAATCTAACATTCAGTGGTTCGAAAAACAAATACATGACTCCTCCTAACTGCCCACAATTTCGACCAATCGAAAGATATTGGGCAAATGTAAAAAATAAATTGAAGAAGAGTAAAAATAAGCATAAAATGAAGTTATAATGTTACAAAAATGGAACCAGAGTGCTATAAAAGTAAAGCCGAAGTATGTGCAAAAATTAATGGGGAGCATCAACAAACATGTCCGTTCTTTTATTCGTAACAAAGAAAATTAATTTATTTGTATGATTTTCCTTAAAGCTGAATAAATTTCCTTTAATTTGGTGTATAATTTATAAAAATGTGTGTGTTATTTACAAAGTTATAACTACTTTTGTGCGTCCAGATTATAACTGGGCCATTCTTTATATTTATATATAAAAAAGACGAATCATAACACTGAAACAATTCAAAATTAGTTCTCAAAAAGAACAATTTTTAAGCGTATGGAAAATTTGAAAGCCTTTTGCTTTATAGTCATCGTTAATAAACCCTCCTGCATAAACCAATTTTACAAAAAAAAAACATTTTTAAAATAAATTTTCAGCATATGTTAACAATAAATTTTGTAAATTAACAAAAGTATTCGACAACAAAAAATCGACAACGCACAAAAAAAAAACGGTTTTTAACCGGTTTGAAAACACTGTTTTAAAAATATTGGCTCGATCACCCTAACAACTACACTCTATTATAATTTTCTATGGTTTCAATTTGTTTTTATTCTTTGGCTGCTCTTTTTTTATTGATAGTATTATTAATTTCATTTTTTTTTTATTCTGAAATATTTCAAATCAAAACATTTAATTGATATTCATTTGTAAATGCAAAGAGTTATCAATCCATTACCTTTTTATTTGAAATTAGTTCATGAAAAAAATGTATGGTTGGATTTGTATAAAAGAATTGTAATCGAAATTTTAAAGAGTTTTTATTAAATGGATCATTTTTTATTTGATTGTTAATACAAAACAGTACATATACACTAGGATGCCCTTAAAATAACGATTTGTCGATTTTTGTCTATTACACCGTTTTTTTTTTTTTTTTATTAATTAATAATCATATAATTACAAATTATATACTATTACCCTAACCGAGCACTAGCTACTATGGCCTTCGGTGCGTTGTAGCGAATACAGACCAGTGCCTCTGATAGGAATCGAACCCACGACCCCCGCACTGATAAGCCAGCACGCTACCAACTAGCCTACTGGGGCGCACTACACCGTTTATTATTATATTCGTTTAATGGAAGAAACTGATTTTTTTTGGAAACCGTTAAATCGTGCCGAAAGTTGTCCGAAAATTATCCAAAAATTATTCAGACATGGAGTTCTGACTTCACCGGATATCATTAACCCACTTTAGCCTGGCACCTAAAATAACCCACAAATTTTTTAAAAATGCAAAAACTTATTTTTTTTTAAATTAATTTAAAAGATTTTTGAAAATGCCTAATTTGTAGATGTCGATTGCTATTTTTTTTTAAATAATAGTTTTTATTAAAGAAAAGAAAAATAAATTGGAAAAAAATATATGTAATTCGAGTTTGTGTTTGCTGCCAGCCACCTCTTTCAGGGATATTATTTGCAAATTGTCAAAAATTGAACAAAATTTTAATGTTTATATCAAAGTTTGTATAAATTTCGGAAGAGTATCACTTAAATTAGATTACACAATAATTATCTTTACTTTTATCTTATAAATCGTTAACCCTTAGTGGCCTGGGGACAAAAAAAGACCCATGGAAGTTAATTTTAATTATAACTACAAGATTTTAAAGCCTTTGAAATAATAGAAAAAATCTTCTCATGTATGATAAGAAATTCAGTAGTATCAGTAAACAATAGTTTTTAGGTGATTTTTATATAAGGCGCCCAGCAAGGACGTTAACTTTAAAGTTATTTCCGAAGCATGTAAAAATTGTTTTTAAAGCTTGATTGCAAATGTATTTATACACAGATTCACGAATACGAGATTGATAAAATCAACCACAAATGTAGTAAAAATTAAATACAAATGTAGTAAAAACTTGAGTAATGTTTATTTGTTTTATTTCTTAAATAAAAACAAAAAAATGATAAAATTAATATAAATTCATAGTTCAGTAATTTGATGTGGTTTGTTTTGTTAAACGAACTACAAATGTAGTTAAAACATGTCTGATAATAATTAAATTAAGATATTTTGGAACGCAGCAAAAATTTTGATTCCAATAATGCCTATACACTAAATAGGGTTTCCATTTATTTAAAATATAGGTTAAAAAGCTTGCATAAAAGACGAACAGTTACGAATATCTGAAAAAGCTTACATACCTAATCGATTAAATTTAATAGGCATTAGTATAGATATTTTTTTAGCTTAATTTAACTATAGAGCAATTCCATATGAAAACGATCAAAATTGGCAAATTTTTGGACGACCCCTCTCCGATTTTAAAATAAATAGTCTCAATCGATTGCCCAGCAAAAAATAATGTACCTACATATTTTTTTTTTTTATAGTGACTGGTTTAGTGGTGGTGTGCACCACTGTCATGTGACAAAATTGAAGAATTCTTCATAAGGGACCTCATTGAAAGTTGTTTTAAAAAAAACTACTAAAGCGATCGCAACGAGTGATAGCTCGTTGGAAAGGTATTGAATCAGGCTTTAATTGAAAATAAAATTTTCGTGTGAGATTTTATTTGTTCGGTTTTAGATCATGACAAATTTTTCTCTAAATTAACAGAAAAATTATAATTTTTATATGATAATTTACTTTGACTATTAGAAAAAAAAAAAACACAGAAAAAGTTATTAGACACTAGCATGAATGGAATGCATTTTCTGACCCACTACGGTCTTCATCAACATTCTTCGTGCCATTTTAGTGTTAATCGTAAATATCATCTATTTAACTCACACGTTGAAGAAATTGGGTAACTTTAAATCCCACATTACTCTGTGTGTTGAGTTAGAATGAAATTTACCACGAACGATTTCTATTTATAGTGTGTTTGTTTTTTCTCTAGTCATTATCATAGTTGCCAGTTTAACTTTCAGTTAAAACTTTAAATGGCAGTTCTTTTCTCTAATGTCATCATATACTATCCTTCTACATTAGCAAAGCATATCAACAAACATTAAAGATTTTTTTTTCATTAATACATATTTCCTAATTTTTCTTGTTAAATAATTAAAAATAATTCAATTATAAAAAATATAAAAACAATGAGAACAAGGTGGTCTCTTAAATGCTCTTCTCCTGTCCAAACAAGGAGTCGGGGCCCATTTTTTTATTGCTGATTCTTAAAGCAAAAATTATGAGGAATCCAAAAAAAAAATAAAATTAGCCGGAAAATTTAGGAGCTTCTGTGGAAAATCGGAAAATTTAATTTTCATGGGAAAATTTAATTTTCATGGGAAAAAAAGGTAAATTTCTGAGAAAAATTAGGAAACTTTTATTTTTCAATTAAAGCCTGATTCAATACCTTTCCAACGAGCTATCACTCGTTGCGATCGCTTTCAATGAGGTCCCTTATGAAGAATTCTTCAATTTTGTCACATGACAGTGGTGCACACCACCACTAAACCAGTCACTATAAAAAAAAAAATATATATGTAATTACATTATTTTTTGCTGGGCAATCGATTGAGACTATTTATTTTAAAATCGGAGAGGGGTCGTCCAAAAGGTGATCGCTTTCATATGGAATTGCTCTATAATTCTTTAACAAAACGCCAGTTTTAATATCACTTAAAACACATTTTTTGGAATAAAAATGGTATCCGACATGTTTCGTATACCACTTAATGCGTCTCCAAAAGCTCTTTCATTTGGTACCCCATCTGTCTAAAATTTTCTATAAAACAATTTGAAATAAGCCGAAAACCCTAAAAATGGGTTAATTTTGACCCCAATTTTTAACCCCTAAACATGAGATTTTGTCGATAAAAATATACGTGTCCCTTATCACATAACCAAATTTCATTAAGATGGGAAAGATTCCATTGGGAGACTCCCCTTATCAGTGTAAGTTAAAAGTTTTTTTATAAATCACCACAAAAAGTGTCACAGTAAAAACAATCGAAAAATCGGGGTATGTCAGTAAAATCGTTCAATATCTCATCCCCTATATATCTCAATCCCAATCAAATTACTGATTATTGGCTGATTGTCAATTTCGACCGAAGGCGATTAATCGGTCGGATAATTTATGACTTAATATTAGCGGCCCACATTCGAAAAATTTCTTTTTTTAACAAAGTTGCATATTTACATCACTCAAATGACAAAATCTATACAATTGAGTTATAAATTTAAAAAGTTAATTAACAAAATACCAAAAAAAAACCCAGCATTTTAAAACTACTAACAAATAGACTTTTGACTAACACAACCACAATGTTAGCTAATTTCTTCTAAAGTGCAAATTAATGGCCAATAGCGACAGTATCGTCATCATAATCTATCTTTATATATTACTGTCTGCCTGCCTACCTGCATGCAAGATAAAGTAATAAAAGTAAAAGACTTCATGGTTAGAAAAAGGAAGAAAAATGTAAAAATTTACAAAGGATTTGTGTAATAGACCTAAATTTTTATGACTCTATATTTAATGACATAAACATTAGTTAGATTAAGCAACTACTGTTGTTAGCGAGTATGGATTTAAAATAGCAGGCAGTCGAGATGGGTTGCATGGTAATGGCCAGATTAGGCCATTGTCTGCTGCTTTCATGCTGTGACATTTTAATGCAAATAATTTTATGATTAAACAGCCACAAAAATTTAAGTGAAGAGCTTGATCATAAAATAAAGAGATTTATTTTTGGTATTAAGAGGACATTTTTCAAAAAAAATTTGAAACATCATTTAAACATTTGAGTGGTTATTTTTAATTACCTACTACACACAAAAAAATCGTTGCCAAGTAACTTGGAAATTTCGACTAATAAAGTTTTTTTCTCATAAATTATTCAATAATTAACAGAAACAAATAAAAACCTGGTAAAATGTTACTTGCTTTCGCATAACTTTTGTGAATAAACTTTATTAGTTGAAATGCTCCTAATTACTTGGTAAAGATTTTTTTGTGTGAACTTTTCACACTACTCGACGGCCAAAAAACCCTGGCTAGACCTAGGAAAGCTAATTCCGAATCTGGCAAATATTTTTATCTCATTTGAAGTTTTTGAAATATCGCGGTTTTTATATTTACATCATTCATTTGTTCGTACATCTTGCTTAATTTTACAAAATTTTATTGCAAAATCTATTTTTTTTTTTAATTTATCTTCAATTTGAGTACAATCATGACGGTCTTTGTATCAGGATATCGCACTGGTATTGCAAGGAAGTTAAAAATTTTACTTTTCTCAATGTCCTGAAATATTTATTTCAATAAAACATAATGAAACATCTTTCGTTGATTCATTGTATTAAAGAAGGAATTCATTAATACTACGCACCAATTTCTATCAGTGAAAAGAGATGTAACTTTAAAGCGATATCTATAATCTGTATCCCGATAGTCTCAAACCTTTCAAGGTAAAAAAAAACTTAAAATTTATATTTTACGTTGATTTATGTTTATTTTCATGCTTTTGTTTTTAGTTTTTTTTTTTAAATTTGGCATAATTGACCCAGCAAAATTTTGTAGAACAGATTACCTTTGAATCTGTTCTACCCTAGCTTCTTTTACCACCGGTTACATGGACCCGGTTCCAGAACAGTTTCTTGGGAGTCAAAATGTAAGGTGTCACTGTCCCAGAACCAGTTCTATAACTGGTTCTAGTTTGGAGGTAAAGCACCTATTTTTTTTTTTTTTTTTAAGAGAAGCAACACCCAGGAAATTCTTCCTATTAATTGATGTGTTGCTTTCTTTGGAAAGGGGATAGCGGAGAGATGAAAGGTGTTGAAAGATGAAGGGCTTCAAACATGGCAACACTGTAACAGAAACTACAACATGTTATAATACAGTATTAGTTGTTCGGCAGCCTGTTATTTGGATTTTACTATTTTACTGGGTAAGACAAAATACAAAATTAAAATTTTAACAAAAAAAAATTTATCATTAACCAAAATGTGTCTCTCAAATTGTGTTATTAATGCAAAGACATCAAACGAGCTATCGAACAGTATATAAAGCTTTGTTTAGTTTTCAGTTTAAGTATCATTTTGTACAGTTTATAATTTAAAAGAAAGTTAGTGCGAAATTTAGATTTTTTAAATTTTCTCAAAAACTATAAAACAATGAAATCTGAAATGTGAAGTTTCTTAAAGCCCAAGAAATTTCCTTTAATTTGAGTATAATATCGAATGGAAAAGAATTTTTTTTTATTATTTTTACTATTCATAGGATGTGTAGCAAAGCGCTAAAATGAGCGTTAAATTTATTTTTAGACTTCTTTAAGACGTTTCGTCAAAAAATCTTCAGCGGTATAAGTTCGGTTGTCAAAGGATGACATGCGTTTTTTAAAAAAGAAACAAACGAATACGCCTAAAAAATTGTGTGGAAAACACTCATTTTTAAAATTTTTGATGAAAAAATTTCTAAACAAACTTTTCTGAATATCTGTAGAGAAGTAGGGCATAAAAATATAAATTAAATTTTTTTTCATATTCTGAATAAACAGGGAGAATTTTTTTATAGTTTTAATAAAACTATTTTTGAGGAAACTTTTTCATTAGTCGTATGAAATTTTTAATAACTAAAATGAATTTTTCATTAAATTTTATGAAAAAATGCATTAATAGTGAATTTTATCGTTGATCTATAAATTTATGTGTGAGATTTTATTTGTTCGGTTTTAGATCATGACAAATTTTTAATTTAATGAAAAGTTTCAATGAACGATTTCTAGTGACATTTCATAGATCTATTGCAAAAATTCATTGATATCATGCAAACGATTCTCTCAGTTTATAAAGTGGAAATTTGGAATTACAATCAATCCTTAGAACAAAATATAAATTTTTAACTTATTCCCTAATTTCTTGTTTTAAAATCGTTTGAAACTTGTATGGACAGATTTTAAAAATGCAAACTTTGAATTTGAATGAAAAAAAAACTACGACTTAAATACTATACTAAAATATGGGTTATTGGATATGGTCATAACTTGAAAGAATTAAAATAATGTCGTTCCAAAGTTCCTAATTTTAGCTTTTTGAGTAAAGTTTTAGACAATTCCTGTAAACGCGACCTCAATGAGTTGCGTACCTATAAAAATTTTCAAGAAAACGACAATTAAGAAAGTACAACTTTGTACATTGTTAGTTTTTTTTTCCGAGATTTAAGGTCTCAAGTTTCCGGATCCAGATGCCTTAGTGAACTCAAAATTTGTATTTGACTTAGTTCTCTGATATACTTTATAGTACTTGAAAACAGTGATGTCAAAAACAGCAATATTTTAAGTTGAATTGAGATGGTTCAACCCAAATATAAGCACATCAAAAACTGCAAATGAGAAAAAAACAATTTTACAGTTTAGGATTCAGCATACTCATGTTTATTACAAAGGCAGGTTCTGCAAAACATTTAAATTTGTTGAGTTGTGTAATTTGCTAAAACTTCAAATTATCTTTAAGAGGGTAATTTTTGTATGAATTTGAAAAATGATGATTTCATTTTTTAATTGCTTTGCAGATAGTTTGAAAGAAGTAATTTGTTTGATGTTTAATAAGAATTTAAAAATCTTATTAGCATAAACCATATGTTTTTATAGGAAATTAAAAAATTTACCGGAAAATAAACAATGTTTTGCGAAAATTAAAAAGAATTCCTATACAAAAATAGGAATTGTTTTTATTTGAATTAGTTTTTGCTAATGAAATAAACATTTTCGAACAAATATGTTTTATATTCAAGGCCAATTAAAAATACAAACAAATATCTTAAATTTCGAATAAGAACCGCAAAAACTACTTAATTTTTAAAGACAAATTCCTTTATTTTATACGAGGGTGAGCTTTTTTTTTTGTAAACAAAATGAATTTGAAACTTTTTTTTCGATATCAGCACAACTTAATTGTAAAATAAATACTGTTTTATTGAAATTCGGGTTTTAAAATTACAAAAATTGATTTATACGAAAAACCAGTATTATTCCCGACAAAAAGTTAAACTTAATAACGAAGTTATTTATATATAAAAACCGGTATTTTTTAAGGCATATCTAACAGATACCGGTATTCTTTCTTAATTTAGTTTTTTTTATTTAAAGGCTGAATAATTCTGAAATATATTTTTATATACAATCGTTGACTAAATTTTTTATTTCTTTTTTTTTTTGTGTGTTTAATTGTTTATGTAAAACTTTATTAACAACCCTCGTATATTGCATACAATCTCGTATATTTGTTAAAATCACGACAAAATTTTCCATATACAATTCAAATTTAATGTATTTGAAAATAAAATGAAAAGCACATTTTTCTAGAAAAACAAATTATATTGATTGAGTAAACAAAAATGTAATTCTGAAAAATTTTCCTTTAAATTTTTGTTTAGGAAATATGTAGGTAAAAAATATTACTTACTCTTTACGTCTTTAAGAAAATATAAAACAATATTTATATAAAACAAAACGCTTACCTGCAATGAGAAGAAAAAGAAATATAAAATTAATAAAATTTTCCAAAAACTATAAAAATTTAAGCATAAACAAATAAATAATTAAAATAATAATCATAAATATTGAAAATCTGTTTTTCTCAGTTATAACAAAAAAAAAATATATATTTATTTATTTTCATGTGTACAGTAAAACCTTCCAATAACGGATATCGCTATATATAATACTGGATTTTTGTAATCAAATTTAGATTTTAGCGGCCTCCCATTAGCGAAAAACTTCTCTGCAGTCATTGCTGTCCGCTATTGGAAAGGTTTACTGTATCAGCATTTACGCGGAAGTAATTTCAGTTTTGTAAACTTTTTAATATTTATATTTATTTTAGTTTAAGTTTTATTGTGATTTTATTATTTTGCGTGGTTTTAGGTTATAAGTGTCAAAGTAATTATTTTTACACCCACATGGATGGAGGACGGATTCTGTTGATGTCTTGCTTAAAAATAACTTTCTTACATTTGTATCTTATAAACAAAAAAATATTGTGTAATATTGTAAAGTTTTTATTTCGCTACATTAACATTTAAATATATTTTGTTTAAGTGTCAAAAAACAAAAAGAAATAATCAGCCTTGTTACGGGTGTCAGGTATTTATATTGATACAAAAAATACTCCACAAAAAGTATATTGTATGAAAGCAATGTATTTCCGATTTCAGAAAAACATTATAAAAAAAAAATCTGTAAAGAAATTTAAAAGTTATGCTACACCTGCCAATACAATTTTAGAGAGGCTAAGACACAAGGACTTTAAATATACTTTACTAAAGGCTTAAGGTTTACTAACTCCTAATCTGGCCTCGGAATCTGTAGGCAAATTTAAGTTATGCTACACATGCCTACAAAATTTTGGAGAGGTGAAGACCTTAGGACTAAAACATACTTTTCTAAAGGCTTAAGGTTCGCTGAATCAGAATCTGCACGCAGAGAAAAAAAATATGGTTTCAATATGATTGTGACCACAAAACTATGTTTCCTACAGCAATAAATGGTCGTTTCAATTAAACTATGGTTGTATCAATCATAGTTCACCAATAATATGATTGCCTTTATCATGTTCTAGTAAACATTTCTCTTTCTTTTCAGTTATCATATTATTGTATTGACTACAATTATACTATAGTATTTATTATCATATTTCTCTATCTAACTGCAGCCATATTAGATTTGCGCCAACTGTAAGATGATCAGTCGGTTTTTCTTGTTAGCGTCTTCGCTCTTTTAGTTACATTCTTGTTTGAGATTTTGAGAAAAGAAGTTGTGAGAAACAGTCAGCCACAACAAATTAAATAATATTAAACAAAAAGACATTAAAAATGGACAAACAACGTAGTGGTGGTATTTGTAATGGTGATTTGTTTTGTGGAAGAAGAAATAAATTGTAATCTCAACTCGGTCTGCCCTGGAATTATAGGCAAAAGTTTAATTGTCGCGCACCCCTTAAATAAAGTTCTGGTTTATTATAAAAAAGTGATAAAAAAGTGCTTTATTTTTCAATTGTTTGTAATTACGCAAAAAAATATTGTTAAAGAAAAAAAATGTGAAAGAAAAATTTAAACAAAATGCACGTGTTTTTAAGTATGTAGTACGAAATAATCATAATATATTTGTAATAATCATAACATGGTAATAAATGAGGACGAAATTCGTGCCCATGATCATAATATGATAACTAGGACTATAATATGGTTATAATGCAATTATATGATTGCTGCAAACATGGTTTGATCACTCTAAATGTATTGTGAAATTGTATTCTTAACAATATTTTTATGCGTGCTTTATTCTGTAATCACATGTATAGCTGACACAATATTTCACAAAGACAATTTGATTACTTAAATTATTTTAAACCTAAGTTTATTTAAATATGTGAATTATTAAATAAATATTCTATTAAAAAAACATGCATATCTTTTTAATCAAGCTTCAACAGAATGCTGGTAGAATACTGTAGGGCTCATATTATGATAATTCATACAAATTTCCAGAACCATAATATGATAATATTGGGATATATTTGGAACCATAATATGGTAATCTAAGTACCATATTGTGATACAGAAGCAGATAAGAGTATGATTGTCACAACCCTAGTAACATGGTTGTCGCAATCATAAATCCAACAATGTATGATGCTCTTCGAATATGGTTCCCTCAACCATGTTTTATCTTTGCGTGCGGCCTCAGAACTCCTCCATCACATCAGGTTTTAGTTATCTTACCATATTGTTTTCAAAACTCAGGATTAACCCTTACAATATCTTATCTGGTTTTTGAGATATCTTAACATAAAGTTTAGAAAAACTCGGGTTTTTACTATAATCGAAACGTTATAAAATCGCTTGTTATGATATAGAAAGATTGAAAGACTGAATTTTCCAAACATTAGGGAGGAACTTTGGATGATATAACAAATTTTGAGAAGAAGTCATAATACGCGATGTTATAACATCCCAGATATGGGTTGAACCATCTCAACTTAACTTAAAATAGTGTATCAGAGAACTAAGAAAAATTCAAAATTTAAGTTCGCTGACGCTTCTGGATCTGGAAATATGAGGTCTTGAAAATCGTAAAAAAATGTCAAAATTTACAAAGTTGTACTTACTTAATTGTTATTTTCTTAAAAAGTATTACAGGTAGCCAACTCATCAAGGTCGCATTTAGAAGGTTATTAAATTACCTTTAATTTGATATACAACATGATTTTTTTTTTGAAAAGGTCAAAGGTCACATCTTTTGACCTATAATTCGGGAGGCTATATCTTTAAAAACGATATTTTTAAAAATCTGAAAAAAATGTATGTTTAAGATTGGTTCCTTCCCTAAAGTTACGAAAAATTTCCGAGTGGAGGTATTTTCGTAACTTTAGGGAAGGAACCAGTCTTAAACATATATTTTTTTCAGATTTTTAAAAATATCGTTTTAAAGATACAGCCTCCCGAATTATAGGTCAAAAGATTTGACCTTTGACCTTTCCAAAACAAAAATCATGTTGTATATCAAATTAAAGGTAATTTAATAAGCTTTCAAATGCGACCTTGATGAGTTGCCTATCTATAATACTTTTTAAGAAAATTACAATTAAGTAAGTACAACTTTGTAAATTTTGACATTTTTTTACGATTTTCAAGACCACATATTTCCGGATCCAGAAGTGCCAGTGCATTCAAACTTTGCACTTATTTTAGTTCTGTAATAATCTGTCTTCATACGAAAAATCATAAAATTTGGAGAAGGTAGTGTACACCCATTGGTTGATTTGACATGGAATTACCCATATGGTAAAACCGGGATTTTTATAAACTTCATGTTAAGATATCTCAAAAACCTAATAATATATTAGACAGATAAAAGCTAAGTTTTGAAAACAATAGGTAGGAATTTCAGATGACATAAAAAATTTTGTGAAAAAGTAATTTTTAACGTTCCGAATATAGCAAAAAAGCGGGTTCTTCTAAACTTTATGGTAAAATTTCTCGAAAACCTTATGTGATGGAGAAATTATGAGGCCGTATTCGGATTCAGTGGACCGAGGTCTTGACCTCAGCAACATTTTTAAGGCATGTGTAGCATGACTTTTAAATTTGTCTACATATCCTTTTTAAATAAGGTTTTCAGAAAATAAAAGCTTTATAATGCAATGGTAAACCGGGTTGCCATTGTTGTCCGAATTTTAAATTAAGATTTTTTTTAAAAATTAGAATTTATAAGAATATTTTAAAAAACTATTACTTTGTTTTTTTTTTTAATTGTTTAAATATTGCTGTTTTTATTGATTTCTTAAGAGGGTAAACATTTGTAAATGGATTTGATGTCCTTATTCAAGCGGAAAATGCATTAATATGCATTTTTTTTTTATTAAATCTTTGAATTTTTCAGCTCAGATAATTTTTTTAATATAAATTAGTATTCTTAATATTTTTAAGGAACTCATTCATCTTTTTCAAGTTTGTTTTCATACATTTTTATAATAAACCAGTTTAATCTTTTCTCGATGAGACAATCATAAATTATAAATTTTTATATTTTATATTTTAAACTAATTTAAATGAATTATTTCTTAAAATAAATAAGCTACAAAAACACAAATCGACAAGAAAAATGTTTATTTTTTTTAATGTTTTATTATATTTTCACCTTGGCCAAATGATAAATGATTGCAATTGCGTGTGCGTTGTTAAACAGCTAAACGCGACAGTTTTTTTTTTTTGTTTCAGCCGTTTCTTTTTTTTTAAAATTTGTTTAAAAAAATAACGTTTTTTACAACAAAACCTAATAAACCAGTTTGTGTTTTTTTTTGGCGTTGAACACAACATAATAAATAGATTTAGAAAAACACAATTTTTAAATATTTTTTTTTTTTAACAAAATAATGAGACAGATTGGCAAGCTTTTGAAAAAAACATACATTTTTTTTAAGATAAAAAAGAAACAAAATAATGTTTTGAAAATGTTGATAGATTTCAAAAAGAAATTAGGGCAATTTAAAAGAAAATTTTGTGGGTTTTCTAAATATTGTTGGTTGAGTTTTTATACTTTTTCATTCAAATTTGAATTTTTTGTTTATGTTGAGGTTTTGAATTTATTTTGCCTGTCATATCTAAACATATTTAGTTTATTTGTCTTTCTCTATTTTACAAATTTGTACGTATTTCTTCAGTATTGGTTGATAATTAGGTCACCATGGTGTATATTTATTTATTTTTTTTTTGCCATGAATTTATTATTTTTTTAATTTTTGTTTTACATTTTGTATATTTAGAGAGCACGTTAAAAGAAAGTCAATAACCCTCGATTTACGAGGTTAAATAATACTAACTGGGTATATATAAAATTCCCAGTGTAGATAAAGGTCTTAAGGTGAGATGGTGCAAACTTGAGAAAAATCGGAAATCATTTACCCGTGCCGTCCCGATTTTTGAAAACTTTTCTTGAACTGCTTTAATAAAAATATCCCCGCAAAACTTTGGTAATGGGTGCGATAAAGTAATGCATTACCTTGTAATGTGTACTCCTTACCTGTATCATTATTTTCCAACAAGAAGTAATGAGTTACCGATAATTGAACACTCATGGATTACCTTGTAATGAGACCTCATTACCTTTTACATTACTTCAAAACATAAAATAATGACTTACCGATCATCAATTACATAATGCATGAATTATAAACGTAAAGTAATTATTAATATATATTTTTGAAAATCTATTTATAGACACATTACTTTGTGATTTTTTGTAAGCATAATGGTAAGGTGTATCTTTTTGATATCACAAACTAAAACACGAAGCACAACAACTCATGTACATTTTAAACAATAAAATATTATATGTATCGATAGCTCAGTTGGTAGAGTTCTCGCCTAACTAATTGTTAAATACCAGAGACCCCAGGTTCGAATCCCAGCATGACCAAGTTATTTATTTAATTAAAAAAAGTTATTTATTTAATTAAAAAAAAACACCTGTAAAAAAAATGTTATGCATTTTTTTAAGAAAATCTATTTACAGACACATTATTTTTTCCCACCATGTAACCATATAAGTAACCAGTTAATTTACCCCCTACAAGGTAATGAGTTACTTTGAGGCTTATCGCCTGTAAAATTCATCAGTGAAGTAACGTGTAAAGTAATGCATGAAGCCCTATGGCGATACATTACTTTAGCCATGATTCGGTAATGTGTGGTTTTGCTGGGATGTCTTGCGACACATAATTTTTAATTAATGTTGGCATGCTAAGCACGAATATTTAAATATTTTTGAATTGGGCCTAACGGGTTTCGAGATATTGCGACTTGATTTTTACTAAAAATTGAGTTGTTTTATTCCATTTTACAAATTTTTTAATAATTATTATATTTATTTATTTGTTATTTTTGCACTAGCAGAAAGGACAAAATACTTTTAAATTGAGCATAATTATGTCAATATTGGTTGAAGGATAACTTGTAAATATCTAGAAAAAACAGAAAATTTACATAGTAAAATTTCAATGAAAAATACACATGATTATTGAAGGAATATTTACTTTAACTTTTGATGTTCATTAATTAATGCTTTGATTGGTGGAGCCCTAGGCCCAATAGTTTTGTGGTGCGAAATTTAAGAAAAAATCGGATTACTTAACCCTTGGAGACCTGCGCAAAAATATTCTGATATGAGGACCAAAAATTAAAATTAACTTTAAAACATATATTTTGTGATACATCATCTCTAATTTCAGACATAATTATGAAAGCACGTTTTGTGTAGTATTTAAGTGCAAAAACAAAAAATTCTAAGATAATTTTTAAAAAATTTCTAGAATAGAGGAAAAAGATATTTTTAGTGAAAACAAGTCGCAATATCTCAAAAATTTTTAAATGATGTGTCGCAATACTAATACGCTAATGAAGCAATTTAAGAAAAAATTTCAAAAATCGAAAACTATTGTAGCTGGGCGCTACGGGTTAAAGCTATCCGATTTTTCTCAAATTTGTAATAAATAACTTTTATACCTAATACTACAATAATTTGAACAATAAATTGAGTAAAGTACATATTTGGCAATGGCAAGTACTTAGAATTGTCATTACAAATCTCATTACTTTTATATGGGGGATGTCACGCAAAATAATGACATAATATTACTAATCACCTTACGAAAAACCAAAAAATATGTCGTTACCTAGTGTGTACAAAAATATTGAGTCTAAAAATATATCTTCAAAAAATCTAAATTTCATACAAAAAAAATATTTTTATTGAAAATTTTCTTTAATAAAATCTGCCCACACGGGATTCGAAGCCTGGCCTCAGGTTGTCAGTCAACCGCTCTACCATTTGAGCTATCTCAACATGATATACTTGATAGATCAAAACATAAATGACTTGCTTGCACAAAATATCATTGCAAATAATCAAAAATAAGTAGTTATATATGTACTTATTAGAATTAAAAAAAGTAATGAGTCTAAAAACAGATTTAAAAAAACTTTTTAGATCATTACTTTATATTTAAAATAAAGATAGAAGTAAATACTTATGGGTAACGCATTATTTTTTGTATTCGAATAATGGGAAAATTAACAAGCTATTATTAAGTCATTATTTGTGTTAAAGTAACGCAGAGCGTATGCGGGTGTCATTACTGGTAGTGAGAAAAGTAATGACATGCCATAACCTTTTCTACACTGGATTAAGTAAGATTTTTCTTTCTGTTTGATTTTTTTACTTAATCCGCTCAATGCAATGTTTTCTCGCGTAATGTATAAAATTATCTAAAATATGTATAGCGTTAATCGAGGATAATCTGTTTAAATATTGAATATTTTGAAAGTTTAGTATAACTTTGTTGTTAGTTTATAAATTTAGTTATAAAGATATTTAAATTAAATTTTTTTTTGATAATATGACAAGTGATTGACATTTTAGTTTCATTAAAGAGGTTTTGTAAATAATGTTCAACACTATAATTAAAAGCTTAACAATCTCAATATCAAAATATATAAAAATCCCCCACATATCTAAACGTAATTTGAATTTGGCACATTTGCAAAACCCAATTTATAAGGAAATGATCGCTAATGTGGCATGTTCGCTAAAGTGGACCTTTCGTTTTTTTCGTGTTTTTTGCATGAATATGTAAAAAACTGTCATTAGGATCTCTCTATCTACTTAAAAAAAAATCGAAGTAAATGCATACGTTTTTCCTGATTTTATTTAGTAATTCAAAAAAAGCACAACATTAGACGTAATTTTTCGTTAACATATAAAGTGAATAATAAACTACTTTTAAAAAACTTTCAATGTCGGATTTTTGCAAACGGTAAGAAGTTTATTCACAATTTTAATAAAATTAATTGATTTAAAAAAAAAATAATGAATAAAATAATAGAAAAATTAAATGTTCATAGTGTTCGCTAAAGAGGACCATTCTTATTTAAATTTGTTTCAGGTTTTATAAGCTGAATTATTTGGATTTGGAATATTGGCCACATTAGTGAACATTCCCATATATTTTTTATCTTAAAATGTTGTTCATAGTATTTGATATAGTATTTTTGCCTTGATAATATAGACAAAATGTTTTTTAATATCATTTTGGAAATCATTGACCTTTTAGAAAATTTTATATCAGATTATTTGCAAGAAAAAAAGAAAAAAATCCATCCACAAGGTTATTTATTTGTAGTGATATAAAAAGATTCGAATTAATATTATAAGACAAATATATACTTTTTTAAATAAATAACTTCCTTCTTATATTTATTAACTTCTTATTAGTTCAGTGGGTAATTAATAGCAAGAAGATAAAAAAAAAAAATACAATTATAAATTAAGTTTTAACAAAAATATATCCATAGAACAAAATTTATTAAAACTATAATCAATTTGCAATATCATTAATGTTGATTTAATAAGTTATTAACAGACCTTGAAAAAGTTCATTGTTTAGAATTTAAAAAATTTGAAATCAGACTGTAATTTGAACTTTTAGTACATGAAACAAAAGGAAACAAACATTTATTTATATCATCAGACGATAAAGAATTTTAAATGGTTTATAATTGAAAAAATTCGAAAACATGTTTAAATTAGCGCTCTAGTAGAACTATAGGGGAATTTGGGGTGATTTGGTAATACACTATTACCAGTTCTTTAAAAGACCACACAAAGGATTTTTTTAAAAGTCGTTTAATAGACACATCTTACAGAGTGATGAGTTGACTGACTAACTTATTTGTTATTTACTTTTTTGCATTATTTAAAAAAATAAAAAGCTTTGTGGTGAAGTGGTAAATTTGGGGGTAGGCGAAAGCGGTAATATTAAAAATGTAATAAAACAATAATAATCCATGCTAAAAATACGAAAAAAATGTCAAAACAACGAAATCTTTTGTAAAATGAACAAATTTTCGTTTATTTTACAAAATTTTTGGTTATTTTGACATTTATTTGTATTTTTACGCATGGATTATTATCAGTGTATACAGGGTGATCCAGTCACGACCCGCCAAATTTCACCAGCGTATTCCTTGGCTCATTTTATGAAAAAATGTCCACTACAACCATCCCCGAAAATGCAAGCGTGCGAAATGGCAGTGGTTTGAAAATTTTCGGATTGGTGGACGGAGGGTAGTAGGGTAAAATTGCTAACTTCTGAACCAGTGGTCGGATTTTTTTGGGCTTGTTGAAAAGGTCTTTGGGAGACCATTCAGAATCAATAAAAAAAATGTGAAATCGAGATACAGCTTTTAAAAAAAATGGGAAAAAAAGACATAAGAACGTGCACATAACCTTAATTTGCTATTTTTTATGCTCACACTTTTGGCTTATAGCTTGTTCCGGCGAAGCGTGAAAGAAAAAAGAATAATCAATACAAGTACAAAATAAATTAATATCCTGTATCACAATGGCCACATGTGAGGCCTGTTCAAGTGAACTTATTTTTAATCAAAATAAATAAATGGACCAAAGTTAATATATTTAAATAATTGTATACTAGTATACGAGGGCGGTCCCAAAATTAGCCGACCTAACAAAGAAAACACAAAAAATTTGGGAAAATTTATCTTTATTTCTCAACATAATCTCCTTTTACTTTTCCCAGCTATACAATGTTTATAGTAAAATAGCCATCAACCACAGACTCCACCTCTTCATTGTTGGCAAATTTTTTGCCACCGAGCCATTCTCTCAAGTTTGGAAATAAAAAATAATTTGAGGTAGCTAAATCTGTAGTATAAGGTGCGCGATGAAGCAATTCGAACTTTAATTCAGTGATTTTGGCCATCGCAATAGTTAATGTGTGAACTGGTGGATTGTCTTGATAAAACAACACTTTCTTCTTCGCCAAATGCAGCTTTTTCCCTTAATTTCAACACTTAAACTCTGCAATAACTTAGCATAATATAAGCTGGCGCAAAAATAACCTTCCGATGTTTTTTTTTTATTATGTATTTATTATGTATAGCATTTTGTGACAGGAGGATTACTTTTGCGCCACCTTATACTTATGATCGCCGTTGATTGTTTTTCCTTTTGGAAGATAATCAATATAAACCATCCCGCGCGCATACCAGAAAACAGACCCCATGATCTTGCCTGCAGATGGAACGGTCTTCGCTTTCTTTGGACACGATTTTCCCATTCCAGCCCACAGCTTTGACTGTTCCTTTGTCTCAAGTGTGAAGTGGTGGACCCATGTCTCCGCCATGGTTACGAGTCGACGCAAAAACTCGGATTTATTGCGGTGAAACATCGCCACTCATTAAAACATATTCACGGTGCTGTTTTTGTTCTAAAACGCGGCACTCATCTTGCGCACAGCTTTCTCATATCCACATTTTCGGCCACTATGAGATATGTAGCACTTTTGGAAATGCCTATCATTTCAGACAGCTCACCCATCTTCAGCCGACGATCATCCAATAGTCGCTTCTGGCGTGGACACATTAATTGGTCAACCACTACGGTGTTCGTCTATGATGGGTCAAAAAAAAAAAAAAAAAAAAATAATACTAAACAACGTGGAGCCTTGAAACATAAAACATATGTTCTATTGCCGCCATCTATACGTCAGTTCAGCTAATTTTAGGACCACCCTCATATACTTCACATAAAAATCACAATTTGTTTTAATAAAAAGTGTGTATCCCTATAATCGACAAGACCAACTCTGGACGAAGTTAATAAAATTTATCACAATTGCGACATATGATATATAAAACTTAATTTACAACATTTTTTGTGTACACATTTTTCGTGTACAGAGCACGGTTTAGAAGAGTTTTAGAAAGTGAAGAGTACAATGAGTCTTTAGAAGAAAATTAGAAAAGTGGCACCAATCGTCGGGACAGAATCTACTATAATTTCACATAAACTGAATTTTTAGAACTAACAATTACCAACGTGGCGCCAAACGAAGCTAGTTTTAGTTATTGCTATATAAAACATATTTTTTGGCCAGTGGTTTATGTTTTTGCTAAACTAATATACAAGTCAAATTAATTTAAAAATTTTTTTTATAGGGTTAAACATTAATTGCAATTTTAGTAATTTAATGTGCCAAAATCCCAAAACATATCACAAACTCAATGAGAATTTTTTGTTCTCGTCTAGGAGCGTGATTCAATATTTAAAATATCAAAGAAAAACTAAAACAAAAAATTATCACAATTTTATTTGTCATCTTTCAAATAAAGGGTGTCCCAAGAAGAACGCAATTTTTAAATCTGGCAACATTCGAAGTGTCATTGTTTGACATTTGAACAATTGTTATTGTTTGCTAGTAGAAGGTACGATGTTAGTAAAAATGGAGCCAGCTGACCATGGACAGCGAAGGGAGTTCGTTAATTGGGTATTGGAGAAACAACATGAAAATGCTGATTTTGCCGATAAAATCATCTTCAGTGACGAGGCCCATTTTCATCTTGATGGCTTCGTCAATAGGCGGAATTGTCGCATTTGGGGTGAGGAAAATCCTCGAGTGATTCACGAGAAGCAAATGCATCCTCAACGTGTCACTGTGTGGTGTGGTTTTTGGGCTGGAGGAATCATTGGACCTTTTTTTTATGAAAATGAGGCAGGTCAAGCGCAAACAGTCAATGGTGTTCGGTATCGTGAAATGATAACCAGTTTTTTCTTGCCTAGAATTGAAGAAATGAATGTGGAGGGCATGTGGTTCCAAGACGGCGCCACATGTCATACAGCCAGAGAAACAATTCAATTGCTGCATCAGTCATTTCCCGGTCGTGTTATTTCGCGTTTTGGAGATCAGAATTGGCCGCCTAGATCGTGCGATTTAACACCATTAGATTTTTTTCTTTGGGGTTTTTTGAAGTCGATGGTTTACGCGAATAAGCCGACGACGACTCAAGCCTTAAAAGAGGAAATTGGACGCTGCATTAATGAAATACCGCAGCATTCATGCAAAACGGTCATTGAAAATTTCATTAAAAGATCGCGTGCATGCCAGCAAAGCCGCGGCGGCCATCTGCACGATATATTGTTCCATACATAACCTCATTCTGTCTACTTTACGATATAATAAAGTTTCACGATTTTTTTTAAATATCTGAGTTTTATTTAAAATTTAAAAATTGCGCTCTTCTTGGGACACCCTTTACTACTCTGTTGTTTTGAGAGATCTTTGTAGCAATGTAACCGCATTGACGGCCTAACGATGAACTGAAATTTGGTATGTGGGTTTCAAATACCGCATAGACATCCGCTTAGAGAGTGATATTTAGAAATTTCTACGGGAAGGGATAAAAAGAAGAAAGTCTAACTTTGGCGGACTGCCCAAACCTCTTTTCGTAAAATTTAGACATTACAAATATATTTTGCATCTAATATAACATAACTAATTGATGTAATCCTTTCTGGATATCTGGACAGAAGTGGGACAAAAAAGGGGTTAACAAATGTAAAAGTTTTCCCAGTGATGACTGAGTAAAACCAATAAAAATTAGAGCTTGAAATTTGGTATGTGGGTTCCTTATCCCGCGACGGCATCCACCTAGACGGGAAATCACTCCGGGAAGCATCAATAAGGGAATAGTCTCCCCCTTGGCCGCCTACACAAACTGCTTTGGCCAGATATTTAAAATAGATGGTCCCTCTAATATGACCATAATTACTGCTATGAAATTTTTTTTGGGAATTTTGGTTAGGAATGAGATAAAAAATGGGAGTCTTCCCCTTGACGGCGGGGCCAATCCGATGAAGCGAGGTACTTGAAATTTGGTATGTAGGTTCCAAAACCCTCGTAGACATCCCCTTAAATGGGAGTTTTTGAAATTCATTCAGAGAGGGACAAACCGTTGAAGCTAGGAATAAGACGTATAGTCTTTAGATACATCCTCTCGCGAAGAGATCTGTTTAAAGCAATTTAAATTTTTTGTATTTGCTTACTAACTGACTTAATTAACATTATCAAACGATATTATTTATATCTAATTAACTCAATACAAAAAACTGCACTTAGTAACTGAATATATTTTTTTTTTTGTTCCTTTCAGTGCAAATAAATTTGTGTTTCTATGTACATTATACAAACAAAATATCTGCAATACTAGTCAAGACAACAAAATTCATATCTTATGCAGTAAAAAACAAAAAATACAACGAAAAAATTGCAATCAGCATTCTAGTGACCTACTTCGATAGTTTTGAATACAACGATATATGCTTCGTAGGCCTTTATTTTAAATTTTGCATAGATTTTTAGAATGCTCGAGAACAATACAAAATTGTATATGAAGGCTGAGGCAAAACAAAAACAAAATATTAATCTAAAAAACTATAATAAATATCTAAACAAACAATATTTGAGGAATTTCAAAAAAAATTTTTGTTATAGAAAAAAATATATTTTTTAAATATTTTTTTCTATAACATGAAAAATATTTTGTTTAAGCATGCTAAATCTATCCGCGTTAATCATACATCTTTAACGGCGCAAATATTATGGCGGTTTTAAGTTTAAAGCAAATTAAAAATATATTAATATAATAAAATTACAGTTTTTGCTTGGATTAAATTAAAGTTATATATATTTATTTTTTATTTTATTATTAATAATCATATAATTACAAATTATATCCTATTACCCTAACCAAGCACTAGCTACTATAGCCTTCGGCGCGTTGAAGCGAAAACATACCAGTGTCTCTGGTGGGAATCGAACCCACGACCCCCGCACTGATTAGCCAGCACGCTACTAACTAGCCTACCGGGGCGCACTGATCAAAATATATATTACACCACCAAAAGAATATAAAAATACACCTCCAAAAAATGTTTGCTCATATATAAGAACTAAAAAGAAAAACCGCGGTTATTTTACAGGGTTACTTATTTGCTGGAAATCATATTAAATACTTTCAAATTCGTAAAATTAAAAATTTTATACACAGAGAGAATATCTTGATCGAGTTTTAATGAAATTTTGTGCACTAAACTAATGAAGTTTTCTTGACAATGTGAATGAAAAGTTTCTTAATCTTTCTGAAAAATCTTCATCTAGTTTCAATAAAACTATTTTTAATGAAACTTTTTCATTTGTCGTATGAAATATCTAATAAATAGTATGAAACTTTCCACTAAACTTTATGAAAAACTACATTAATTGAATGAAAAGTTTCAATGGTATAATTCCAATGACAATTCATAGGTATCATGAAGATAATTTTCTCAGTGTATAAGGATGCTTTTTGAGGTTACGTATTAATCCGACGAATAAAGTTTATATATTGTCATATATAGCTTGATATAAATATATATACTTATATATTTTTACGAACAATTTTAATACAGCGCGATAGAGCGTCATATATACTTTATATAGCAATATATGATATCATATATACTTTAATGTATAATTATATATAGGCATATATTATACAATAAAATCAAAGAAATTCTATCACTTTTATATATAATTATAAATGGCATCACATATAATTCTATATAAATATGTGTGTTAAAATTACAAAGTAAAACTCCATCACGTTTATATATAACTATATATAAACACATATGTTAAAAATGAACAAAACTCTATTTTTCAATTTTTGTATAATTATCAGAGAAGACGACAAATAAATTCAATGTATTTGACCATCAAACCGGCCTAAGCATTTTTGCAATAAAATGTATACCACTTGTTCGGCACGAAAAATAAACTATATGGCCAAAATAGGTTTAGAGCGAATCTCAAAAACTAATCCATTAATATTAATAACTTAGGTCATAAATTATTTCTCATACCAATATATAACTACAGTCCAATAATAACACTTTTAGTGCTTTTACTTAAGTAGATATGGCGATTTTCGTTTTTGAAAAACGCGAAATTGAGCGAAAACGCGAATAAACTTCAACATATTAAAAGATTTGCTAATACTACTTAATAAAACCTTTCTGGCAAATTTCATAAAAATCCGTCCATACGTTTTCAAGTTAAGGCGATGGCCTACACATGTATCTTTCGAAATCCTGTATGTCCTTGGACCAAAGTTAGAGCTTTTGTTTTGAAAGTTTAAGCTTCAATCTTATTTTGTGTTTAGTATTAACGGTTTCTAGTCAACATAAATTTTTTAGAAAATTGTGTTCATTTCAAAATATTTATTTTTTGAAATTTTACGAAATTTTAAATTTAACGCTTATTCGCTTACAAACCGTGTCATGCACACAAAAAATTACTTTACAAAATATTTTGTAAATTTAGTTTTCTATCGAAATAGCTTAAATTCTTGTTATAAAAACCTCATTTGGTGCACTTATAGCCAATTATAAAGACCCCCCACCTAGAGGCGGGCTTGACGGTTAGAGCGTTAAAGCAAAAAAAAATATTGTGAAAGAGTAAAAGTAAAAAATTTGGAAAAGCTACATTTTTAAAACAAAACTTCAAAGTTAATAGAATAAATAATACTTCATGAGTATAAAAAGAACTTTAAGTCAGAAAATCTTAAAAAAGCAATGAAAAGCTCAAAATCTTAAGCAAATGCTATTTTAATGCAAAAAAGCCGGAATAACAAAATAAAGCAAAAAAAAAAAACATAAATCAATTAAAAAATTTGGCTTTTTTGATAATACAGATACAACAAGAAAAAAAATTGTTTTACTTTTACATATAATTGTATCTGGCATCATATATTAGTCAATTTAAAATGTTACTGTTACAAATAGAAAACACTAATTGTTAATAAATGTAAGAGAAGATGAAAAAAATCTTGGGGGGAGGGAGTGCCGCACTTTCGACCTCATCGACTAGGTCATCTTCAGACTCATTATAATCCAACACCCACAAGAAACTCAAGGCTTTGATCAGTTATATCTATTGATATTATATACATATATATTCATTGATTACCCGAAAAACATCAGGTTTTTCGTCTTTTCTTACAAGTTTAGCCAACAGCTTTAAATTTTCATTATTATTTGGAATTTTATGAAATTATATAAAATGGGATCTCATGAGATAAGCGTATGTATTCCATTTTTCAGATCAGCTTTTATATTATATATATGACTATATATGATTATATATACCTATATGGGAACTTTTCTCATCGGGAAGCTCATTAAAATCCTATTTGATGTAAGTTCTGCCCGAATTTATACAGTGCTCTAGTTGCCACAAAGTGAAATGTGTTTGGAAAAAACAGCCTCTGTATCCGGCTAGGAATAAAACGAAATTATTTTTTTTGCACTTTATTAATTTAGACCGTAGTAAAGATTTACTCTAGATACTTAACTTTGTTCTAAAGCTAAGTTTTTTATTATAATTGCGAAAAAACAATACAATTTAACTTTTTTTATGTGAATACTTTTTAACGTCAAACTTTGATTGCCATTGTTTTTAAGTATAGTCTAACTAACCCAGTCCATCGTTTCTCTCAATTTAAAAAAAACTTGAGAAATAAGGGGCATCTAAAGTCAGTTGCAACTGGTGCCGAAATTTTTTGAAATAGCTCATATATTGTTTGGCAGCTTTGGCAAAAAAAAAAAAAATATTTAAAAAAAATTGATTTTACAATTACAATATTCCATTCTTTGAAAATTGTTGTTATTTATTAATGAAAAAGATACATATTGTTTTAAATATTCCATATCCCCATAGGGGTATTACAAACAGGCACACTGACTGACAGTCTGTTTAAATTACACTTTTAGAAAAATATTAGCAAACATTTTTGCTATAACTACTAAAAATTTGTTCAAAATGACGTTGCAGAATAGCAAAAATAAATCTTTTATATACATACATAAAATTTTAGTTATATTTGAGCTAAATTTAAGTTGATAGGAAGTATCAAACTAATTTCGTAAAATCAGCAAAAACTTTGCAAAATATTATTAGACAAAAAAAAAAAAAAAATTACAAACAAATGCGAAATTTTCAACGTCTTTTTTAGGTTTTAATTTATGCGACTTAAAATCTGCTCTTCTGAAATCAGCAGTCTACAACTTTTTATAAAATATTTCTGTTGATTTTAGCAAAATTTACTGTCCTAAATTTAAGGTAAATATAGGAAATATTTTGTTAATATTAGTTTTTTTTTTTGTTGTTTTTTGTCTACAAACATTTAGCAAATGTTTTTGCTGATTTTAGCAGAGAAAATTTAAAGGTTTTACTTCTGCTGTTCTTAACTTCCTAATATTTAGCAAAATAATCCGTCTAGTTTAAGCAGTTTTTTCTTGTGAAGTCATTTTTAACTAGTTTTTTTTGTAGCATTTTCTACTATTTTTACAAGTTTATTTCTATGAGTGTACTAAAAGTTTTTCTCTATGGTCAGAATTTTATATTTTTTTATGAGACACGTGCCTCTCATATCATTTTGCTTGGCATATTATTGTAATGTTTATTGCATCTTTTTATTTATCTTTTATTTGCATTTTTGTGGCATATTAACATTTTATATCGTTTACATTCATAAAAAAAAAATGTTTATTACTATTTATTTAGCTTTTATTGTAAAAAGTGAAATTTTTTATGCAGTACTAAAAGCAATGAACTTTAATTAAAATCAAATAAAAAGTTATTTAAATGATACAAGTTTTGTTGTAAGTTTAAGAAACAAAAAGGCTTTATAATGTTACCAAAATTCAGATTAAATATATTTAAATTGAACTTAAAATAGCAGAGACATATACCTATTGCAATGTTGCCAAATTTCACTATAAATAAATTTAGTTATACTCAAAACCGGTTTAATTTATTATTTTCTGTATTAACCCTTAACAATTTTGTTAAATATCGATTTAAAAAAAAATTAATTAAACCCAATTTAACCAAAATAAAAAAACCAAACGTAAATCTGGCAACATTGTGAAATAGAGACGGAGCAGATCAGAAAAATAAACAAAAATCTAAAAATAGAATATTTGTGTTGTTAGTGTTGTCACTTCTGAGTATAATATACAATAACAGAAAAGCTAATAGGAAAGAAAACTGCAATTAAGCTGCATTACATTCGAGGCCATACTTGGGTGTGATCGCTAAACGGTCATGACTTGGTATTGTTAAGTTTGTAATGCAAGAAGAGTGCAGGTTTGATTCTTACAGCCGCAGGCTGTTGAAAAATTTATCATATAAAGACAATCTGACAATTATAAATACACAAATAATAATAGAATTTAAATGGAAAATCACTAATGACGCCTGTCCATAAATAAAAAGAGGCAGAAACTAGTCTAGTCTGATTTAAAAATTAAAAGTGTTTATAATTTTTAGAGAAAAACGTTTATTCTTCTTCTTAACCTCATTTCTAAAAAAAAAAAAAATTTTGGTAAATTAAGTACTTTTTACATTCATATGCAGAGGCATAAACCCTTCATAACGTTGCCAAGTTTCAGTTGCATCAATCTTATGTGATTAATAAGCAAGTCATTTTTGAGGATATCAGTACCTAAAATCAACTTTTAAATCATTAAGCTACAATTTAGTATTTTATAACAATTTAAATACAATGATATGAAACTTTTTACATACTAATTTCAATAGTCTAGACTTTTACCAAAACTTGTTTAAAGTATTAAAACTATCAGGGAACTTTGGAAAAGCACTAAACTTAAGATCTGATTTTCTCAAAATGTTGTTTTATGGATCAAAATTTTGTTTTATTCTGGAAAGCTCAATTAATTTTTAGATCTGTAATCATTTTTTCTATGTCATGCCGTGTAATTCAACACTTTTAAGAAAAATCTTAAATTTGCTAAAAAAAAAAGTTTCAAGATATAATAAGTTACCAAATATGCCAACCTTATAAACTCGATTTACAGATTTTTGGTATAAACAAGTATAACAGTTTATGTATTCAGATATAATTTTATACACTTAAATGTATTGAACATAAATTTATAGTCATATAAACATATATCGCTCATTTACTTCAAGAACGTCACAACTCAAAAAACATGATTTTTGAGATAATGACGCAGAATTATTCGTTATATCACGTAGACAATCTGACAATTATAAATACACCAATAATAATATAATTTAAATGGAAAATCACTGATGACGCCTGTCCATAAATAAAAAGAGGCAGAAACTAGTCTAGTATGATTTAAAAATTAATAGTGTTTATAATTTTTAGAGAAAAACGTTTATTCTTCTTCGTAGTGATATCTTGTATACTCACCTCTTGAGAGAAATTATGTCGATATTTTTTTCTACAAAGTGGGAGTAAATTGAAAACTTTAAACTCGTTTTCTACAAAATCAAAATTTTTGAGTTATGACGTTATTGAAGTAAATGAGCGATATCTTAAACCATAAATATTTGCATCTAATTGTGTATAGCTTTGTGTTATTTCTAATTTTTTTATATGGGGGTATATATAGCAGTATATTACTTTTATTGTCTAATATGCACTTATACTTAATACACCTAACTATATACTTTACTATATAAAATTATATATGCGTTCGTATATAATTCAACATAAATATATCTTAAATTATATAAAACTTCATGTGAACCAACATTAAAAATATTTTTTTATAAATTCATACAAGATTATATAGAATTATATGAGGGGCAATGATTTGAATATTTTTAATTGAATTCAAATATGATTATATATGGTCCATCACAAAGCTGCATTCCATTATATCTGGTGCCATATGAACAATATTTTCTTAATGATTTTATATATAGAACGAGCTAGTCTTGGTGCTTACTTGTTCAAAAGTATTAGCTATGTTCTTTTAGAGGAAATTTACAAAAAGTAAATCCTCTCCCAACATTCCTTATTTTAGTTGCTCCCTGTTCGGAGTTAAATTGTTAAAATAGAGCCATGACTTATTGGCTCCACAGTTTAACCTTTGTAAAAAAAAACTGATATAATTTGATATAATTGTTGAGAAAAACTAGGAAATGTCTGTATAAACTTGTAGCTAATAATATGGAATTATATCTAATTCGATACAATTATATATGAAATTTTATCTAATATACATCAAATTGTACAAATTATATCTAATTCAAAACAATTGGATGTAATTTATATACAAATATATGTTCTCATTTTTCGGATCAAGTTTTATGTCATTGCATATCTAATTTATATATAATTTAATATAATTTGATGATGCCCCACATATTTTTTTTTACATGAGTAGTCTAACATTGAATGTGTTATTTAAAAAAACCTAAGGGTCTGATTTAGTAATACTTAAATGTTGACAAGGTAATAACTCATGTTAGAATCACAAAAAACCAGCTACAATTTGTGGTTGGCCACTATAATTTTAAATGTTATGATTATTGGTATTATCAGTTAAAAACTAAACACCTTTTCATATATATATTTTTTTTTTTTCATTTATGAGTTTTTGAAAATTTGTATATAAATTTTAGCTTTAATAACCATTAATCCTCAAATTCATCAACTTGTGCTTATTTAACAAGATTAATTAAAGGTAATTTACATTTACAACTTTTGTGGTATTAAAATTTTTTTTTGTTACATTTTTAAGGTTTGAATACATGGTTTCGAAAAAAATAACTATGTATTTTAGTATTTTATAGTTTAACTACTTTGTTTATTATCTAATTTAAACTTTTATGACATTTTATTATCGAGGTAAGTGTGCCAGAAGGTTGTGGTTAAAACAAATATTTTGTACTTGGTATACAATTTGTTTTTAAGTATTTTTTCTACATGTTTTTTTTTCTATCTAATCTAATGTAATCTTGTAGTTATACCAATTCAGTTTGTTTACATTGGTCTGTCAATTTTGACACTTGAAACTAAAATTTCGAAATAAAACGCCCTCTAGTGATATAAAAGATTTTGTTGAATTTCTTTAATGACCTCATTTTAATATTTGGTGTAAGACGTTAACGATTTATAAAGTATTTGTAGTTGATAAAGATTTCAAATAAGTTAACGACTCATATGTTCACACCAAAAAACATTGTAATGCAAGCTGAAGAATTGGTAGAAAATATAGTATTTCTGAACCACTAGTAAAGTGGCGCCCAACGTTAGAAAGAAAAGACTGTTCAATGACAAGAACAAATAACCGCTGCATACAATCTGGATAGGTCGAATATAAGCTTTAACAATTTATTTAAAAAAAAAAAAAAAAATACAACATTAAAATAAATTACGAACATGGCGCCCAACGTACAGTTTCTTGCAATATGAACTCAGAAAGTAATGGAATATTATTTGTCCAAATTATCATTTTTATATTTCAACCCTTTACTGTGTTCATGATTAAGAAAAGTTAATGACTAAAAAATTAAGAACAGTGTAATTCAGATTCTGTAGATTAGATTATAGTGGCACTATGCACCGCGACCAGAAGTTGGTATTTTGTGCTGAATTTAGATTCTATAACTTTATAACAATTTCAATCTCAGAAATAAAAATGTTTCAGAATTTAAGAATTACAAAAAAAGTTTAAAACTGAGTTTATTTTATAGAAAAACTAGTCAGAATGTGAAGTAACAAAATTACGGTGTTTAACAGTGAATAATTTATTAGAAGTTGTAAAATATGTTCAGTAACACTCGATCAAAAAAAAAAGTTAAGTCTGAAATACAAAATCAGATCTCATTTGATATAGATCGATATTTATTATTATTTAAGTTTATCTCAAAATTGGGGTATACAGTAATATCCAATTAAATCCCTCATATATATTACATCCCATGAATATTATATCCCATGAAATATAATATTATTTTTAATAAAAATATAGAAAAAATGTAAAGAAAAATAATATGGACATCTGCGCATATATAATTATATATGGGGTTATATATAACAATTTATAATTATATCAAGTTTATCTCAAAATTGGGGTATCCAGTAATATCCAATTAGATCCCTCAAATATATTACTGCAATAAGTTAGATCAAAATATATGTATCTCTAAATAGAGCATCAAAAAATATCTAATTTAAGATCATGATAGATAATAATATATCCAAACAGATAAATAATTTTTGGCGGTAGAATGAAATATTTTGAAATTAAATGGGATTTACTTATATCCCATGACATATATATTATTTTTAATAAAAATATAAAAAAATTTGAAGAAAACTGATATGGACATCTGCGCATTTATAATTATAGATGGGGTTATATATAACAATTTATAATTATTACTTATACGCATAGGAAATACTAATCATGTTGGACCAAATATAATCATATTTCAAACTAAATTGTTAATCTTAATGTCATATATAATAATATTTATATATAATTGCATTATTCATTTGGCACCGTATATGCCCGAGTAAAAAAAAAAATTTATAACGATATATTCTTTAATATAAAAATATATGATCATATAAAATGGCATATGTATCAATATGTATTTATATAAAATAATATTTCCAAAATGTTTTACCAAAAAAAATTCATGTATAAGCACATTCAATCATGTACATATAAAAAAAAATACTATTCTGAATATTATTTAATTATATTTATAAATATATTTTTATAAATTTGATTAAATTTTTATAAAATTAGGTATAACCCAATACATAATTATATATAATACAAACATCAAAAACATCTTTTATCATTGTATACAAATTTATATATAATCCAAAAAAAATTTCTAAGTCAGCAAAATTTTTTAGAACAGAACCTGTTTTAGACAAGCTTCTTTTACCACTGGTTACATGGAACCGTTTCTAGAACATGTTCCTGGGAGTCAAATTGTTAGGTTTCACTGTCCCAGAAAAAGTTCTATAACTTGTTCTAGAACAGGTTCTAAAGCAAATTGTTCTAGTTTGGAGGTAAAGAACCTATTGCAAAAAGGACAAACTACGTATAAAAAGAATCGGTTGTAAAACAGAAATTATAAGCTATTATGATTACAGTATAAGGTATTCTGTAACCTGTTATTTGAATTTTACTGGGCCATTTCAATATTGACAAACATTTTTTTTAATTAAATTAAAATTAACAACGAAAATTTGATGCCCTAAAATATATAAATAAAATTTAAGTTATTTACAAATTTCAATCATATATTTTGTATTTTGAACGCGTTTTATGGAGGTCAAATATATGTAACTTAATATCTTTTAATTTAAATACATTTGTATTATTATGTATTGTATCTAATTGTATTAAATATAATATAACTCTATATCGGGACAAAACTCTGATAGAATTGGATAGTTTTTTATTAAATTGTATATATTTAAATATAATTAGATCCAAAGTGATACCATTTAATACAACAATTTTTCGGATCAAATTATATCCTCTTATATTTGCGGATATATGATTTTATATACACTGTTTTACTCGGGATATTAATTATGTTGGACCATATATTCTTAATTTTAACGTCATCTATAATTTTATCTAGAATTGCATTATTCATATGGCACCACATACATATGTATAAGCACACAAAAATATTTTTTATAATACAGTATATATTATTATATCTTAAATTATATTGCTTATATGTCACCATATATGACTACATATTGTGTTACATATGAGAAAGTATTACTATATATGACAATAGATCTGTCATATCTTATTATGTATAGCATATATGCCTAATATCTAATTTTATAAATGTCAATATATAATAATACATCGTTATATAGAGAAACATATAATCAGATATGACCATGCGTGACAGCATATACAATATTATATTATATTTAATACACAGAAAAAACTAAAAACGGGTTTCAATTAAAAATTTTATTGAATCAATTAATATTTTAATTGATTTTGCACCTACCACTGAAATGATAGTATTTACTAAAAAAAATTGCAGACAGTTTATTAAAACTATTTCAATGAAAATAATAATAATATCAATTAAAAGAGTTATTGTTTTTCTTTACAACCTCAATTAAAAAGTTTAGTTAAATTGATTAAAACTTTAATTGAAACTTGAGAAGAAAACAATGGTAGTTTTAATTGAAAACTCGTATTTTTTTATTTTTGTTTGTAAATTAAATTTACATTTTATTTATAATAAAATTAAAGCTTTTTAATATAAAAATGTATTATAAGAAAACAAATAAAAGTAAAGACAAAATATTTGTTCTGCTTGTCTTGTCTTGAACTTTTTCTTGTAGTTGAATTGCTTTCTTAAAAAAATCACACGCAACTTTAAAATGATAGTTTAATGACACTTATACTTATTGAAAATTTAATTATATACAAAAATAATAGTTTAATTGTCCTTTTTCGATAAGGTTTATTTAAATCCACATGTGCACTTTTATTACCACAGATAAAACACGAAACTAAATTAAGTTTTCGTGCGTACACGAATATCTCAAGAAAAAGAGTGTTGCAAACTCTAGTGAAATAACTACGATTTTGCGTGTATTTGAAATCGGTAAACTATTCAACTTATTAAATATTAATCATTTGCGATTTTTTTTTCTTTTTATTTACAAATTATATAATATATTGATATAATTAAACCTTTGTTTGATTATTTAATCTAAATAAAATAAAAAAAAAAATAGTTTGCCAAATTTTTAAAAATTTTGTTTACATGTTGTCAACACTGTATGGATATATTAGAAAATTCAATAAATTTTTTAATTGAATCAATTAAAAAAGTTGTTTAAATTGCCATTGATATTCAAACAATCGATTAATTAAATATTTTTGGCCCATATTTTTTCTGTGTATGAAGAACATATATTATTTTTTTTACTAGTTCAATTAAAAAATTAAAATTTTTCAAGAATTTCAGCAGAAAAAATAAAAATAATTGATAATTCTAAAAATCTCCTCATATTCACCGAATTCTTCTAAAAAATATTTTAAATTTATGTATTTGAATCCTTTAGGGCATTTTAAGTTTATTTTGACAAAATGCAATCAAATGTTGCTGTAGTTAAGACACAAATCCATTTTGATGTATTTGTTTAAGCTAAGCCACTGTTGTCAAATTTCACTTTCATAATTGAAAAAATATTTTTTTTTTATTTTTCTTTATTTCCATTATACACAAATATTGTTGCATTATATAACTAAAATTTTACTCAAATTTTTACAATCAGTTTGAAAACATAACCATTAAAAACTTTTTTAATGTCCTTGGAATGAAATAAAATAAAAAACACTGGTAACACAATGTCTATTGTGAATTAACCATGGTGGTAACAGTATTGCCACTTTAATGCTTAAACAAACATTCTCACACATTTACATATTTTTGCAATTGTTAGTCACCCTGTCACTTGTTGAGATATGTTACTCGTATGTTGGCATAATGTGTAGTTTGGCGCGCAATATTTTTTTTATTCAAACTAACATACGCCGCACTACACATTCTCACACTAATTGCGTACTTATTTTGAAAGTAGTATAAAAGATAGACAATTGACATGACGTTGATACATATTACACCGAGCAACATTAAATTTTGCACACAAAAGAAACTTTTTACTCACCAACGAAAATTTGTTGCCATATCGGCCGAACAGTTAACTATACTGATGAACTTTGTATTTTCCTTTGAATTTGACAGTTAAAATCGCTTTCAATTATCCCAACAGACATTTATTTAGAGTATTTTTAATTAATATTTTAATCTCTTTTACATTATTGTATTGAAAAATATCATTTTGGGGGAGGACATGTCCCATTTTCCCTCCCCCTGAAACCGCACCTGGCTCAGATTGTAGAGTTTAGTCTTGTAAGCTGTGCATTTCGGGATTTTTCTGCACTAGAAATCTGAAAGTTTTTCTATAGGAAATATGGGTCTGTATCTTTGTATGTTTCTATAGAAAATATGTCTCAGAATCTGATATCTCTAAAAAAAAACCATCGTTTGAATCAAAAATATTTGGATTTTTCCTGTGTGCAACTCAAAAATTAAATTTTGTTGCACAGTGCTATAGTGCATATAAGTTGTGATAGGGTTAGTTGGTAGTATATATTTTGTTTAGAGGTTTTTATGCCAAGATTAATGCAAAATACAACAAACGAAGAAATTTGATTTGAAAGTAGGTGAGTAGTAGCCGTCAGATGTAGAGGTAATTAAAAACTAATTGTAGGTACTGCTTTTCATTCTAAGAATTTGACATAGATTTTGGTATAAACATAAAAACCAGTATAAAAAAAATTAGTATAATGCAACAACGATATGTATCGAATTTGATATAACAATTTGATCCGTAAAATGGTGAATAGTATTGTATATAAAAGATTATATTACATTGAGTTTGATTGGTAGACACAGGGGTATTGATATTATGGTCCGATTATCGACCTAACATTTCTAAGGAAGTGTCGTCAAAAATATTTTTTTGCAACTCCTTCTATAAAAATATCCATGTGACATATATACTCCATTGGTCGTCACGTCAAAATTAGTGAACAAATATCTTACCCAAGTAATAAATAAAGACGTGTCGACTTTATTTCTATTGTCTTAAATACGAATGTGTCAACATTTTTAAAATGGCTTGAGTGGTAAATCGAGTTTTGACTGAAGTTCTAAGATGTACTTTTTATACGATATTTTAAAACTGTGAAGGGATAGAAAAATATGGAGAATAAATATGGATTCAGGAGACAAAAATCTATAAATATCACTTTTTATAAATCAAATCTAAAAAAAATTGCTTAAATGTCTATACGATCAAAAAAAAAAAAGGCTGAAGAAAGCTCATCTTTTTTTATCTTTATCGAACAATGGGATATATGTATATATGTCCCATATTGTATGAGGTGTCCTGCAGGACACTGAGATCCAAAGATCTCAGTGATTCTTGAAATTCGAAGTATTGGACCATGTCCAACCGAAAGTTTTATCTCCTGTTATTGGACATAGGAGATACAACTTTCGGTTGACATAGGAGATAAAACTTTCGTCGTTCGAGAAAATATGTACCAACAATGATGAAACACATATTTTTTAACCTTGGGGTCACCCTAGTTGGGTCTGAGACCATATTGGTCCAAGAAGTTGGTATGATCTGAAGGTTACATCTATTCTTTCTAGATACACATTACACTTGGAAATATCGGTGGGAAAGTGTAGCTAGTACGACAAAAAATTAAAAATGGGACATACATCAACCATTTGTCGTCAAAGAGTTAAGAGCACAATTTAAATTTAACGTTAAGTTAAATTTTATATGCTTAACAATCAAAATTTGTATGTCAAACTAAAATTTTTGGACTTTAAAATTGTGACGTCCATTTGAGATAATTTCAATAGATATTTTCAATGAAAATTTTCGAGTTGATATTTAAATTTTAAGAAGGATATTAGGGATTTCAAAACAAAAACTTCACTTTTTCGCAACTTAACACAAATTAATTTATTTTTGTATGGGGCAATACATTGTTTTATTTACTCCTACACTCGGGGAACTTCTGCTGTAAATATTTGTAGTCGTTTGTACAGTATCTTAATTTTTAAGTGCAAAACAGTTCAATTGACTGAAGAAATTTCAGTTTTGACTACAATTGTAGATCATTTAAAAAACAAACCCATCAAATTACTGTATTGTGATTTTACACTAATTTTATACAGTAGTTTTTTTATTTAAACAATAAAATAAATAAATGTTTGTCTATTTTTTATTTCATATGTGGCTAATTTTTACTACAATTGTGGTTAATTTTTTGAGCAGTAAAAAACAAATGACAATGTTAGTTGAATTTACTGCAATGTAGGTCGTCTTTTTTTCAAGTGAAATTTCACTTGTTTTTTTAACTACATTTGCAGTGGTCTGTACCTAATAATATTCTAAGTGTACACCCAGAAAACAGACGCGGTAGTTGATACCGTATGAAATCGAATGATTCGGTTGCTGTGTCCGAATTTTGCGGTTATGATAACAATCATTTGATTAAAACAACAAAATTCCTGCCATGAAAATAGAACTTTGGTTGCCCCAACAAAAATTTGGTGCCAACTACCTAAAAGTTCGGTAGCTACAACCGAACCATTCGATTGGTGTACAATTAAATATTCCATTTTACGAAAAATTACAGTTGTAATTAAAATTTTATCTTACTATACGTGATGCCATACTTAACTATATTACATTTTACAAAGCTGGATCACATTTTACAAGATTATATAATATTATTTTTACTCGGAAAGATACAAAAAAAAAAGAATTAAAGAACTTTTAATCGGAAAACGAGTTACATTGCATATGCATAATTAATTTAATTAATTAAATATTCATCTCTTATCTCCAATTTTGATTGACACTGTTAACCAGGCATTCAACAAGATAATAATGAGATGATTTTTTTTTTGGCAACTAACCATTAGTATGAGTCTTTATGATAAAAAAAATATATGCGGAAGTTTATAATTTTTCTTTGCTTTCAATTTATGCATAAAAATCTAAAAAATGATTCATGTGTTATGAACATAATTTATGATGATGTGAAAATAATTTTTGTATAAATATAACAACATTTTAAACAAAATTATTTTTAAGAAAGCAAAATATTACACTCATTGAAATAAATCTGTGAAAATGGTAGCAAAATCTAGTAAAAATTAGTAAAAATTGTCGTTGGAGAAAAAAATGCTGAAAATATAAGATTTGTATTTCTAAATACTAGTAACATAAGAACAGTAAAAATAAGACTGTTAAATTTACAAAATTTCAGTTATATTCAAGTAGAATTTTAGTTCATTGAATATAGCAAGTTACTCAGCTAAAATCAACAAAAACTTTTGTTAAATATTTGTAGACAAAAAACAGCAAACAAAAACTGTAGTATTGATAAAATTTTTGCAAATAATAGTATATTTTTCTAAAATTAACTGAAATATTTGCTAAAAACTTAAGACTGCCGATTTCAGAAGGCTAGACTTTTGATCTTATACTAGGACGGTCCCAAACTTAGCCGACATGACGTATACATGGCGGCAGTAGTTTGAACAAAAATAATTTGGTAAAAAGTGGCAAACTTATAAAACATGTGTTTTAAGTTTTAAGGCGCCACGTTGTTTAGTTTTTTTTTTTTTGAGACATAAAAAATAAACGATTTCAATGAATTTGTAAACATGGCAAAAATTGCTCACTGTAATGTAATTCAATAATTTCAACTGAAAGGTTTCCGTCCAACCAATGTTAAAATCGAACTTGATTCTACTCTGGGAGAGTTTGCTCCTTCGTTTACGACTATAAAATATTGGTTGGCAGAATTTTAAACGAGGCCGTACGAGCTGCCAAGACGAACACCATAGGGGTCGACCAATTGTGGTGTTCACGCCGGAAACGATTAAGAAAATCCACCAAATGGTATTGGATGATTGTCGGCTGAAGTTGCGTGAGCTGGTTGAAATGATATACATTTCAAAAAGTACAATACATCACACGGAAAATTTGGAGATGAGAAAGCTGTGCGCACTCCGTTTGAATGGAGTGTTTGGCAATGTTTCACCGCAATAAAGACGAGTTTTTGCGTCGATTCGTTACTATAGATGAGAGATGGGTCCACCACTTCACACCTGCGACAAGGGCACAGTCAAAGCCGTGGACTGGAAAAGGAGAATTGTGTCCAAAGAAGGTGAAGACAGTTCCATCTGCAGGCAAGGTCATGGAATATGTTAAAGGAGAGTATTATGCTAACTTATTGTAGCGTTTAAGTGTTGAAATTAAGGAAAAAAGGCTGCATTTGGCGAACAAGCAAGTGTTTCTATTTGCCAACAATGAAGAGGTGTAGTATTTTAAGAATCTAGGCAGTTCTTACTATAAACAGGCTATCGAAGCTATTAAATCTTGCTGAGAAAAGTGAGTTTATGTTGAGAAATAAAGAAACGAGTTTGTGTTGAGAACTAAAGAAAACGTTTTCCAAACTTGTTATGTTTTCTTTGCTAGGTCGGCTAATTTTGGGCCGAACTCGTCAAAAAAAATTTCCCATTTTTTGTGATTTTTTTTATCTACTATTAGTTATTAGTTTTTTTTTTACTAATTTTAGCAGACTAATTTTTTACTTTCAATTAATTAAAATTTAGCTCAAATCTAACTGAATTATTGTAGATTCAACAGAATTAGTTTTGCTATTCTTATCTTACTAATACAGTGTACGAAATAATTATAAGTTCACCCATGATGTTGTGAATTTTTTCCAAAATATTGCAACATTTATAATTTTCTGCTACCACTTAAATATATCTATAATATTTGTTAATAACAATACCACTTTCGATCCATTTGCTGCATTTTAATCATTTTTAAAAATTATTCATTGTTTGCCTGCGAAATAGATATAATAAGTTCAGTGTTAACATCAGTTTTTGGGCAAAATATTTTACTTTTTTTACAATTTCCTCACGATTGTAGTTTACAACTTCATTCCATAAATTTTAAGTACAATTTTGTTTTGCAGCTTTCTTTTATGAATGAAAAATTCAGCGCTAAAAGTGTTTTTATGAGTTAATCCATATAAGTAAGAAATATTTGTTTTTAAATTATGAAGAAATAATGCAAAACAATTCTAGTTGTTTAACAATTCTAGTTGTTTAATTAATTAAAGCAGCTACATTTTGGAACATTTAGCGCTTTCCATTTGTTATCAAATTGTAAAGAAATATTGAAAAAAATAATGATCTGGGATGATACTTTAAATAACATAAGAGTCCAACGCTACTCTTTTGACGAAAATCTATCATAATCTAAAATGTTTCGTTTAGATAATTGTTTATTTTTTTTTTTTTAAATTTTAGTTCAGATTCCCTTCAAAGCGCCCTCCAGATGCGCGCGGTAAATTGTACTTGACTCACATGACAATGCTTGAGAAAGAAAAAATTATTTGGCATCTACTGGTATTATTGTTACTTTTATGTGGTAGAAAAAAGTTTTGAATATTCCAAATGTTTTGGATATAATTCACATTTTTATAGGTGCACTTATAATTATTTCCTCCACTATATTTAGCAACAAAAAAAAAAACTACTAATTTTTGCAGTTTTTTTCAGTTCTAACTAATTTTTAGTAGATTTTGCAAAAAATTTTACCAATTGTTTTCTATTAGTGTATAATTTTATTAACTGTTGGTATTTGTAGACAGACACGTGTCAATTTGGCTTAACCAATGTGTGAATTGTTTTAAATTATATTTTTATTTTTTGATTTTATACACAAAAACAAAATATGAAAACTTTATTAAAAATTAATAATATATAACTTTATTTTTGGTGAACTTTTGCTAAACTGTAAACAAATTGTTAATTCATAAATGATGTGCTTATATGTTGATTTTGTCTGATTTAAATTTAACCTGTTTTTTTTTTTTTTGGTTTGTTTTTAGAGTATTAACGAATACGTTGTTTTCATTTATAAATTATACAAAATAAGATAAATTAATTTGCATTAAATTAGCATAAACAAATATACAAATGTGTGTAGAGAGAGAACAAGATTTCAGGCGCCATCAGCAAAAAAAAAAAAAAAGAAGTGGTTTTATTCTAATCGGTCTCTATATTTGTTTTAATATTAAACAACAAAAAAATTTTTAATTTTTAGATAATTTAACTTTAGTTTGTAAACCTTAAATAAAAAATTAATTTGTTTAGGTCTTAGCTAAACCTGACACTTTTTTACATTAATTGCATGTACATTGAAATTTGGCAATGTTGCAAATATATATTTTGTGGTTTATGTTCGGGCCAACATGTTTAACCCTATCCCGGCCAGTGATACTTCAGAATTTTTTGCTTACACTGAGAGAATAATGCTTCAATATATTATTGAAACAATTTCAGAGATTTTTTTCGTAGATTCAATGAAGAATTTCATTATAACCAAGAAATTTTATTAATTTTAAGTAATATTTCATAAACTTTTTTTCATAAAATTTCATAAAACTTCATAGTTTCATTAAAAAAATTCATTCGATTTCATAAATTATCTCTTTATAAATTTAATGAAAATTTTCTTTAGAACTATCAAATTATTTCAAAGACTTAATTTTTTTTTCACAAAATTTCATTAATTTTTATACATTTTAAACTTTAGTTTCAAAATTTAATTCTTAAGTGTTCTATATATTTTATAAAGTGCTTCATTATTTCAATGAAGCCTTTTATTAATTTTTGACTTCAATGAAACTTTTATAAAATTATATGAAGCGGTTCCTTGGTTTAGTTACAAAGCATTTTACAAGACATTCATTAATTTAATGCAATTCTATTAAACGGCACAAAATCCATATGGAAAAAACTGCAAAAGTTCAAACATCGAAAAATTTTAGTTTCATTTTGAATCCACTATACAACTTTTCAACCAGCAGCTATATGGAAAATACCTTTTTAATGAATGTGTCTCCAATTAATCTATTTTGTATTGGCTTGAGTCTGAAAGTTAAAAACTATGAGCAAAGATATAAAGTGAATGAAAAAATCTCTTATAAGTTTCAAGCAGTTTTTTAAAATGTTTGACTTTTAAATGGCTTTCAATTCTTTAGATGAAGACTTTTCAGCGTGAAACTTTACATGTCATAGTTTTTAAGTATAGTCTCTGCTCATCGTTCTCTCATTTCAAAAAACCTTGAGTATTGAGACGCATCTAAATTCAGTTTCAGCAAGTGTTGAAATTTTTTTAAATAACTCAACTAGATATTTATTTAATTGAAATTTGGCAACGTTGCATATATTCAATATTTGCAAATATTCAATTTTCAGATAGTATACGATAATATTCGTTATTAATAGACCAAGGAATTTCATGCAACTACAAAAGGAAAATAGGCGCTTAAAATATGCAGCAGGAAAGCATCCAAAATATGCGCTTAGTAATCAAATACCCATTAGTAATACCAAATCCACATGTGTCATTGTTTTTATGTAATAATTAGTTCTTTTCTACATAAAATTGAATGTAAATTAATTTTTACTACAAGTTTAACAATTTTAAAATAATATTCGTTTTAAAAATTAAAGATTTTAATAAAAAAATATAAAAAATAAATAAAAAAAAAAACTTATTACATTTATACTAGAGGTAATATGTGTTTTGTGTTACCAGAATGGACATGTCCTTGTTAAAATAATAGGGTTTGTAATAAAAAAGTAACAAGTTACCGACCTAAATTTCTTATTCCCAAACCTATTACCGGGTAATAGAAAGTTTAGCTGGGAATGACTAATTTTGCTATGTTCAGGGTGACAAATGTTTTCCTTCGTTTATTTTTAAAACTTAATTTTAATTTTTAAGAAATATGCAAAGATATGCAAATAAATTGAAAATATGCATAATGTGCAACAAAAAATGCAAAATGTGACATAAAATATGCATTTATAACAAACTATGCAAAAATATGCAATAAGAAATTAATGCCATTTTGCTGCAAATTCTTTGATTCTTAATAGTATTTGATCAAAATCGATTTTGGGCTACTGGCTACAATCATGCATTTGCTATAAATTTCTTGCCCTACACAAAGAGAATTCCTTGAACGAGGTTCACTAAAATAATGAAGTTTTCTTCATAATGTGAATAAAAAAATTTCGTTAACTGTATGACATAGTTTTAATTAAACTTCTTCATTATTTGTATGAAATTTTTAGTAAATAATAAAGTAAATTTTTTATTAAATTTTATGAAATGCTATATTAAACGAACGAAACGTTGCAATGGACGAGATTCAGGGACATTTCATACACTAAAAAAAAAAATCCGTATCTTTTGTTGTCAGAAAAATTTTTTCTGGGATGATCCTTGCAGAAAATTGCTAATATCTGCAAATGCGGTTTGTTGAAAATCAGTGAACTGATTTTTAGCAAAAAATTAGTGAATTTAGCAAAATGTTTTGCTGACACTTAGTTCAATGCAAATGAAAAAACCGACTTGTTGAAATCAACAAAATATTTTGCAGGAGCTTAGTAGATTAAAAATAAATAAAAAACTTATTATAACATTTTTAATTTAGATAATTTATTTTGCTGAAATTTAAATCTAAATCTGTTTTGTGATTGCTTTAAATATTTAGAAAAATGTCAGGACTTCCACATGATTAACAGAATGATATTTTTGACGCGTCCCGTTGATTTTTTACATAAATGAAATCAACAGCGGTGGCATTTTTTTTTGTAAGTCTTATAATGATTGTGTTTCTTTTCCTTTAAAGATAGGATAATTTTTCTAATATATCAACTATCAAATTTTTACAGCCAACGTTTTTCAAAGTAATTACCAATATACTTTCATTTGTTGAAGATTAACCCCCGTATTCATAAAAATATTAAACAGCATTTCAAATACACTTTAGTTAAAACACAAATTTTAGACTTAAGACTGTATTTATAACCGAATACTAAATTTTACACAAGGATTAAAATGGATACTTTAATCTAATATTCGTTTATGAATACAGTTTTAAGGCTTGAAATGTGTTTTAACTAAAATGTATTTAAAATCTGAATTACGATTTTTTATGAATACGGGCGTAAATATCTAATCTAAACTGATTCAAACTGTGACGTTCTAGTGACATCATTCTAAAAAAATACTATTACTTAGTATAGTATTTTTATAATTAACAAGACAATAGTAAATATCAGTAATAATTTGAAAAGCTAAAGTTTAAGTATTAGTTACTTACTTATTGTTTCATCTTAAAAGATATCTATCAAAAATATACGAGTTGTTTTTTGAATAATTAAAACATACAAGCGGTGATCGCATAGTTTGACGTCAAACCATATAAAATAATCATAAAAAATTAAAACCTGTTTGAACTTTTGCCGATAATTGAGAGGTCTTGTATTATTAAAATAATAAGTAGCGGCTGTAAAGTTACACAAAAAAAAAAAAAAAAAAAACGTTATTATATCGAACGTGGGGCTAAACAAAGAATATTATATGTGACGTTATCAATATAATAAAACAATCATCATATTAACAACCGGTAATGATCGATAAAAAAAATAAATGGAAAGTTCAAATATTCGCGTAAGCCACTTCAACCATAGACATGTTGCCAAATTTCACTTTAAATTGCGAATGATAAATAACAAATGTTTAGAAAATAAAAGAAATTAATTTTTGATCATAATAAAAAATAAAATTTCTATAAAAGATTTTAAATTTATTGGTTTTTAAAGAAAATAATAAATATTTGTCTAACTTGTTATGGATAACAAAAATAGAATAGACGATAGAAAAAAAAACAATATTCAAAATTTTATTAGGGACGTGTATGCATTTTTGGTAATATCTTTTTTTATAGTTAAATGATAAAAATGGGTACTTTCGACACCAATGACATGTAAAAATACAAGATTTTTTAAAATTATATATTAATCTATAAAATCACCCACATGGGGAATAAGAAGTCAATTGACCTAAAAGTGACTGGTTAAAGAAGGACTCATCACAGGACTGGTATAATTTAATACTGAAGTGGGTTAAGTAGTGTCAATTGTCCTAAAATTACCAATCCTGTGACTGGTAAATAGAGGACATACCACTTAACCAGAATGCATATTAACAATAAAAAGCCAGTTGGCCAGAATTTTACCCATTGGAAGCTGTTTAGTTTTCGTTTATTTTATATGACATGGCCCTTTTGCGACAGTCTTGTGGTATGCCCTTCTTTGGTTAGTCCTGTGGCATGCCACTATGTGGTTTAAAGCAGGACAAATTACCCCCTCCTATGACAAGCCAATGTTAAAGTTGCCAGTTGTTTACATAGGGTAGGGTTTAGCAGAGGACCGGTCTCTGGCACACGCAGAACCGGTCCCATTCCAAATAGTGCAATATTTGATTTAAGTAAATTAAATATATTTTATATTTCAGTCTTATGCTATATTGCCAAATTTCAGTATAAAATATTTATTGAGTCTTTAATCGCGACACAAATCTGTATCTTATGAACAAATTTACAATGCACTCTTCCCAGTAAAAACCGCTGCTTGCATGTAAGCAGGTTTGTAAGGGAGTAAGCCAAAAAGAATTCCTTACAAACCTGCTTACATATGCTATGATTTTTATATGGCGAATTCCCACTTGGAAGCATTACTTTTGGACAAACAAAAGTAACAAAAGAAACTTTTCCAGAGGCCGTAAAAATTATACAATATATCAAAAAAATCAGATGCAAAAACTTCTGAGTTTAGAAAATTTTAATTAAAGTGAATTTTAAAATTAAAAGTTTCAGACATTTTCTATTTCGAAAAAATTTTGGAATTCATAAACAATTTTAAAAAAAACATTTTTTTTAAATTAATAGTAGCAAAAACTGGATTCGCTTTACTTTCAAAAAAAAATTTTTTAACACAAATTAAAAATAATAAAATTACGGAATGTTTCAATTTAGAAATTTTATATGTGTATTGGGAACTCAGAACAGAGCCGATTTTAAATAAAATGTTAAAATTACAGTTTTTGCTTGGATTTAAATTGGGATTTCTTTTGATTTTACGTAAATGCAACAACAAACCTTAATGTTTCCCTTAAAACCCCGTATGAAATTGAAGATGAACTTGACAATCTTATAGAAAATATTCAAGCTGCCTCTTGGAAAAGTACACTCATTACAAACTTCTGGAATATTCATAGATGTTGCCCAAGCCTTTGATAAGGTTTGGCATGATGGTCTTAGCTTTAAGCTACAATACAGCGAATTATTAGATTCTTATATCTCCGGACGTTATTTTCGTGTTAAACATGAAGACGAGTACTCAAACTTAAAACAAATTGAAGCTGGTGTACCTCAGTGTAGTGTTCTGGGTCCTACCTTGTACGTCCTGTACACAAGAGATATACCGATTCCACCTGAAACCAAAATTGCAACGTTCGCAGATGACACTGCGATATTAGTTACTGGCTCTTATATAAACGAGACAACTAAAAAGCTACAGACAGCTACAAATAACATTCTCAATTGGACAAGAAAATAGAGAATACAAATTAACGAATCAAAATCAACACATATCAATTTCACTTATAAAAATATTACGAACCCGAAACCCATAAACATGAACAATAGAATTGTTCCGTACGCGAATACAGCTAAATACTTAGGCTTTACTTTAGATTGAAGTGGAAGGAGCATATAAAGAAAAAAGTAAACGAACTTAAACTTAATTTGAACAAAATGTACTGGCTTTTTAGCGCAAAATCTAAAATAACTTGAATAATAAACTACTTCTATATCAACAAATTTTAAAACCAAAGTGGAAATACGGTATACAAATATGGGGATGTTCAGCTAAAACAAATATTAAATTAATTCAAACCTTCCAAAACAAAATCCTGCGAGTGATAACTGATAGTCCATGGTATATTAGAAATAGTGACATTCACAGAGACCTGAATATTGCAACAGTCACTGATGAAATTAAACCTTTCTGCGCCCAAACATGCTCAACGAATATTACAACATAGAAATGAAGAACTACGTGAAGTTATAACAAATCCTATGCAGCGTAGAAGACTTAAAAGAACTTTGCCCACGGATCTGTGTAACTGGCGTTTGTTTAGTGAATATAAATATTTTTCAAATTCTTAGTAATAAAAATCGGTTATATCTATAAAATTGTGATTTTTTATTGAAATGTATATTACTAGATGAGCCTTAATTGTACTCAGTTGTAATTAATAAACTATGAAAAAAAAAAAAAAGTTTCAACAATTTATAGATCTCATTTCTCATTTCAAAATATATTTTACGAATTTGAAACATTTATGGCTAGGGGCTCTGCGAAATGGCAAGATCCAGTAAAATACTCACTACCTATAGATCTATGTCTAAACAAAGTTTGGTAGCAAAGGCAACAATCTATGATGTATTGGCTAATATAAATCCCATATCTGACAAGTGTCAACGGCTAAGATTTCAGATGATACTGAATAACGCAGCCTAAGAGAATAATTTTTTAAACAAATTTTTTACCATTTATTATATTGCTCTGTCTGCCAATTTAGGAAAAATAAAATTTCCACGAGGCGTGTTGTTCCATAATTAATGATTTTATAAATCACCAGACAGACACCAGTCTATTAACCATAACATAAATATTTGTGTTTTCAATTTACAATTCATAAATAATACAATTTATGTTAATGTAATCATTTGTACAACTTAAAAAAAAAAAAATCAAATGGAAATTTTTTCTTTATCTATTTAAACTAAAAACGAAAACATGTTTTTTCCCTCTCAAAAGTAAAACCTATCAAATAAATTAATAAAAAAAAAACTTGATATCAGTCAACATAAATTATGAATTTTTAATTAAATTCATTAAAAAGTTTTACAATTAAACACTTGAATTAATATGCAGGTAATTTAACAAAAATACATGTAATTTTCAGTCAATAATACAATTTGTTAAATTTAATTTGTCAAATTTAAGTTCGTTAGTAAATTTACGAAAATTGAAACATAATTTTCATTATTTGAACAGAAAATTTACAGAGATTTCCTAATTTTTAATCCATACATAAAAATACGAAAAAATTACAGAAAAATTTGTGAAATGAAAAAAAACTTTGTATATATTACGAAAGTTTTCGTTGTTTTGACTTTTATTTCGTATTCTTACTTGCATTGATAATAGCTTCATATAGCTTATTGTGGATATACAGTCAATGAATAAAGTCTACATACACCCTACGAATTTGAAGTTCTAGTGATTTAGTAGCGATAATTGAAAAACATTTTATATCAATATTTAAGGCATTTAAAATAAAGATTATTTGAAGAAAAAAAAACATATGAAAAAAAAATAAAACATAGAAATTTTTAGGGAAAACATAATTATTAGCGGGAAAAAAAGTCTACATACAGCTTGGCAACTCCTTACATCTTATGGATAAATTGCTAAGAAAGTTAAATTAAGTAGTGCTACTATACAGACGATCATTAGAAATTATAATAATACCAATAGTACAGAAAGTAAGCCACGATCTGGCAGGCCTAAAAAGGTTTCGAGACGCGATGTTAGCAATATTATTAAAGTAGTCAACCAGGATTCGAAAATAAGTGCACCAAAATTGGCGGAACACATCGAAATATATTCCAATATAATTGTTACTCCACGAACAATAATAAATGTTTTACATGACAATGGATTTAATAGCAGAGTGGCACACACAAAAAAAAAAACTAATTTCAGCGGAGAATCGTAAACTTCGCCTTGAGTTTGCTAAAACACATCTAGACAAGGATATGAAATTTTGGAAGCGTGTTATATTTACCGACGAAAGTAAGTATAACATTTTTGGAAGTGATGGTCGATCCAAAGTTTGGCGAAAACCAAACACAGCACTTGATCCAAAGATCAAGTGCTGTGTTTGGTGGTGTTAACGTTATGGTTTGGGGCGATATTGTGTCATCTGGAGTTGGTCGTTTGGTTTTTGTCGAGGGTAATATTGACCGCTATCAATATAATAGCATCTTGGAACATAATCTGCAGTCAGCTGTTGATAGCGTGGGCCTGGGACATCAATGGATTTTCCAACAAGATAACGACCCGAAGCATACTGCACACGTTGTTCGAGACTGGCTTCTATACTATGCCCCAAGACAGCTTAATTCACCACCCGTCTCCAGACTTAAACCCTATAGAGCACATATGAGACGTTTTGGAAAAATCGGTACGGAAATATAACATTAGTAGCCGTGAAACATTGAAAACCGCTCTTATTCGTGCATGGGCCGAACTAACACCCGATATTACTAAAAATTTGGTGAGATCAATGCCCCGTCGCCTTCAAGCAGTTATTGATGCTCAAGGTGGACCGACCAAATACTAAAAAAGTTAAAATTTTTTTATTTTTTTTTTAATATAATATTTTGAAATAATGTTTAATTTTTGTAGCTGTATGTAGACTTTTTCCAATGAATTTTTAATGTTTTTGTTATTATTGTTTTTATTATGTAAAAGAATTACTTTTTTATTTTATAAATAAACTTATTTATTAATGCCTTAAATATTGACATAAATATTATTTTTTTTTTTTTTATTATTAATTAATATTCATATAATTACAAATTATATACTATTACCCTAACCGAGCACTAGCTACTATGGCCTTCGGCGCGTTGTAGCGAAAACAGACCAGTGCCTCTGGTGGGAATCGAACCCACGACCCCCTAACTGATAAGCCAGCACGCTACCAACTAGCCTACCGGGGCACACATGACATAAATATATTTTTTAATTTTCTTCACAAACTATATAAAACTCTAAATGAAAGGGTGTATGTAGACTTTTTTCCTTGACTGTATGTGATAGCGCATATGATCATATATAATTGTATCTTGAATTTAGTTTTTCGAAAATTTTTGATATATTCCTATACATATTAATATCTAAATACATATCTATTGATATCTCCGTAGATGTGGCATATGGTCATATATTAATTAGCGTGATTTCATATATAATTTTATATAGCTTAGTACAATGTTTCGTATCTTAATATATTGTATATAAATTTTTGATTTTACATCGAATCTGAAAGTGTTGAATTTTGTAATCATTTAAATGCGGTAATTTTTAGTTGTTTTTGTTATTTCTTTAATATTTCAAGTTCTAAATTACTCTTCCAGACGAGAACAAGAAATTCTCATTGTGTTTGTGATTTAGCATAACAAATATCTCTGGAAATTCTAAGAAAATTGTTCCCTGACAATTTCCTAAGAAATCCGGCTATGGACCAGCGAACTAATTATTTTTCACAATCTGTTAAATAAGTTTGGAGAATAAGTTCGTAGTTTTGCATTAGAACTTGCAAATACTATAAATTAAATTGTAAGTAAGATGCGAAAATCTTAATTTAAATTTGTATATTCGCTTAAAAATTAAAATGTAATCTTTAATTAATTTATACTTCCTGAAAATTGTCAATTGCTAATTTTCTGCATTTCAAATAGAAAACTTTAATTTAAAACTTTTCTCAATTTCAACTGAAATGGTAAATATAATATAACAAACTCGTTTGTAGCTTGAAAACTATAATAAATTATGTTTATGTTTGTCATAGTTTTACCATATTAGTTATATGCGAGTTTTTATGAATAGACTTATTATTAATGTTTCTAAAATTGAAATGTTTCACATTTAAAATAATATGTAGACCATTATATTATATTAATTTAGATATGATTTAATATATAATTTAATAAAACTGGATGAGGACAAAATTCGGATAAAATTGTATTAAGCCATTACTAATTGCATCTAAATTGCTAGGTCTGTCCAAAAAACAGAGTAGTATTTGGAAGATGACAAAGCCAATTGTGACAATATTTTGTTGTTGTTTTTGTTTTTTCTTTGATATTTTAAATTTTGAATCTCGCTCCTAGACGAGGACAAGAAATTCTCATTGAGTTTGTGATTTAACATAACAAATATCTCTAGAAATTCTAATAACAAAGTCCCCTGAAGATTTCCTTGGGCAGGAATGAAATCCGGATAGGGACAAACAAGCCTACAGCAGATTGTTTTTCACAATTTGTTAAATAAGTTTTGGGACTTTAGCACATTTAATTGCTATAAATGCAATTAATGTTTATCCCGATGAAAATAAATTTAAAATGATATGATACAATTTAATCGGGAAAGCTTTCGGATAAAATTTTATATAATTAATTATAGGGTCATATTATATAAGATAAAAATATATAAAGCTCCATATTAGTTTTTTTAGTCGCGTTGTTTTAACATGTATTTTGTATTAGTATGCGTGATTTATTGTAAGCGTGTTAAATTCAAATATTTTTGTTATAGGCTTAAAATGAAAAGTATTTTACAGAAATAACAAATGTTTTGTTTTGAGTGTAATTTTCTCTGTTGAATTGTCATGATTTTTTAATTTAAAAAAAAAACAAGCTGCATATAATTAAATTATTACAAAATGCATAAAAAATAGATATTATATAATTGACGTCATTTTACTATAATAATCGTATTATGGATAACATTAGTTTTAAGATTTTATTAACTGTTGTAAATTTTTTATGATGGTTAACCCTCAAATGGATGATTTATAATAAGAATTTTCTTCGATAGAAAACCAAATTTACAAAATATTTTGTGAAGTAATTTCTTGTGTGCAAGGCACGGTTTGGAAGTTAAAATTTTGTAAAATTTAAAAAAATAAATATTTTGAAATGAACTCAATTTTTAAAAATCTTGAAAAAATATGTATGTTGACGGGAAACCGTTGTTTAATCTTCAATCTTACTTTGTACTTAGTAGTACAAAGTAAGATTGAAGATTAAACTTTTTAGGAAAGCTCTAATTTTAGTATATGGACATACAGGATTCCAAAAGGATACATGTAAAGGACATCGTCTTAACTTGAAAACGTATATTCGGCTTTTTTATGAAATTTGGCAGAAAGATTATATTAAGTATTATTAGCAATGCCTTTAAGTTTAATCAGTATATGTAAAAGTTTATTTTTTATAAATTTCATTGCCGGTTTGAGGGTTAAGGTAATGAACAAGGTGATTTAGAATATAAATTTTATATTAAGACAGATAATAAGAGTTATAACCAGGGACCGGAAGTTTATGCAAATACATGTTTTTTTTACTTAAGTCTGAGAACAGAGTAAACAAAATATCTTTGCGAATCTAAGAGTTTGTGTTAAAATGGCATCGATTTGTTAGTTAGTTAATGCAAAAATTTGCATATTTTGCTATAAATGCATATTTTTGCGTATTTCGCTTTATATGCATATATTTTTTTTTTGCATATTTTTATTTATTTTGCTTTACATGCATATTTTTACTTATTTTGTTTATTTTTTATTGAATTTTTCTTAGTTCTTTTTTAAGTGTTCTCTTTAATTTTATTTGCAAACAGGCAGGTTTTAGTGGTTTTTTAAAAAATTCGTATTTTCAATACAAATAATAAAAATATTGTGTTAATTGTGCAAAACGTATGCAGATAATGTATTAAACAATACAAATAAATAACGTCCGACCGAACTCATTTGTCTTCTGGCCGAAGCCGTATCCGAACTTCGGCCAAATTTTCAATGTTCGGTCGAAGCCGAACTTTTTAATTTAAATAAAATGTGAATTTTGGATGATTTTGACAAAGGAATTTGTTTAGAGTAAAACGAAAAATATTTAAACATGAGTAAATTTCAAAAGAAGCTATTTTAGAAATTTTTGTTTAAAAACATTAAATAATGAGTTCAATTATTTTAATGACGTCTTTTTTTTTTACTAAAATATATTAAAATTGGCCGAGCAACGAACTTCTTGTCCGAATTCCGAAGCTGAATACTTGGTCGGACACTTCAAATTAACTCTAAAATTAAATTAAACTTACTTTAAAACATGAAAATAATCAAGCCGTTTCCATCTCTCATCAAAAAAAAAACTAAACTGGGATTTTGAGTAGAAAATGTAAAAAATTTGTTAACAGTTGTTTTAATTAAATTTTGCAGTCAAATTGTGTATCTCTATATATCCTCTGCATTATTAATGCACAATTAATGCACACTTTCAATTATTTTGATTGAAAAATAAGCATTTAAAGCAGCGCTATTAACAGTTTTCTCGGTCCCTGGGTTGCATATATACTTTATGAGACGGTTTAACAGGGCTTGAGGTGCTTGCAAACTCTTTAGCTAAATACTAGCAATTTAAAAAATTTAAATGCATATTTTTTTAGTGCATATGTTAAGATTTTTCATGCATATTATAGGCACCTAAAGCACTCTTTTTTAGTGCATGAGTTCCTATCCCTGGCTATAACTAATTATATTTGCAATAGTCGAAGAAAACAGTGTATACATTACTCCTCCAGAATATTTAAAATAAAAATATGTGATTAGAAATATTTCTGGAAAGTTTAATTTTAAAATTTAATTTAATATTGGGTTGAAATGTCACCATATAAACAAAAATTTCGCTTTTTGTATCTTAGAGCTTTCTAATAGAATTTTTACAAACAATATCAGCCCGATTATGAAGATTCCCTCGGATTTTTTCCTCTGCGGATTTTATTTTCTCGAGAAAAAAATCCTCCTATTCTAAACAGACGGGGAAAAGAATAATAAGGGAGAAAGAATTGAATAATATTAAGTGAATAATTGAATAATTCATACAAATGCTATCACAAGTCTCCCTATTATTGACATTCATAATACCTCCTTTTTTCCGGGGGAAGAGTTTCCCATTTTCGAAATTCGTTTAGAATAAGGGAAAAGTGAAAAAATCTCCGGCAGATTTTATTTAGAATAGAGGAACAAGGAATAGGGAAAAAATTCTCACGGAATTGTTATTGGGAATCGGGCTGTATATGTATTGTTTTTCTGCAACAAAATAATTTTCAAACTGCGGATAAAATTTTAAGTTCTTTACGCATAGACATGAAGAGATTATAACTAACATATTTTCTTTATTTCTGAAGGGACTAATTTTATTTAATTTATTCGTTTGAAATACTCAAAAAGGTTGAAATACTCAAAATCGAACCATTGTTTTCTAAATAAAAAAAATGCCCAAGATAGATTTTGGTTATTTCAACATTCATAACCTGACCAATAGAGCGGCATTTTTTTTTCCAACATTTGATATTTATCAATCATTGTTGCGATTATCGTAGAAATAGGTCTAAAATTTAGATGGTGCGAATTTGAGAAAAATCGGCTAACATTAACATTAGTTTTGCAGAAGCGAAACAGAATCTACTATTCGTTTGGGTATAATTATGTCAATATTGGTTGAAGGATAACTTGTGAATTTACCTACATATATCTAGGAAAACCAGAAAATTTACATAGTAAAATTTTTATACTTTTCAATTTTATACACTTGATTGTTGAAGAAATAATTACTTTTTTTTATCTCAAAAACATGATTCATTTCATAAAAATCATGCCATAAAAAAATCGTAATTTCTTTTTTTTTTCTTGCACTGATTTCAACATTTGCTTTATTTGAAAATAAATATTTTTGTTCTCATTGTAATATGAACACATTTTGCAAATATTCTTGTTATCAAATAATTACGATGACTCATTTACGGAAATATTTTTTATAAAAAAAAATATGATTTAAAAAAAAAAAAAATACTTATTTTTTACACTTCTACCACAATATAATAATAGATTAAAATTATTTATGATTATATTGCATTAAGAAAAAATAATTTACAATTTGTTTATAACAAAAAAAATCCTATCAACAAAATAAGCCTTAACGACAAAAACTACACAGGTGGGGACAAAATCATAAATTTTAACCCATTCCTGCCTATTGGGTATTTAAATACCCAAAAAGGAGAAATCTTAAAAAAATGTATAGCTAAAGCCAGGTAAGAGTTGCATCAAATTGACTTTTACAGATAGGTGGAGAAAGGATAAAAATACTTCAGGAAAATGTTGGTGTAAAATTGGTGGTTGGTAATTATCTGTTCAATTGTCTGCAAATTTACATACTCTGAAAAATTAAAAGAAAGAATTGAAATTGCCTCTGAAAAATTGGAGAAGCGACACATCGGAAAACTTTATTGTTGGCTAATAGTGTTAGGTATTCTTTAAAGTGCAAAAAATTTGTAGCAGGGTAGGACCACTCACTTGGGCTACAGGTATGATTTCATGACATGACCATTAAAATAAATACGTATTTTACAGTTTTATGAAGTACCCTTGCTTGAAATATCGATTATTTTCAAGTAAAAATGAAGAGTTTTACATGAAAGAGCATAACAAAATAATTTAATTAAAAAACCACAGAGGAATTATTTTATATCAGTGGTTAATTCATAAGTCCCAAGTATGGGAAATCGAAAAGAAAATTATATCAAATAACTTCCAAAACCTTAAGTAAAGAATGTGTGAAATTTCATCGATATTGGACAATGGAATCGGGGGTCAGGCATTAATGGGTTAAACATGAATAATGTTATTTTAATTAACTCTATATATCTGTGTCATTTTCAAAAAATCGCTTAAGTCGACTTAAGCTAAAATTATTTTTCTTGTTTTTTATTGATGACACATTTATGCGTCTAACCCTCATTTTAAAATTTATTTTAGTTCGAAAATTATAATAATTATTTAAAATTACTTTTTTTTTTGACAAAAACCTAGTTATCTAAAAATATCTACATAAGGGCGAAATTATTTTTGGTAATTACACTGTGCTACACAGAAAAATCACTCTTCAAATGACCTAGTGCATGTTGTAAGTCTAGCTAAGTGTTACAAAACCGGGTTGAGGAGTTGCAATATACCCTCAAATTTTTGAGATAACGGTGAAAGAGTATTGTTTGAGACTGGCGAATTCAAAGATTTTTTAACTCAGTAATTTTTTAACCGATTTTGAATTTTTAAACAGTAATAAATAGAAAATTAACCAGTCTTTATGTTATAAACATCAATATTTAGAGATTTTCCTAATAACAATTAAACTTTTGAACTTTTTTTAACTTTTTGAACTTATACGAGTTTTTCTTTCGAATCTTCTTTTAAAGCAGTAATATTCTTATAGTATTTTTTTGAGTAAAATAAGCTATCATTTGTTAAAATCGGTTGAAAATTGACAAAGTTATGGTACTTTTTCTATATATGTGGATCTTTGATTTATACGCTTTTGAAAAAGGATAAAAACAAACATTGCAAATATCTCAAAATGATTCTCTTTTTTTGAGTTTGAATTTTAACGTCTTTTTCAGACAATTGCAATTAATACTAAAATTAATATGCAATTTTATTTAATTTTAATTGTGAAAGGCGTGGTAGAGAAGAATGAGTGTATTTTCTATTTTTATTCAATGCACGGTGTTTTTGTTCTTGCATACATAATCTCAGAAGTACAACTCCAACAAATCGACCCCGTGTAATTGAAACTGGTTTTAAGCCACAGCAAAAATCGACCTGACTTTAGATCAAGCGGTTAAAGCGCCTGTCTAAAGTGTAGTGCGAAGTGCATGTGACAAAGAAAGCAGGTTCAAGCCACGGTCAGGATTGCATTTAATATATAAACATTTCTTATAGATGCAATCAAAGCAATAAAAAACCATAACAAATAATTACAGTATTGTCAAAAGGATTACTGATGAAGGTTGTGTTACCAGAAACTGCACAGTCTAATTCAATTAAAAATTTACAATGTAGTTATGATTTTTAGAAAAGTATGCTTAATCTTCTCTACCACGCCTATCTCAAACAATTGAAAAATATGTGCATATTAATTATAGTATTAATTGCACACTGTCTAAGAAGACGATAAATAAAATTCAAAAATCCAAAATAAAACACAACAGTTCTATTTTTAGAAACTTACCTCACTCTAATGTCCACTGTTTTCCCATATGTTTTAATTTTTGTTTGATCAATATTTCTTCTAAAACATCAAACATTCAGAATAGAATGTTTTTTTAAAAAAACAAATTTTTCCGGTATTACTACTATTTTATAGAATACAATATATAAATATAGATTTTTTTTGATGAAATTTATTTTATGATTATTTTTTTTATCAAATTTACAGGCCTATTCCAACTTGTGACTCGTTATGACTGTCATAAGAACATTTTAAAGACTGAAACAACAATAAAATGAGAAATAAAATTTAAATTTTATTTGTCATTTTATGATGATTTTTAAACAAAATTTCAAATAAATAAAATTTTTTGTGACTCTTGCAACAACAAACTCATAATTATTTAAACCTTTCATGGGAATACAGTCTTAACTAGAGCCACAAAATTTTTCGTAAGAATAGGCCTTTTAATATTATTTCAAAGTTTTGGAATATAATCTTAGCAAAAAATAGTGCTTACCCAGAAGCAGTTCTGGAAGGCATTATTTCATTACCGAGCTCTTCGAAACAATTCCAGAAGGCATGATATTTGTGCCCGGTGTCCCACTTGGTATGTATCTTTTTAGCAGGTACAAAGTGCTTTCCTCATGTTTTTTAAGAAGCAATAAATTCATGCCTTCACGCTTTCTTGCGTATTGACGACATTAATGCTTCATTGTATGCATTCTTTAATGCTTCATTGTAAGCATTATTTACTGCATTAAAAGAATGCATGCAGAGAAGCACAGCAAAATGCCATCCCAATTGCTTTATTGTATGCATGACGGTAAAGCGCTTTCTTGAAAGCATACAAATGCAGTTACTGCTTACCAAATCCAGGTTATTTTTTGCTGGGATCGCAGTAATATCAGAAAAAAAACGTTTTTATTTTACATATTCTGAATTTCTTATATGTTTTAGAGGACATATTGATAAATCTGCAAACAAAAATTTAAAAAAAGAGATGCATTTTGAAGTTTTTGTTTCTCGTTTTTTAAGTTTCATAGTCAAAATAAGCTTTGAAATGAGATATTAATTTTTAAAATCGAACTTTAATATTTACGACCATTTCAACAGAATGTATTTTTATAAATTTAAAAAAAAATACCAACTTTAAGCAGCGAACGACAACCAATTTAAAAAAATAAACAAATTGTTTTGCCATACTAATTAGCAGATTAGATATATCAAGTTTCATGCAATTCGGAAGGGGACGAGCAACGTTTGTTTTTGAAACGACCCATTAATAACAATGTTATTAAAGTTTTACAACCGAAATTAATAGGATTTGATAGAAATAATTAAAAACAAAAACTTCATAATTACACATGCCAACAAAATCTGAAAAAAGTATACATATCTAAAGGTTGGTGGTGCGCTGAATACGAATCTGACCTCAAAATATATCATACCAATGAATTTTAATTTCGTGAACAAAGCTTAATTCGCGATGTTATAACGTCCTGAATATAGCGATAACAGGTTTTTTTTTTTAAATTTCGACTAAGATGGAGAAATTCTGAGATCAGATTCGGATTCAGTTCACATCAAACCTTTAGAAAAGTATACTCTAGTTCCAGGGCCTAAACTTTGTTTAAAATTTTTTTATTGTGAATGAAATAGCCCTTAGAAAATAATCAGTTACTGTGAGTGAATTTAAAAAACATTCCGATTTAAATAGATAAACACTTCTATGCACCAAAAAAACGAACTTGTTTTTATTGAAATTATAAATTGTCTCAAAAAGTAGAATTTGCAATTATTGTGATTGGTTTGAAACTACATTGAGAACCATATATATAAAGAAAAGAGCGTGCTCTAAGTAAACATCAGTTATGCCAACGTTTTGTAGTTAAAACCGCAACAAAAACCTTTAAAACCACAAAAAAACGTACTTTTTTGCTAAAAAAAGTCTCAGGCCCTTTTTTAATTGATACAAAATAAAAATTGAATGAAAAATGTAATCAATTTTAATTTCAAATTGTATTTTCAGTAAAAGGTTAGTGAAAATATGGAAATTGCAAGTAGAAATCCTTAACCCTTTCACACTATTGTGTCCATATGGATACACTCATCTTTGGGGGCAATTAACAATCTCCAAACTAAAAATAATATATTTTGTAGGCTCTATATATTACACAAAGTTTGCTCAAAAATATACAGGCAAAGAAAATCTGTAGCTAAAGGGTTAACAAAAATTACTGAATTTAAAAATAAATAAAAGCATTCTAATTTTCAACTATTGTGATTGAATTTAAATTATATTGTAAATGAAATAGGCACACAAACCTGTTCCAAAAATATAAAGGAGGTATTTACGATGGTCATTTGCACACGATGTAAATATGCACAGACAGTTATTTGCATCGTCATATTTTATAAAAATTTTGTCACAAACCAAACTAATGCGCTTTAAATTAAAATATATTGTGAATGGTATAAATAATGAAAAAAAGAGTGGTTGATAGAACAAAACAATTGTTATTCTATTGTGAATGAAATTTGCATACAAATATGTTCTGAAAAACGAGTAATAAATATTAATACATAATGTTATTTTATAATATACCAAATTAAATTGCGAAAACAGTTCCAGAAAATAATTTGCAACTATTGTGAATCATTTGAATTGTAACTGAAAGAGATCTTCAGAACTGTTTCGGAAGCAATAATTAATGAATTAGACGGAAATTGCAAGAAGAATATGTAATTATATATGAGGCTGCTTCTTAAAAACAAATTAACGAATTTTAGACGGGAAAACCCTGTGTTAGATTAAGATAAAAAAAAATTCTTTAATTTTTTTAAAAATGTTAAAAAAAAAAATTAGAGGTACTACCAAACTTTAAAAATTATTCGATTAGAAGCAGTAATTAGTTTTTAAAATTTAAATTACTAAAACAAAAGAAAGGATTATTGTTATGAACCATTTTGAGTGAAGAGTTTAAGAGTTTTTTGGAAAGTTTTCGGTATTAATTGCAAAGTCAAAATTACAATATTTATGATATGAATAAAAATATGAAGTAAAGATTTGGGTTAAAAGTTCAAAAGGAACTATCTTCACTTAAATTCTTTCAAAATTTATAATTATTTGATTATAAATATCTTTTTAAAAATCTTAGCCTGTTAAATGTTATATTTTTTATAATTTGAAGGATTTCTTAATAAAACAAATATCGAATCAAGGGAAAAAATTTTATTCTATGTGATTTAGGTCTTGGTCAAAGTCTATCAAATAAATTCCCCACTATACAATTAAATAAAACAAATAATTTAATTAAATTTCATAAACATTTCAAATACGTAGATTTCAATTTAAATAAATATGCATAAACAAACATAACTGGGAACAAAGCTACATACATATTTTTTTCATTTGGAGAAAAAAAAAATTAATTGTTTTGAATTTTTATGATATTTTTTTTCTTTTTTAAAAAGCAATTTATAAACAAACACAAAAAAAAATAAGTAATAAAATTATAGCTTTAAAAAAAATAATCTAATCATAAACATTTATGGTGATAGAACATTTAAAATAGTTTATTTGTCAAAAAGAGGTTTTTAAAAAAAAAATAATAATAATAACACATATAAATCATTTTCGTATAAATTTACATTTTTTTTTTATAAAATCTGTAAACGTACATTTCAATTTATTGAATTTTGTAATAATGGAACTTTACCAATTAATATTTACAAAAATTGCAAAGTTACCTAAGTTTTTACTTTTATAATTTATGTATCACTTCTTGCCAAAAACCCCAACACATATTCACAACTGCTTTCGTATACTACACTGAACTTTTATTTTTATCAAGTTATCTTTAAGAAGGTTGTCAGATTACACCGGTCGACACGATGTCTGACTTCTAAATGTCAAATTGTATGTTACTAATAAAGGGCAAAACTAGTTTTAATCACAACAAAACTCGACCTGACGATAGCTCAGTGCGCTAAAGCGCTCTGTCTAACGTGTAGTGCGAGTGCATTTGGCATAAGAAATCAGTTTATCTATACCACGGTCAGTGATTGCACAGAAAATTTCATATAGACGCAATCGAACAAATAAAAACATAACGAATATTACATTATTCAAAAAAAAAAAAACCGGGTCACTGACGAAGGTTCAATACCAGAAACTGCGCAGTCTGATTCAGAAAATTGAAAATTTACAATGTAGTTATGATTTCCGTCTTTCAGACGGAAAAATATTTTTATTTATTAAATTTTGTTATCGATCTAAGTGCACTGCCGATCTTAAAATCTACAAAATTTACATACAGACGTAAATCAGTAAAAACAAACATTAAAAGCTGTACATGGGTATTTTGGTATTTTTCAATGTTTAGAATCAGAAATTCTGCATTAAAACAGAAACTCAGGAAAAACCTTGTTTTTTGTCGACCGGTGGCATGTGTGCAAAATATTAAACCGATCGTCTCATTATAGCGCATGCAAATGGAATCTGAATATAAAGTAAGTAATAGAGTTTTTTTCGGCATCCTTAGTATCCTAATTGTTAGGAGCAGACCATTTCCAAAAAATTGTGATAATGCTGGGAACTTGTTTTGTAGTCTTCATCAATAATTTAAAAAGAATATTAATATCATTTGATTGTTCTGAGTTCTGGAAAATTAAGGAAATTTGTTTTTGTTTTTGGCAGAAATTGAAGATTTTTTGTAAAAATTATACTTTTTTCAATTCCCATTTTTTGTTTGAAGTCAATTAATCTTATTACGCTAATATTAATCTTATTACGCTAATATTTTGTACACTTGTATTTTATTTTGACGACTTTTAAAAAAGATAACTTGAAAAAAGAAAGAGTTCACTTTTAAACATAAAAAACTTATAAGTGATGATGTTGTGTCGGAAATTTTTCGATGTCACTCCCTAATACAATTTCATATTTTAAGTAAAGGATTGTAAACCAATAAAAAAATTATTACTAAAATTTAACAAGCAAACTTTTGTAAGTTTTATTTTTTAAATTTAAAATTTATATAAAAAAATACACTAAGGATATTATGTAGATAACGACGACAGCAATTTTAGTCAAAAACAAATGAAATTTCACTTGAAGAAAGGACGACTAACATTTCAGTAAATTCAACTAACATTTATCATTTATTTTTACTGTTCAAAAAATTACTAACAATTGTATTACAAATAATTTGTTCTACAAATGACTGACATTTTTACATTAAAAAATAAGGAACTGTATTCCAACCCAAACAATTACAAATTTTTAAAGCAGAAGTTCCCTGAGTGTATATTTTGTTGTATTTCAAACTGTTCTTCAAATTATAAAAAATTCTTAAACATAACCTCTTTTTCTATATACAAATGGCGCCTTTATTGTGTTGATAACTTTTATTATAAAGCTGTTTTAAAATCAATATTATGCTTTTTTTTTTTTTTGCAAAACAATTTCAATAAAAGTCTTTGTGGAGTCTACTTAACATGTCTGGGTTATGTGCTTGATAAGAAAGAACTCAAATGGTTTAAGAGTAGCTAAGTATTTATTTCTTAATCAGTTAAATAAATATTTATTTTTTTCTATTTACTAAATAAGATGATGACAAAATTATTTTTATTTTTTTTTTTTTAATAATAAAACACTTTAGAGATAAGGAAGAACGTGAGTTTTGAATTTTGAAGAAAAATAATATGGCAATTTAAAGATTAAATATAATTGAGCACCCTCCTGTTTTGAAAAAAAAAATTGTATATTATGCAAAGAAAAACAAGAAATAAAAATTCTAATCTAAATTTTTATTAATTTTATTATAAAAATATAATATTTAACAGTCCCCTGATAAAATTATTTTTAAATATAATTTTGAGCGTTTTATAACAAATAAACTGAAGGACAAACCCCTGATGAAGTCCAAAAATATTGATGAAATATTGGTTTTACAGATTTAATAAGTCTAATAAATTTAGAATAAATTTATCTAAAATAAAACATTTAAATTTTTTTTTTATAAAAAGAGATCCTAAGCAGATGTCAATGCGGAATTTAAAACACACATGCTAAATTTCTAGTTCGTCGCTTCAGTGGTTTGGCAAGGCCGTCAAATCGATCATTTTTCCCCTTTTTGCAGCTCTCCATAGAAGTTTCCAAAAATCACGCCTCAGCGATAGTCTACGCTGAATTAGGAACCCACATACCAAATTTTAAATTCCTCGCTTTAGCGGTATGTCCAGGCGATTTTTGCCCTTCTTGCCACTACCCGTAGGAATTTTTAAGAGTCCTAGGTGGATGACTATCAGCCCAATTCTCAATAACAATTCCGTGAGAATTCTTTCCCTATTCCTTGTTCCCATATTCTTAATAAAATATTCCCGGGGATTTTTTCACTTTTCCCTTATTCTAAACGAATTTTGAAAATGGGAAACTTTCCCACGGAAAAAAGGAGGTATTATGAATGTCAATAATAGGTAGAATTGTGATAGCATTTGTATGAATTATTCAATTAATATTATTCAATTCTCTCCCTTATTATTTTTTCCCCGCCTGTTTAGAATAGGAGGATTTTTTTCTCGAGAAAATAAAATCCGCAGAGGAAAAAATCCGAAGGAATATTCATAATCGGGCTGTATGTTTATAAGGAACCCAAATTGGCTGTCTTGTTTGGCCGCCAAGGGGATGCTTTTCCCAACTTTAAAGCCTTATTTAAAAATTAAAGATCTCTTTTCAAAGGGCCAGGCCTCCAAGGGGGAGAATGTCCCCTTTTCATTTTCCAAAAATCTTGTGAATGAAATAAATAAAATGTTCACTGTGTAGTTTAGAGTTTGTGATTGATTAATCATTCACAATAGTGTCTCTAAGGAAAATTTAAAAAACACTACCGTTAGGCTTTAGAAATAATGAGGCTGACATTATCAGAGTTGGGACTTATAAATTAGTTTACATCCCCAGAATTGATTTTAAATTGCAATGTGAAGGGTATCAACGGATTCAGGAGAATTGAATATGATTTATTTTTTTTTTTTTTTGAGAAAAAAGGCAAAAATACACATCGACTAGCAATGGAACGATATACTCCTCAGGATAGCGGACTATTCGTGACTAATTTTTATCGTAAAATTTGTCATTGATTTGGAGCAACGTGAATTTTACACACAGATTTCCTGGCCGTCCTACGCTACTGATCAGATCACCTCAAAGTGACTAGAACAACACGTGACAGACAGCAGATGCATCGTCAGCCTTAATAATGCTCCATTCCGACGAGAATATCGCCGCTGTGGCTGAAGATATTGAGGATAAGCCGTCAATGTCGACCAGACGATATTCCACGCATTTGGCCATTACAAGTTCGTCTATTTAGCGCATGTTGGTGAATGACTTGAAGTTTTTTCCTAACCAAATACAGGCAGTTCATAAGCTATTGCCTGCAAATCATCAATCGCGTCTAAACTTCTCTCACTCTTTTCTGAATCTAAACGACGCAGAAGATGATTTTTAGTATATTTTTCATGAGCCATTTATCGCCGCCATTTTACATCTCCAAGGTTTTTGTTTTTTAAATCTCGAGATTATGTGTACAATCCGAAAGACTGCATGCCCTCAATATCTGGAGAGAATTTTCCCGAATTTCTCACCAAAACGATTGAAAATGCGTTAAAAAGAGTCCAAATGGTCGCCCACTTGACCGATATTATATTCAAAAATTACAAAAAAAAAACTTAACTTACATAAATATTATAAAAAAAAAATTATAAATTAAATTAAGTCGTTCCATTCTTAAGATATAACAAAACAACATCGGGTGATTTTTTTTTTTGGGACACCCTGTATAGAAATAATAGAAAATAAAAATTAAACTCATTATTGACACAGTGTTATTTTTTCGACCCAGTACTGCAAGAGGCTATATTTTTTTACTTGATAAAGCCAATTAAGAGGTCTAAAAATCTTAAAATAATTCCACACCAATAAAAATCGTGAAGGTAAAAAATTCTGAAAATTGTTATCCAGAGTTGCCAAATAATTAGCTGTAAAAATTTATTTTGGGCCTTTTTTGTTGGGACCTTTTTAAAAAATTATTTAAAAATATATAAAACCCTAGTCTTTAATACCATTTTTGATTGTTATGTTATGGAAAAAATTATTAAATGAGAAACATAAAATTAAAAGACCGGATCAAGAAATTTTCGATCTTGTAAAAACTTTATTATTCAGAAAATTACATTTTCTTTTTAAATCTAAAAAATTCTCTATTTTTTTCCAACTAACAAAAAAAATGTTAAAATTGATTCGCCAGTGTTGCCATATTTGGTGCCTAAAAACAAAAATATTTTTAAAAAACTTTAAAAACTTCCAAAAATGCGATTGATCAAATAGATAGATTAACAACAAATAAAAATTATACTTTAAAAAAAATCTTTAATTGCAAACACCACGCCATAAGTGTACAAAAACTTCAGAAAAAGCATATTGAGACACCATGACATCTTTCTACCGAATTTCGTTAAAAATTCCTCCGGGATCGATGACTGGTAAAAATGGGTTAAGGAAAAAAAAATAAAAAATTTCTTAATGAGACATTGTTCTATATATCTGCAAAGCTTGGATAAAAAATTTCCAGATTATCTATGACTTGTATTTAATGATTTAAAAGTTTCATAATTTCTACACTCATAGAAATAAAACTGTAAAATATTACTAAAAGCTGATAAAAAAAATTTAAAATGACGCTGCAGAAAAAAATGCTTAAATTAGCAGATTTCATTTGCTAAATATTAGTAAGATAATATCAACAAAAGTAAAACTCTAAATGCACAAAATTTTAGTTATAGTTGAGTTAAATCTTAGATAAATGAAAATATAATTTTTTTCTAAAATAAGCAACGTATGTTGCTGAACGGTTATATCTACAAAATGTTTGTTATATTTACGTTAATATTAGTTAAATGCACGTAAGAGTATATTTTGCTAAGTGCACCAAAAACTTTACTAAAAAATTGTAAAATGCCGACTTAAGAAAAGAACGTTTTTTATTTGCAAAACAAATTAAAAGATCTTTGAAAATTTCACTTTTTTAAGATTTTTTGTAGACCGATATTTACCAAACACTCCGCTGATTTTAGCAGATAATTTGTAACTTTCAATTAACTTAAAATTAGATCAAATGTAACTAAATTTTTATTGATTCAAGAGATTTATTTTTGCTGTGCTTTTCCTACTAAAATTAAGCAATAAAAAAATTCACTAATTTTATAAATTTTTCCTTCAACATCATTTTGAACTTATTTTTAGTAGTTTTAGCAAAAACTGTTACAGCTTTTTTTTTCTTCTTTGGTGTATTCTTTCCACTATGCATTAACAATGTTTTATAATTCTACATTTCCATGAAATTTATATTGGAAATTCCCCAATATTCATAGTTTTAGATATTATTTTTGTATTTTTCTTAGTATTTCTCCAATTTCAATCAATTAAATATATTTTCGCTTAAATTCTAGAATCATCCATTGCAGAACAACGTCATACACTTCAATTTAAATTCAATTTAAAATTACTTACAATATTTATGTTGCCCATAATAAAGCAAAAAAAAAAAGATAAAAAAACTTTACAAATCTATTTATTGATCATATTCGAGTGCTAAAAATAAACCTCATGTTTATTTTGTTCAATTGATTTGTCTTCAATTTAATTTTTTCTTTATAAAGTGTCAAACACATTTTTTTAATATTTTTAATTTTAAGTAGAGAACCCCTTGTCAAAAGACAAAAATAAACAAAATCAAAGTACTTTGGAGAGATCTTATAAAAGTGATATTAGAGATAAAGAAAACCGGCGATAGTAAATGTTATAATAGTTTAATGGGGCCAGAGGATTTTCTGATTATTTCAGAGGTAGAATGTTTCGATATTCTAACTAGGAGAAACCATTTTTGGAAAAAATGGTGAAATAGCTGTACCCAAATTATGTTTGTATTAAATATGCCAAAACTTGCAAAAATTTACCAAGTTTTTAGGGGAAAAAATTTAGAACTTGGCAAGTTTTCACAAGTAATTATTATGATACTGAGGCACAAAAAATGTTTATTTAGTTTTAAAAGCTATTACCAAATTTTGTTTGTATTTAGTATGCAAAAACTCAAATTTACCAAGTTTATAGGTAAACAAATTTAGAACTTGTTAATTTTTTTCCATTTTTGAAAATTTCAAAATCAATTTTAAATTGATAATGATTAAAATTTGAAATTAAATTTTTTATAAAATTTTAATTAATATGACTAAAATTTCAATTGAAATTTTGAATAATTTTTAATAAAATTTTAATTGTTATAATTAAAAGTTTAATTGGTTCTAATTCAAGAAGTAGTTTTGTTCTGTGTGATATAATTGAGTTTCAAGACAATACAATTTAAAAGTCCTTTCTTAAAGGCCCCTATGAAAATGTATTTTTAGCGCGTTCCTGCTACTAGTTGTAGAGTGCATTAATTTAACAATTTCTATAAAGTAAATTACTTTTAATTGCATAAAAGGCAAGAAAATCTGCGACCTTTCTAGAAAACTATTAAAAAATAAATGTTTGCTAGCTAAAATTGTAATAAACTACACTAATAGAAATAAACCGTAAATATAGCTCAAAAAGCTACTAAAAATTAGTTGTTAAAATGATGTTGCTGAAAAAAGTTCTTAAATTAGCAGATTTTTTGCTAAATATTAGTAAGATAAGAAAAACAAATATAAAACTGCTAAATTTACAAAGTTTTAGTTACATTTGAGTTAAATTTTAGTTAACTGAAAACAGCAAATTATTTTGCTAAAACCTGCAAAAACTATTACGAAATAATTGTAGCAAAAAAATCGGAAACAAAAACTTTAATATCAGCAAAAAATTTTAGTTATATTTAACTTAAATTTAGTAAAATGAAAATAACAGTATAATTTGATAAAAATAACAGAAATATTTGCTAAAAAATTGTAAACAGTTGATTTTTTTTGAAAAAAAATTGAAAAAAAACGTAAAAATTTCAAATTTTCTGTGATTTTTTTATGTATACTAATATTAAGGAAATTATTGTCTGATTTAAGCAGATTCATTTTTTGCTTTTAATTAACTAAAATTAAGCTCAAATATTACTAAAATTTTGTACCACTCAGCAGATTTTATTGCTATTCTTATATTACTAACATTTAGCAAATAAAATCTGCTAAATTTTGCAGTTTTTTTTTGCAACATAATTTTGAACTAATTTTTAGTAGTTTTAGCAAATATTTTTAAAAATGTTTTATGTTATTTTTTTTTTGTCTATTAATATTTAGGAAATTATTGTCGTATTTTAGCAGATTTATTGTTGCTTTTATTTAACTAAAATTAAGCTCAAATATTACTAAAATTTTGTACACTCAATATCTTTTTTGCTATTCTTATATTACTAACATTTAGCAAATAAAATCTGCTAAATTTTCCAGTTTTTTTTTTCGGCAACGTAATTTTGAACTCATTTTTAGTAGTGTTAGCAATATTTTTACAATTTTTTTTGTTAGTGTACTAAATTACTAAGTACTAAGTTACATTGTTACAACTAATTTATGACCATTTTAATAGAAATCAAATGTATATATTGAAGTAAAAGTTAAAAAGAAAATATATAGTAGATCATTCTGAAAGTTCCTTGAAACTTGATGATAAATTGTTGTCACAAACCATATGTTAACTAATAAAAACTACATATTTTCTTTAACAACTTTCTATTGTCTGTAAAAAAGTTGATTTTCTCCTGTTTAAGAAAAGTTTTTGTTTTTTCTTTTTATATATTTTACCAAATTTGTCGATTTGGGTCAAATTCTATAATGTTGTATTTAAGAGAAGAAAAAAAATGGTAATTGTTGTCTAGGATCTTTAATGTCTAGAGTATTGGCAAATTCGTAGTTTGCTATTTGAAATTTTACTTTCTTGCTTCACTTTATATGGGGAGGGGTTTGAAAGCACAACAAAAAAAAATGTGTTTTTTACGAAAGTTGTTTACAGAATTTTGAACAATTCATTTTCTTTTGAATTGCTATTGTTGTTATCTTATCTGTCGTGTTTTTTTTTTTTTTTGGCCAAAAGGAGTATTTTCTTGAGTCTTTGAGTCTATTTTGATACCTGTTGTTGTATTTGACTGATATGGTTGTTATTTTATATTTTTTTGTGTTATCTAGACTTCATTATCATTTATTTTTATGAAAGCTTTTTTATTGTTATTTTTTTATAAAACGTTTCTTGTTTTGTTTTTTTCTCTTGACAGTCTGTGTTTTTTTTTTTTTTTTGGTAAGGGAATGTTCGCTTATATGGCCTGTTCGCTAGAGTGGACCTTCCGCAACATAAAGTGTACTTTTTTATAACATAAAAAGTGAAAACTGGATTGTAGTCTTAAAGAATTTTCCAAGTCGGATTTTTGCAAACGGTTAGAATTTGATTCACAATTTTAATAAAACTAATGGATTTCATCATAAAAAAATATAGTAAATAAATAAAAAATTCGAAAATTTAAATTGTAATGTTCTCTAGAGTGGACCATACATATATGCGGAATTTTCAACATTTTCGACACTTTGAAGCAAAACATTTTAAAGTTTTGTTTTCGTATGAATAACTTTTATAACTGATCTCTTAAGCATGCTAAATCCATCAGCGTTAATCATATATCTTTAACGGCAAATTAAAAATATTAAAAGTAAAGTTTTTGCTTGAATTTAATTAAAGTTATATACATTTTTATATATAATTGCATATATGTAACTATCACATTTGAAATTATTTAGTACACCACCAAAAATTATAAAAATACAAGTGTTTCCAATTATTCGACCTAAGCGGCTAACAAAAAAATCGCTTAAATGAATTAACCGGTTAATCGAGTCTGTTAATCGACAAAATTTGCGGTTAATCGATTGATCGTTTTAAAAATGTATTTCTTTGGTTTTTTATTAAGAAAAATACAAGGAACTACTTTCCCTTGTTAAATATCAAGTAAAGTTGACCGTGTTGATTTAAAAAGTGCGTGTTGAGGATGATTCAAAGCATCCTGCGATGTTTTAACGAAACATGCCTTGGAATCTTGTTATTTTTTATTGAAAGAATCTAATACTACACTCATATTTAACCCCAAAATACGTATTTTCGTTTTTTTGAAGTCGAAAAGTTGAAAAAACGAAAATACCTATTTTGGGGTTCAGCGTGAATGTAGTTTAAGGGCCGTTAAAAAAAACCAAATGTTTTCAGCTGGGCAAGTTTTTTTACATTTGCAATTTGCCATTAAATGACACTTTTCCAATTACTTTTTAAAAATTCCAAACAATTGTGGGCGTTGTGGTGTAATGGTTAGCGCGTTGGACTGTTACACAGATGGGTACCGGGTTCGATTCCCGGTGACGACAACATCAATTTAGAAAATTAATATGTATGAGTTTTCTATCACTTAAATGTATCGCTGCGCCCAACTTCGGTGTTCCCATAGCACTTAACCCCACCGAAGTAAAATAATGAATCAGGGCTATGAAACAAAAGCTTCAATAAATTGGCCAACTCTACATCAGGTGGCTAGCAACAACTGTTCTAAGACTTATCTACTCGCGCAATTACAGTGTTGCCATGTTTGAAGCCCTTCATCTTTCACCACCTTTCATCTCTCCACTATCCCCTTTCCAAAGAAAGCAACACATTAATTAATAGGAAGAATTTCCTGAGTGTTGCTTCTCTTTAAAAAAAAAAAAAAAAAATACATTTTTTGAATTACATTGCTGAAAAAATGTAATTTTTGGAATTTTAGTTAAATGCAAAACTAGATGTTTGTAAAAAATAAATTTCAGAATATTTTCTCTTAAAGCAACGAAATTTTAAACTTTTAAGCACATTTACAACGATATTTAGCACCTTAACTGTAAATTTCTTCATTATTGCTTTTAATTGAAAATATTATACAAAAAACTTTAAATCATTATTTTAAGCAATTTTTGAAATTGTCATGCCATTTTTGCCTTTTTGTGAAAATTTTGCATTATTTTTGTGATAGTATGTATTAACGTATTTGTCATTTTTAACTTTCCCAGGTTATCGTATATGTTTAGTGGAAATAAATCCTTAGAGTTACACTGTTTTTCGTTTTGAAATGCCCTAAGAGTCTACCAGTGTTACCATTTTCAAAATATGCGAGTTTCGAAGAACGACTTGTATAACAAATAATTTTTCTTTATAGCCCGTTCTAGTGTCGGTTTTATTGCACCAAAGTAGAAAATGTACTCATTAAAACAGCTTTCGAAACTGGTTGTAGATCTTACATTTCCACTGGAACATGTTTGAAATCGTTGTAGTTGGGAACCGATTATAAAAAATATTTCCGGGAGGAGTCGGATTCCTACAGAATTAATTCGTAAATTGGTTAACAGTTATGTGACAACGATTCAAAACAAATTTAACGTTGTCTTAAAAATCAAAACAGAATAAAAAATTGTCTATATAGAATACATTGCCCAGAGGCTTAAGGATCGAATTTAAGAGAATTTGATGACATTTTATATAACGTTTCTTTTTTCTACGTTTTACGTTTTTCTAATAATTTTTTTTTAGCCAAAGTTATGATAATGACAAGTTTTGGGAAAAAATCCATGTAAAAAATTTAACCGGTTAATCGACCTATTTTATTTAACCGGTTAATCGACCTATTTTAACCGATTATACGGGTCGCATAATTATTTCAGTTTTAAATTATTTGTTTTAACATTAACCGAAATATATGTGTTTAATCGTGGAATCGATTAATCAATTAACCGAATGAAAACACTAAAAAATACACAAAAAAAATTGTTTTTGTCATAAAATGGAACATGAAAAAAGAAAACCGCGATTCTTTTGGAAAACACGCACTTTTTGCCGGTTTTATGATATTTAATTGGGTTTATGGTTACTTGTTTCTGGTTTCTGAAAGTCATAATAAATACTTTTAAAGTCGCAAAATTAAAAAATTGTGTAAAGGTTTATGAACACTTTATTTGCTCCATAAAATTTAAGCTCCTTAAAATTTGTTGATGTCTTTTCGATTTTTAGCTCATTTAAATCTTTTATGTGTTGTACTTTTTGTCGGAATTGGTACAGCGTTTTAATTGCAACAACTAAGTTTGAAAAAACTTCTGCTGTATAAAATAAATTTTTTGCACTCTATCAATTCAGTTCGTCGTGAAGATTCACTGTGGATACCTAAGTATGTTCACAAGCCTTGCTTTCTATAAAAAAAAATGCAAACAAAAATAATTATAATTATAATAATTTGTCAAATGCATATTAATTAAAAATTAATTGTAACTGTCTTTATGACGTTAATATAACACTGTACTAAAATACATTATAAAATTTGCCCTGTGGCGATTGTCTCAACTTAAACGCAAAAGTTGTCAACACTGAACGTAAAACCATACGTCAATCTGGTAACATTGTGAAATAGAGACGGAGGAGATTAGAAAAATAAACAAAAATCTAAAAATAGAATATTTGTGTTGTTAGTGTTGCGTTGATCTTTTTCCTTCAAAATTTGGGTAAATCTTTTACACCTTCTACACCTTGGTCCTTGGAAGATTTTCGGTAACGCGAATCATGAAACATGTAAGGACCTCTCAGTAGATAAAGTTTGCATTAAATTATTGGATGAAGACATTTTTAATTAATAAATAAACATTGCACTGTTTTTTGTTTAACAAAAAACAAATGATCTTGAATAATCTTGTTCACATCATAATTTATTAAAAACTTCATACGAGTAATAAAAAAGTTTCATTAAAACTATGAAGCATTTTCATTAAGTTTTTCATTCACACACTGAAGAAAACTTCATAAGTTTAGTGAACAAATTTCATCAAAACTCGTCCAAAGAATTCTCTCTGTGTATCTCCCAAGTTAAGTTACTCCATTTGTATTGGTTTAGATCAAAAAAAATAAAATTAATTAAAAAACTCTTGCAAGTTTCAAGGCATTTTTTTTTAACTTTTCGACTTTTAAATGGCCATCAGTTCTTTAGGCGAAGACTTTTCAACGTGAAATTGCATGTCATAGTTTTTATATTGTACTTTTTTATATTGTACTAGACCTGTTCATCGTTTCTCTCAATTCAAAAATCGTTGATAAATAAGAGGCATCTAAAGTCAGTTTCAACAGGTGTGGAAAATTTTTGAAGTAGTTCATATCTTTGAATATGAATACAAATTTTGGATTCTTATTTTAGGTCCACTTTAGAGTGCATTTTCGCTAATGTGGACCATTTGAGTTATTTTAAACATTGTTATATAACTTTTTTTTATAGTTTGCCAGAAGAAAATTATCTTTAGAAAAAAAATGCCCAAAGAGTTGGTCTATAAGCCAATGTATTTCGATTTGTAATATTCCACTTATTTTTTATATAGCCCAAAAACCATATGTAGGGCTACATTAGCTAACATTCCCTTAAAACATGTAAATTAAATGTTGAAGAGTTTTTTTTTGAGGGGGGTTTGTGAAAGTATTGTTTTTAACTTTTGTATAATTTAAAGAAGGCTTGTTTTTATTTTTTTTTTTTGCACTAATGACCTTCAATTATGTTTTGTTTTTAGGCAAAAATACTCAACATGAGGCCCGTGTTTTAGAGGTGTTTTTTGTTTGTTTTAATTTTTGTGTTAATATTTTTTAAAGATATGCTAAACGACAATGTTTGGAAAGAATTTGTTATTCAAAGTAAAAAAGGGTGAAACACATTTTTTTTTTAAATTTTTAAGACTTTCTTGGTCGAATTCTAATGGCTGGGATCAATGAGCACTATGCATAGCGAGTATTTTTCTTGTAGATCTACCATCTTACAGCTACCTAAAGGGAAGCTATTTGAAACTAAAGTCGCAAATTTTGACATAATGTAGCTACTACACTGAAAGAATTATCCTTCATGATATTAATGAAACAAATTTATTGGATTTTTTCGTAGATTCATTGAAGTATTTCAATATATTAAAGAAATTTTATTAATATTAGGAAATTTTTCATAAACTTTATTTCATAAAATTTCATAGTTTCATAAAAATAATTCATTCGATTTTATAAATTGTCTCTTCATAAATTTAATGAAAAATTTCTTTAGGGCCCTGAAATTATTGCAAAGACTTATCTTTTTATTTTTTCCTAAAAATTCATAATTTCATTAATTATCATACATTTAAACACTTTAGTTCTACGATTTAAGTCTGAACATATTGTATAAAGGGCTTTATTATTTTAATTTAGTATTTTATTAATTTTGGACTTCAATGAAATTGTTCAAAAAATCATATGAAGCGGTTTAGTTCCAATGACATTCATAAAAGAGTTTTATTAATTCAAGGAAACTTCTTAATAGATTAGATTATATGGCACTATGTACCGCGACCGACTTAGGTCTTTTGTGCGGCCTAAAGTTACCCTAAAGATTCAAGCTACCTATAAAGCCAATAATCCTATTAGGCAAAATCTTCATAATGTCCGAAGGGGAGACAAAACGATCGCCAAGAAACTTGGCACGCCTTTCACAAAGCCTCGGACATTCGCAAAGAACATGCTCCGATGTCTCAGCTACCAGTTCGCAAAACCTACACTCATCCGTGTCCGAAAGACCCCTTTTGCGCAAGTGGTATCTGAGATTGCAGTGTCCAGTCAGGTAAGACACCAGGGTACTCAAGTCACCCCTCCCGAGGGACAAGAGTCTCATCGATCCTGCACTGGAAAAGAGATTAATCTCTTAGTCTGTCGTTGGCCCAGAGAGGTTTCCCAATAGAGAGAGAATTCTGATTCCCTCCACGACCCGAGCTTCTCCCTAACATACCCCAAAGGTATACCACAGAATGGTTCAGGGCCAATAAAGGGCCTTCGGGCCCCGCAATTATCAAGACAATCTGCCCTCTCGTTGCCCCTCATGCCCCTCGTGACCAGGAACCCACCCTAAGGTAAGCGAGTTGCGCCCGCCAAGTCGGTTAAGATCCAGAATGCATTCCATGACCAGACCAGATGACACCTCATAGGATATTAAAGCCCTTAATGCCGCCTGACTGTCAGAAAGAATATAGATGCGAGATCTTCTTAATAATAAAACAATTTATGAAAATGTTTCATCAATTTTATAAACGTTTCGTTGACGGAATGCTTCATTAGTTTTATGAAGATTTTCATTAACTCTACAAACACTTCATAAACATTGACTTTAATGAAACCTGTTTCATAGATTCTATGAAAAGTTTCAATGGACGAGTTCCAGTGACAATTTTCATTAAAGGTATGAAAAAATTCATTACTGAAGTGAAGATAATTCGCTCAGTGTAATGGGAGAAGATATCTTCAAAGTTTAAATTTACATCATACACAAAAATTTTTTTGAAATGAAAATAGTAAAATCCATATAACTGGTTGCAGAACAACTTATACTTTATTAAAACAGGTTCTAATTTCTGTTCTGCAACTGGTTCTTTTTATATGGAGTTTGTGCTATTTGAAATAGGTTCTTTACCTTCAAACAAGAACAGGTTGCTTTAGAACCGTTATAGAACTGGTTCTGGGACAGTGACACCTTACATTTAGACTCCCAGAATCCTGTTCTAGAACCGGTTCCATGTAACCGGTGGTAAAAGAAATTGTTATAGAAAAGGTTCAGAGGTAATCTGTTTTAAAAAATTTTGCTGGGGATTGAATTGCAATTTTCAACTTTTTTCAATTATTCAGAATTTGTTATTTTTTCTAACTTTTTTCAATTATCCAGAATATGATATTTTTATATTTCAATATTTCAATTAAGATTTTTTTTAAATTTAATTGACACTTTGGATTATATTTAGTAAATTTTTAATTGATATGATTAAAAATTTAGTTGGCCATGACCTGAATACATTTTTGATTGTATTTACAACAATTTTAATTAAAACTCGATTATAGTTTTTTTTTGTGCACAAGGAAAACTCTACGAAAAACATTTTAATATTTTATAGCGAAGACAAAATTTATTCGAAAGCAATAATAGCTAATTGGGTATCAAATGAAAGGTATTTTAAGGATCATTCACAAACAAATATTTTAATAAAAAAAATAATCATTTTGTAAACTTAAATTTTTGTGCGTATTTTGTGGGTAAAGTTTTTTTTACTCATGTTTTAAATGTTTTGTATTAAATCCAATTAAAAATAATTACCAGACAAAAATTACTTGCAAAATGCCACGAAAAAAAGCAAAATAGGCATAAATTTTTTTTTTTTTAAATTTAGAGTTGGTTGAAGTTTTTTTTATAATATTTTTACATACAACAATAATGAAAGAATTCACAGTTAACGTGCTATCGTAGTATATTAAAATGATTTTTAAAGCATAAACTTTTCGTAGCTGTAAAAAAAATATTCCGAAATTGAATTTCTACAAACAGAAATTTTTTTTATCAATTTTTGATTCAATACCGTTTGCTAATAACTGTAGTTGTCTACCACAGTTGAGAAATTCCATAAAAGACAAGTTTCTTCTTGTATAACCGGTTTTATGTCGCTATTTTACCGGCTTGATTTTTAAATACTTTGAGCTACCGTTAAAATAACGCTAAAGTACCGAAGCGTACTTTATAAATAAAACGGAATTTTATTGGTAAATTTTTTTATATAAATCCAGTGATACTAGAAGACACATGCTACACTAAGAATATTATGTAGGTAAAGACCATTGCAAATGTAGTTAAAAACAAATGAAATTTGACTTAAAAAAAGACGACTTACATTTCATTAAATTCAACTAACATTGTCATTTGTTTTTGACTGTGAATAAAATTAACCAAAAATATAGTAAAAATGAACCACAAACGTGGTAAAATATTGACAAACGTAAACACAAAAATTTTTGTAAATAATCTTGCATTTATGAACATCTTCAGATTTATATGTATGACTTTTCCGTTTATTCCAAATACTTCAATGAAAAAATCAACAAATTTTGAAATATTTTGCTATACAAAACTCGTCAAAATCTAAAAAATATTTGTGTTCAAAAAATAACAAGTTAACAGCTCTACCATATGACAAGTTAAAAAAAAAGATAAAATTTCATTTAACTTAATATTAGGTCTGCCTTTCAATCGTCTGATTTATTTTTAAAAAATGTTTATTTCGTTATAAAATACCACATTTTGTTTTTTAATTAAAAATAAAATAATTGTTAGTCTTAATCCAACACATATTTGCTAAAATATTGTTAAAGGGTCGATATGAGGACTTGCAGCTAAAGAGCTCGTGAATTTTTGTCCGTCAAGTTTTAATTTTCAGCGGAAATGGCTATAACAAACTATATATCAAATGAAAGGTATTTCTAATGATTATGGAAATACGAACAATTTCAATCTCATTATATGATACACTCACAATATTTTTTCCGTAAAGACATTACATTGATTGAAAATCAGTTAAAAACAATTGTTTTTTTTTAGTTTATTTTCAACTGTAGAAAAATTAATTGAAAAAATCGGTAAAAACAATAGATGGATTTCGTTTATTTAAATACTCAATATAATATAACAACTTTTTATTTTAAATATAAAATTTTAACTGAATATTTTTTTAACTATTACCGAAAGTCCGTTTTTTTGTTTATTTTGTTTATTGAATCAAGGACTATAAAGAACTAGCTTGCACAGACCGGTGCGTGACGCGCTATTTCAATTTATAATAGAAATATAATAGAAAAAAAAACATTTTTGAACTCTTTTGTAAATTAATTGGCCAATCTTAGTGTAGTTTGAAAACTTTGTTATTTTTTCGATTTTTTAATCAAAATTTTACTAATAGTTTCAATTAAGAAATTTTAATTAATATAAACTATTTTCAAAATATTTCGAATGGAAAAATGCAAATGTCAATTATGGTATGAAAATAAATAATATACGCAGAAAGTCATAATTTCGCTACTAAGAAAGGTCCCTTTAAAAACCCACACAAACAAGTTTACGACATGCACTTGTGTCACAGTGATATCATCATTTTGTAATTTTGACATTTGCATTGTTCCATTCAAAATATTTTGAAAAATATATTGAAATTAAAATTTCTTAATTAAAAATATTAGTAAAATTTTAATTAAAAAAATCGAAAAAAAACCAAAATTTTCAAACTACACTAAGATTGGCCAATTAATTTTCAAAAGAGTTCAAAAATGATTTTTTTTTCTATTATATTTCTATTATAAATTGAAATAGCTTAAAAATTACAAAAAAAATAAATAAATAAATTATATTAATAGTGGGTAACAAAAACCACTGTGCTAAAATTGTGTCGCCTCCATAACTGCCTTTGTACGCGTTGGCATGTTGGGGTGTAGGCGCGTTGGCACGACGAGGTGCGCAAAGCTATTTTTAAATAATATGATAAGATAATTTTTAAAATATATCAAAAAAATTAATTAATATAAGGTGGCGCAAAAGTAATCCTCCTATCAGAAAATACTATACATAATAAATACATAATAAAAAAATAAACATCGGAAGGTTATTTTTGCGCCACCTTATATTTATAAACACTTCAAATTTCTTTAACAAATGAAGAAGCCATTAATCAAATTTAATTCAAATGTTTATATTTATATTTCGATTTTTTTTTGTTGTTTTTTTTTTGTTTAATTGCAAAATAATTATTTTTATAGCAGACAAGAAAAAAATATACATTAGGATTTGTTGTTATTTTTTGCAATTATCAAATTTTACCTAGTCATAAAACATATAAAGAAACTCAATTTTATTTTTTTCGCGGTTTTAAAAGACTTTCCACAAAACCTTTTTGAAATTTGACACAATTTTTTTTTTTTTTTAATTAAAGTAAAAGTTAAGATTTTGCGAAAAATATTAAATAATTCGACTTTTACGATGCCTATCGATCTTAAAGGACCCAAATGCTTTCAAATTTGATGTGTTTCGACAAACAAAAAAATCCTTGCCAAGTAACTAGGAGCATTTCACCCAATAAAGTTTTTTCGCTTAAATTATTCAATAATTAAGTAGAATCAAGTAAAAACTTGGTAAAATGTTACTAGTTGTTGCATAACTTTTGTAAATAAACTTTACTAGTTGAAATACTCCTTATTACTTGGCAAAGATTTTTTTGTGTGGATGATTTTGATAAAAAGATTAATTATAGAGTTGTTTCGAGATATGGGTATTGAACTTCGCAAAACAAAAAACTTTCAAGGTAAAAAGGTAATAAAAATGCATTTTATGCGGGAGGTTTTTGTTTCGAAATGACCCGAAAAAGCGATTTTTATTATTAATACAATATTGCCCATCACGTGGTAACATTTAGGGGAAAAAAGTTATAAACCTGATATACATACAACAAATGATAACAATACTTGCAAATTACATGCATAAACATGATTGAATTACGTGATTATGACGCATTTGACACCATCCAAAAGAATGATGGATGAAAGGAAAGGACTGAACAGACCTCTATTGATGTTGAATAATGAATATAATGATGAGGCAATATATTTCAATATATTGGAGGAAAAAAAATCAAATTCTAAATTAATAAAATTGTAAATAAAAATAAATTTGAATAAAGAAATTTGTAAATGATGTAAAACAAACATGAACGCAATATTAAATGTTGTCATTTAAATCATAAATGAATAAAAAAGAATTAATTACAATAATACTAATATTGTGTAAATCGGGACTGGCAAAACTATGACACGCGTGTCTGTAATGGCACGAGACATTTTCTGGAATATTTTTAAATATCGTAATTTTATTAGAAAAGTTCGGTTAAAAAAGTTATCATAGGCTTAAATATTTATTTTCATACAGATTGTTAATCATATTTTAAAATGATGACGAGAAGTTTAAAAAAGTCGTAATCTTTTTTTTTTTACAGAATTTTGGTAAAAAAAAATTGAAAATTCGTTTTACAGGACTTAAAGATTCATACACTTTTCGGGATATAAATACACTCAAAAAAGTTAATAAAACAAATATTCAATCGCACTTTACGGTTTTTGTACTAATTTTTTGTACAATTTTTTATTTTAGTAACATTATTTGCTATTCTGATTTTACAAATTACGGAATTTTGTACTAATTTTTGTTGCTGATTTTAGCCAAATATTTTACTAATTTTTTAAAACTAGTTGCTAAATTTAGCAAAGTTGTGCTAATCACAAAAAAATATATACACACAGAGAAATAAAATGCCAACCGAATTGAAAAGTGTATTTTAATGTTAACAACTAATAAATTCAGTTAGTACAACGATATGTAAGATTTTCTGAATATTTTGGGTATTGCAACTAAAATTCAGTTAGATTAACCGAACTTTATTGTGAAAACGAATGTTCACTTGTACCAACCGACTTAAATTCGTAATAACCGAGTTTGAGTCGCAGTAACCGAATTTCAGTAGGTAAATAGGTAAATTTTGCTCTGTGTGTATATTTTGAACAAATAAAATTTTTTATTAAAGGTTTTAAATTTATATAATGTTCATCTATTAGGAAATAAGTGTAAAAATTCAAAATCAAAGTCGTTTTATTTTACATTTTTCATTTTTATTGTGTGAACTTTTATTGGAGCAACATTTTTGCTGATTTTAGCAAATTAATTTTAAATTACAGTTTACTGAAATTTCACTAAAATTTAGCATCGGCTAATAATTATTAGCCGATTCAGCGAAATATGCCATATGTCGTGGGTCAAAACCACTGTAAACTAGTGTAATTTTTTCACTAATTCCATTTTACTACAGTTAAGCAGACATGTGTTGCTAAATTTAGCAAAAAAAAATACCGCAGGGCTCAAAATAGTTAAATTTCCCGTAATGACAGCAACATTTTCAGTAGCAATTAAATATTTTTTTTTAGTGGAGTATCGTTTTTTAATTTTTCTCATCAACCGTTTCGTAATTCCACCTTAAAATATGTACACTTATAAAAATAAATCTACTTAAAATTAGTTAAAAATTATCTTACAGTAAAAACTGCTAAATTTACCAAAATTTTTTTTTTTGCTAAATATTAATAAAATAAGAAAATCAAAAATAAATCTGTTAACTTTACCAAATGTTACTTAGTTTTAGTTAATTGAAAATAGTATTTTAATCTGTAAAATTAGCAAAAAACTTTTACTAAATATTTGTAGACTCAAAATAGCAAACAAAAACTGTAATATTAACAAAATGTTTGTTTGCTTTATTTACCTCAAATTTAGTGAAAAGCAAATAACAGGTTTTTTTGCTAAAATCAACAGAAATTTTTGCTAAAAATTATAGTTTGCTATAAAGGCAGACTTTTATTCGCATTAAAAAAAACTAAAAAAACTAATTTTAAAAATTTTACATTTTTTAATAATTTTTTTGTCTACTAATATTTAGTAAATGTTTTTGCTGATTTTAGATAATTATTTTGTTACTTTCGATTAACTGAAATTTAGCTCAAATATAACTAAATATTTGTTCATTTCAGTTTTTGCTTTACTTATATTACTAATATTTAGTAAAAATATCTGCTAATTTCAGCTGTTTTTTCTGAAAGCTCAGTTTTAACTAATTTTAAGTAGCTTTTTTTTTGCTATATTTATAGATTTATTTCTATAAGTGTAATAACAAACTTAAATACATGATATTTTGTGAAAAAAAAAAAACATAATAAACGGAGATATAAAACAAATGCCATAAAATAAAATTGTAATTAAAAAGACCAGAATACAGCAAAAGGATAAAAGGTTGGAAAAACACGTAAAAAAACACAAAGAAAAAAAAATATATTTTCATTTTAATTCAGAAAATCTTAATAAAAATTTACCCGAGCGCTCAACAACTATAAATCCAAAAAAAGAGAATAATTGTTCTTCTCTGGTAATGCAATTTTAAAATTAAATGTTTTCCCAATTTTAAAAGATTGCTTTAAAAAATTTTAATTACCCCATTTCCAACCAGTGCACAGTGTCAGATTTTGACACTTTAGGGCGTCGGAACTCCGCATTTCTAAAGGTAATTGAGGTAGAAATCTGAATTTTGGTACGGGATATTTATATCATAGGACGCACTGAAAAAATGGGCGAAATTGTGCAACTGACACGCCCTCTTTCCATATATATAACAAAAATAATGATTACATTTTTATCGTACAATCTCGAAGAATATGAAAGTAACCGTTCTTAAATTAAAAATAACAGTTTTAAAACGAAGGCATGCCACTTTAACCCCGAAATGCACCTATATTTAAACCTTTGACTCCCGAATTTTAATGACTTAGAATTTTATCACCAAACTTTGTAAAAACATATATCTATGCCAAAGAAATATTTTTATGAATTTTATGACTTTGTAGCACCCCTACCGGATATATTTGGAACAAAAGCTACAAATTTAACATGCTGATAAGACTTTTAACATTTTGAATAAAATTGTAGATTTTTTTAGCTTGAATAAACGTGTTTAGTTTTTAGAGACACGTACAAATTACCGTCACTTTACTCGTAGGGAATACCAAACATAGTATGTTGCACATTAATAAAAAGACAAAGAATCAGCAAATGCAACTACCAAGTATTTAAGAAGTCAACAAAAAAATTACAGGGGTTTAATATTAGTAATCACATATGCAACATTGGGCATGATAGGGTTAAAGATTTAACTGTGAAAACATTTTATTATTATTTGTACATCGCCTAAATTATCCACCCAAAGAAATTTTTTTTTAGCAATTTCTTAAAATAGTAGGATCAAAATCATATTAGCAAATTGTTATGGCCAGTTGCATTCAAAATCTCTTCTGCTTTGCTCTTTCAGAACAATCTTCAAAATATTATTCAGATCTTGGACCTGGACCTGGTTCTGTTTCGGTTTTTTTTTTTTTTTTGAAATAATAAATCTGGACAAAACAATTTTACTACACAATTAGTGTTAGCTTTGAAAATGCAATCTTATTTCTACCTGAATAGGTTCTTTTGATGCTAAAATTTTCACAAAATCTATAAACAAAAGATTCAATTAACTGTAATTTAATAGATTTGGTCGATCTAGTACTAGTATCTTCTAACAAAATATTTAGAACATTTTCACAATTTTTTTCTGCAAGTATCTCACACATAGATACTCACAACGAAAAAGTGAAAAATGAAATACCTCATGAAAAATAGACCAGTGACTTTCGCGATTTTTGTAGGTAAGAGGCAAATTGATATAACTTGGATCAGTTCTTGATTATATTGGTTTGGATCAGTTCTTGATTTTACCTATTTTTGTCTGAATGCGAAAAAAAAAATAAGAAAAAAAAGTGATTTTCACGGAAAATTTTTGTTTTTTGACGCTCGGAAAAAATATTACAAAACCTAGAACGTGAATTACAATCATAATTTTCAGCAAAATTAATCTAAAATTCAGATTGTAACCTTTTTTTGCATTTCTGTATATCGTATTCAGCCAGTGGTCGAAAAATCGACCACCCTTCCTGAACAAAAAAATAAACATTTTTTCATGACTATTGCACCTATAAAAAGCCATTTCAGAGCGTTTGGAAATGGGTTAAGGTGGCATGCGACACATTTTTTACAACATATACAAAATCAGCCCGTTTATGAATATTCCCTCGGATTTTTTCCTCTGCGGATTTTATTTTCTAGAGAAAAAAATCCTCCTATTCTAAACAGGCGGGGAAAAGAATAATAAGGGAGAGAGAATTGAATAATATTAATTGAATAATTGAATAATTCCTAGAAATGCTATCACAATTCTTCCTATTATTGACATTCATAATATGTACCTCCTTTTTTCCGGGGGAAGAGTTTCCCATTTTCGAAATTCGTTTAGAATAAGGGAAAAGGGAAAAAATCCCCGGGCAGATATTTTTAACACATTGAGTGCCAAGCGGTTTTGACGAAAACCTTCCCAGGAGGCCAAACATTTTTTTTTGTGAAATGAGTGTATTAGTGGTTAAAAAACGATTTCTGAGATATCCCTAGTCCATTCTACCCCTTACTTTTTATTTTATATAGTCTTTTTTGTGTCGTACATTTCTCTACGACGTGGCACTACATGACGGGTATGCATTTGTAAAAGTCGCTGTCGTACAAAAACGTACGACGCTTTTATCTTGTTTTTTATTTTTGTTTGATTTTTTTTTTTTCTTTTTAGTTAAAATAAAAATATAATAAAATAAAAAGCAAATACCTAAAATGTCGAAACGATCGTTAAGAGAAAAGGAAATATTGGAAGTCTTGACGATGAGTGATGAAGATTTTTCTAATAATGATGATTTTGATTGGATACCGGAGGTTTCGGATTCTGACTCTGAGCATGACATCGATCCTGTGGGAATCGATGATATGTTGTTTGAAGATGGTATCAATACGGAAGACGAAGCTGAAGAAGACAGATGTTGAATACCGAAGTCAATTGGACTGAATTTTCATCACCTCAAAAGACCTTTACATTTACTGAAAAATCTGGTATCCAGCAAAATATTTCATCAGACATTTCCTGTTTGGATACATATTTGCTATTTCTAGACAATGATATCATTGATTTAATTGTCAAAGAAACCAATACGCACAACAGATTTTGGACAAAACCGCCGTAACTAGATCTTCGAGAAAAAACAATGGGTACCGACAACAAACCTTGAAATTAAAAAGTTTCTGGGACTTCTTTTATGGATGGATTTGGTAAGAGTTGGGTCTCTTTCAGATTATTGGTCAAAAGATCACTTTACCATTCTTGGAAAACAATGTCCCGAAATCGTTTTCATTTCACACATTTTTCACTTTATAAAACCTCAAAAAATCATCCTAGACCCATGAATGCTTTTGCAAAAATGTTCAGTAAAGGATTCTTTATTTAAAAATCGCAACAAATTCCACTCAATGTCGTATATAAAAGAACTACAGGCTCTATGTAAAAACAATCACTGTCGTACGGAAACGTACGACATGGCACCCCACGACGGGATAGGTGTCGTACGGAAATGTACGACGTGGCACTCAATGTGTTAAGAATAGGGGAACAAGGAATAGGGAAAAAATTCTTACGGAATTGTTATTGAGAATTGGGCTGAAAATGTCTGGTTTTGGCACGCAACAAAAAAAACTCTTGCCCCCCTTGCTGTAAATAATCATTTAACACAATATTCATTATACAGAGAATAATGACAATCTTGTCATGTTTTCAATGTTAAAAGTTGAAAGTGTCCAGGGAAAACACAAAAGATTAATACATTTTTAACAGATGTGATATTATTTTTCTTTTGTTCTTGTTTAAATAAAACCAACAAAAATGGATAAGTACGAGTATGTTAATATTTATTTAATATATTTGGGCGCTGTGATTTATTTGCCATTAAAAAATATTAATTTTTTTTTTAATATTATTAATTCTGTTTACTGATATAATAATTTAAAAATATAAATGAATGTTCATTGTTTGTAAAGTAAGTGACCTTTAAAAAAATAAATAATTATCATTTCATAATTATTTTTTTTTTAACATGAGTTTAACAAATAAGTCGCGTGTTAAAACAGATTTGTTTAAATCAAAGAAAGAGTTATAAAAAAAAAAAAAATATAGGAAATAATTTTAAATTTAATAATAAAAACCATTCAAACTTACCATAGCTTGCTCGATTTTATTATCGATTGCAACTGCACTTGTTCCAGATGCACTAAAAAGAAAGAGAAAAAATAAATAAAATTATAATAATGTTTTAAAATTATAACCAATTTTACATAAAACTTATTTTTATACTTATTTGGGATACCAACCGAGATTGATATTTAAAAATCAATGGATTTGGTATATCGGTATTTGTTTGTATATGTTAGCAAAAAAATTTAGCTACCACAACAAAAACATTTAATTGGCAACAAATTCGATTGTCAGCACGAATATGTTTCTCTGTGTACCTTACGCAGAGCAATTTCGGAAATTTTTATGGTAAAAATGTACGGAAAACAATACTATTCGGCAATCTAACATCTAAAATTTGTGTTCATCGATTTATATTTTTGTGTTTAAAGTGCACATTTTTGAACTTTTGATACAATGTTTTGCTAGTTTACTTAAGATTTTTTTTTAATTCAACAAAACGTCGATTGCCACTGAAAATCCACTGGCATGATATACTTTTTCCTGCCCGGTCTGAGGAATTATTAGCTAATCTCAAACGGAAATTATTTGTTATACAAAAACGTTAGTTTTTTTTCCTTCATGTACCTTTCCGATATCGTTTTTCAAAAATTATGATACAGTATTCGCTATCGCAATTGCCTGGAGAAACGATAGTAAATTCGGCCTAGTTCAGTATGGTATCAATATCGAAAATGATATGATAATTTATTACTATACCCAGTAAAAAACGCCGCTTACATGCAAGCAGGTTTGTAAGGGAGGAAGTCAAAAAGCATCCCTTACAAACCTGCTTACATATGCTATGATTTTTATATGACGAATTCCCACTTGGAAGCATTACTTTTGGGCAAAATAAGCGCTGATTTATTTTTTATTTCATACTCGAAAACAGCAAACACAATCGGAAATCACTCGGGAAAATTGGTAGAGATCGTTTATAATACACGATATGAAACTTTCTGCATTACAACCTGCATCCTTGTAAGGGATTAGGATAATCTGCTTACAACCTATCCTTGTTAGGGAAAACAGTAAGATCAAAATTTTTGTTTGCTTATTTTTATACGAAAATTATTCGTTTATTTTGCTGCTTCTCAGTATTATCACTTACATCAACGCATTTGTTTTATCCTGTGTCTAAAAACACGAAAATTTTTTACTGGGTATAGACACATTACTTTGTGATTTTTTGTAAGCAAGAGTGTAAGGTGTATATTTTTAACATCGCGAACGAAAACTCGAAAAACAACAAATTTATTTACATTTTAACCCTTTCTCTCAAAATTTTTGTTTGTTTATTTTTATACGAAAATTATTCGATTCTTTTGCTGGCTAAGAGATTAATTTCTTTTTCCAGTGCAGGATCGAGGAGACTCTTGTCCCTCGGGAGGGGTGACTTGAGAACCCTGGTGTCTTACCTGACTGGACACTGCAATCTCAGATACCACCTGCGCAAAAGGGGTCTTTCGGACACGGATGAGTGTAGGTTTTGCGAACTGGTATCTGAGACATCGGAGCATGTTCTTTGCCAATGTCCGAGGCTTTGTGAAAGGCGTGCCAAGTTTCTTGGCGATCGCTTTGTCTCCCCTTCGGACATTATGAAGATTTTGCCTAATAGGATTATTGGCTTTATAGGTAGCTTGAATCTTCAGGGTAACTTTAGGCAGCACAAAAGACCTAAGTTGGTCGCGGTGCATAGTGCCATATAATCTAATCTAATCTTTGCTGCTTCTCAGTATTATATAATAGTAAGCACTTACTTCAGCGCATTTGTTTTATCCTGTTTCTAACAACACGAAAATTTTTTTCTGGGTAGTAATTTCGGATTCTAAATTTCAAAAATATCCTAAAAATAACGAACCACTAAATCGTTCACTCGTATATTTATTTAAAATTTAATATAAAAAAAACTAACTTTTAACGATCTTATAAGGAACACATTGGGGTTATTACGAGTGTACGCGTAAAAAATATAGGTGTTGTTCAGAATCGTACACATCAAAAAAAAAAAAATTTGAAAATTCAAAAAAAAACGTACCCTATGGGGAATGGGACCGGTTTTGCGTGTGCCACAGGATCGGTCCCTTCGTGCCAGAGACCGGTACTCTGCTAAACCCTACCCTATGTAAACAAATGGCAACTTTAACATTGGCTTTTCATAGGAGGGGGTCATTTGTCCTGCTTCAAACCACATAGTGGCATGCCTAAAGATGGGCATACCACAAGACTGTCGCAAAAGGCACATGTAGTATAAAATAAACGAAAAGTAAACAGCTTCCAATGGGTAAAATTCTGGCCAACTGGCTTTTTTTTGTTAATAAGCATTCTGGTTAAGTGGTACGTATTCCCCTTTACCAGTCACAGGATTGGTAATTTTAGGACAATTGACACTGCTTAACCCACTTCAGTATTAAATTATATCAGTCTTGTGATAAGTCCTTCTTTAACCAGTCACTTTTAGCACAATTGACTCCTCATTCCCCATAGGGCATTGTGAGAAAGTTAGTAATTCTATTTTTCTGTTGTTTTTGTCTTCGTGATAAAAAACAGTTATCAAAATTTTGATAAAACGCCGATTTTAGTAAAATACTAAAAAGTATTCTTAAAACATGCATTTCAATGCCCCAGTATTTATATTTAGTAAATTATCAGGTGTGTGATAAAAATCGAAAACTATCAGTTTTCAAGCTATAATATTTAGTTTTTTTCAAAATAAAATAAGTTTCGACTTTTAATATCGATTTGTTTTACTCAAAACGTTGAACTTAGGCAATAAAAATATACTTTTATAATATACATCGCAAAATATTAAGCATTTTCGTGTTCGATATTCATCACATGGCTACATACTTGTTATACCCTCCATCCCATAGTGAAGGAGGGTATATATAATTTTAATATGTAAATGTCAAAATGTTTTTAAAAAAACTTCCCCCCAAAAAAACAAAAAAACTGCAATTACCAAAATTATTTGTTTTTGTTTAAGTGTTTGGAGTTTCCGCTAAATTTAATCAGAAAATTATATACAAAACCAATGTCAAATGTATAATTATATATTAATTATATCAAATTTAATTTGCAAATAATATTATCATCAAAGAAATAAGATGTTTTGTTACTTTTTTGGAAGGTTATTGTGTCAAATTTAAGTTTTTTTGTTTACAAATTAAAGTTTGGCAGGAAATTAAAATTTTTTATTTTATTCAAACAATTTAATAAAAGCTATTAAATGCTAATTAAGTAAAAAATGAGGGCGTCGAATTATTAAAAGTTTAAGCATAAATTAAGGTTATCAAAAAAATTCTGGTAACATATTATGATTGTGATCTACATGAAAATTTTGCAAATTTTTTTTAGAATTTTTCTCGGTACAGACTTTTTGACATATTTTAGGACTAACGGTATTTTAAATACCTTTTTAGGGGGTTTTATAAGGTTAACGGTATTTTAAGTTGTTTCGGTAGTAGTATTTTAGGACTTGTGTTTGTTAACCATGGTCTTAAGATTTCTGTGTTCGAATTTTAGATACAGAAAAAGCTGAAATCGATTTTCAATTAAAATATTTGTAAGTACATTTAAACATTAATTGAATTCGGATAAACAAAACTTTTAACTCACAGTTGTGAACCCACAGATTTAAATTAAACTTTGATTTATTTTTAGATGAGAAATCGTCCGTTTAGGAGTTAAAAAGGTGGTAGGTGAAAAATTATTCACTTTTTGTATGAAAACGGGAAAAAGTCGTCTCAAAGCTGAAGATTAAGAAAATCGAAAAAAGACCATGCACTTTGGGCTTAGGCATTAATGAATTTTAAATAAGCATTATTATACACAGAAAAAATTAATAATCAATAAAATTTCAATTAAACTTGTGTGATTTCAAACTCACTTTCAATTAAAAGTTTAATAATATATATTAATAATTTAATTGAAAATGAATTTGGTGCACACAACATTTCTAGTTTTTATAACCCCTAATGACAACGAATTCAAAAAAAATGTCAAAATTAAAAAAAAAAAATCGCTAAAATTAAAAAAAAAATCGGAAATCTTTGAAGAAATCGCCAAATTTAAAAAAACGCCTACATAATTAAAAAGTCCAAAATATAAATAAATACTTAAAATGAAAAAAAAAATTACCAAAAATTAAAAAAAAAAACAATAAATTAATAAGACATCACCCAAATTAAAAAAAAAAATCCCTAAAGTTGAAAAAAAAATATATTGCCTTTATTACAAAAAATCGTCTACATTTAAAAAATTTCCAACATTTAAAAAGAAATAGCAAATATTTTGAAAATTTGTCAAAATTAAACAAAATAGGAGAAATGTTTCCAATATATGGAAGTTTTAAATTTTATTTGAGAGAATTTTCTTAATTATAGCGATTTTTTTTCCAATTTGACACAAAGCCACAATAACATTTTCAATTTGAAAATTTTTGTTAAACTGACACACACGACGGATGCGTGTTAAATAGTTACAAATTATTATTATCGATACTACAATTTCCTTGATAGGACCGAAGTCAATAAAACTTTTAATTGAATTAACAAATATTTTAATTGAAACTTGATTTGAGTTTTTTCTGCGTTTGTTAATTTAAAGTGAAACCAACATCAACAATAACAAAAAGCTTGGACATGTTCTATATGCCGGTGTTTAGTGTCCGACCGAACAGTTCGACCAAAATACTGTATTTGGTCGGTTTTTTTGGTATCTAGAGGCAACGAGGATACATTTTTGTATTAGAAACATGTTTGTTAAGCCGTTTTAATTCGATTTTGTGCATAAAATTTAATTGAAAAACCGAAGTTTAGCTATAAAGTTAAAAGTTCGGCCGCCCAACTATTCTCAAATTGACCGAACTTTCAGAGGCCGAGCAATAAATTCATTGCTTAACTACGGACTTGTCTTTAAATTTGAAACTGAAAATCGCATCTAATGAGCCCAATAAACATTTTTCCATTAACCAAATTTGTCCGTAATGCTTTAAAATACTGAATACCGACCAAATTCATTTTCTGTCCGAACTGTTCGGTCGGTGGTAATCGGTTTGATACCTAACTTAATAATTTTTATGGGAATTATCCCTATAGGGAATGAGGAGTCAATTGACCTAAAAGTGACTGGTTAAAGAAGGACTTATCACAGGACTGGTATAACTTAATACTGAAGTGGGTTAAGCAGTGTCAATTGTCCTAAAATTACCAATCATGTGACTGGTAAAGGGAGGACATACCACTTAACCAGAATGCTTATTAAGAAGAAAAAGCCAGTTGGCCAGAATTTTACCCATTGGAAGCTGTTTAGTTTTCGTTTATTTTATACGACATGGCCCTTTTGCGACAGTCTTGTGGTATGCCCATCTTTGGTTAGTCCTGTGGCATGCCACTATGTGGTTTAAAGCAGGAAAAATGACTCCCTCCTATGACAAGCCAATGTTAAAGTTGCCAGTTGTTTACATAGGGTAGGGTTTAGCAGAGGACCGGTCTCTGGTACGAAGGACCCTGTGACACACGCAGAACCGGTCCCATTCCCCATAGGGATATTAAAAAAACCCTCAAATTGCGTAATTTTTTACCCTATTTTATACATAAGCTTGAGATTTTACTTTCTAAAATATACTTAAGTTTTTTTATTTAACCGTACACTTTTTTATTTAACCGTACACCGTTTTCAAAAATTTAAAAATTAGTTCACATTATTAATTTATACAACCAAATAATTTGATGATTTTTTTTTTAATATTTAATTAAAAAATTAATTGAATTTTAATTGAAATCAAATTTTATTTCAACAAGACCATACACTCAGGGAACTTCTGCTGCAAATACAATATTTGTAGTTGTTTGAGTTTGTAATACAGCAATTTTTAAGTGAAAAAAAGTTCATTTGTGGAAGAAATTTAATTTTTGACTACATATGTAGTTCATTTAAAAAAACAAACCACATCAAATTGCTGTATTAGGATTGTGCATTCATTTTAAACAGTATTTTTTTTATTTAAAAAAAATAAAACCAATAAATGTTTGTTTATTTTTTACTCATATGTTTTTACTACAACTGTGGTTCATTTTTTGAACAGTAAAAAACAAATAACAGTGTTAGATGAATTGAAATTAAAGTCGTCTTTTCTTTAAGTGAAAATTCATTTGTTTTTAACTAAATTTGCACATAGTATTCGAAGTGTAATTTAAAGCAAAAATTAAAATTGCCTAATGGCAGTATTGCACATTAAAGGGTTAAATATAAAAATTAATTAACAAAGTAAGCCTTCAAGCATTTCGTGCAACAAAAACATGAATTTTGCGGGACAATGTAAAATGTTTTCATTCAAATTCAAAAATATTTACAATTCATTTTACACGAAAAATAATTATGCCTCCTAATAAAATAACAATTTCCTTAATTATTTTAATATTATTTGAATTTAATTATGCTATTGCATACATTTTTTCGGGTGAATTATTACAGAGTTATTATCGTAAAACTACTATATGTTTAGAGATTATGCAAGCTATAGTAAAAATTACACTGTCCAACAAAATTTAATTTTTGGTGGAACCCATTAAAAAATTCAATTTATTCTAAAAGAAAAAAAAAAACTAAATGCTCGCGTTTCATAGTTTTTGTTAAGGAAAATTCGTAAATTACTTAAATCGTGAATTGAAATTTAGTTACCAAAAAATTTATAGAAACATGACATAATTTTTGGAAATAAATAATACTGCCTAAAGTCTTAAGTCTTTTTTCTGTCTAAAAATAATTTCTTAAAACTTTCAATAGAAAAACGGGGACACTTTTTTTATTATTTTGATATTTTCTTTGAAATTAAATTAAATTTGATCGTTTGTGCAAATTTGTGTCGAACAGTGTAATATATTTTATGAGTAAGTTTATTTGCTGTTTTTTGTTTTATGCAATAATAACAAAATTAAAATTTGCAAATTATATTATGTGAGTATTATTTTTTTTTCAGTACAATACATGTTTGTATTTTTGTTTTAATCGTGTAATTTGAGCTACATAATTATAAGTAGGGCAACCAAAAATAAGCTAGAGCTGTTTTTTTATTTGAAAGCATAGGCCTAGTTAGACTAAATACAAGATCTGATTATGAAACTATGGAAAACTTTGGTAATGGGTGCGATAACGTAATGCATTACCTTGTAAGGTATTTTATTTTCATGCAAAAAGTAATGAGTTACCGATAATGGGTTACATAATGCATTACTTTGCAATGAACACTCATTACCTTCAGCATTATTTCACAACATAGAGTAATGTGTTATCAATAGTTAGTTACATAATGCATAACTTTGTAATGTATACTCCTTACCTTCAACATTATTTTGAAACATAAAGTAATGAGTTACTAATAATTGGAAACTCATAGACTACCTCGTAATTATATATCATTATCTGTTGCATTATTTGAAAACATAAAATAATGACTTACCGATCATCAATTATATTATGCATGAAATATAAAAGTAAAATAATATTTAAAATATTTTTTTTAAAAACTATATATTAGACACATTACTTTGTGATTTTTTGTAAGCATGAGGGTAAGGTGTATATTTTTAACATCACAAACGAAAACTCAAAGCACAACAATTCATTTACATTTTAAGCAACCCATTATTATATGTAACGATAGCTCAGTTCGTAGAGTTCTCGCCTAACAACCAGAGAGCCCCAGGTTCGAATCTCAGCGCTACCACGTTATTTATTTAATAAGAAAATAAAGAGTCCGCCATCTAACTTTTTTTTTTAACTAGTGCTTATTTCGTGAATGGTAACTCTTAGCTCATGTCTGATTTGACAGATAATTAGTTTTATCCTTCCGCTGAACGAATATGGTCCGTATGTTCGTTATCTTGTGAAAAAAGTGAAAGAAACTGGCATCCTGATCGATAAACCAAAGCGTGAAAAGCCAAAAACAGTGCGTACACCCGAGAATATTGCTGTTGTGGCAGAAAGTGTGCGTGAAGCGCCATCAACATCAATTCACCGTCGTTCTCAACAATTGAACATTTCGGAGACATCATTGAGACGAATTTTGCATAAAGACCTTGGTATGACGCCATACATAGTCCAATTGGTTCAGGAGTTCAAAAAAAAAAAAGTTATTTGGCGGACCCTTTAGTATTTGTAATAATTTTTTTTTTTTATCTTTTCACAGACACATTCCTTTTCCCAACCCAGTAACCAGTTACTTTACCCCCTACTAGGTGATGAGTCCACAAATTACTTTTAGGCTGATCGCCTGTAAAATTCATGAGTGAAATAAAGTGTATTGTAATGCGTGGAGTCATATGGCGATACATTAATTTACCCATTATTTGGTAAATTTGTGGTTTTGCTGGGTAAGGTGTGCGTTCGAAAAAGTGTTAACATGCGTTTGCCATTATAACTTTCATCATACGCTTTCTTCAAATTTGTTTTTTGATCGAGTACCTTTTAAAATATGTCAGTAAATAAATGAATGGCAATCTAGAATTTGTCTGCTCAATTTTTCACAAAATGAGTAATAAAAAAAAGTTCGTTTAAAAAAAATTACATATTTTCACTAAATCCTATAAAAATTAGCCAAGGAATCAAAAGTTTGACGTCAGACCGTTTCAAAAGTAATTCAACGGTTTAAGGAAACCGAGGTAGTCATGAAAAAAATATTCCTTAAAAAGTTCCTGGTATGAAAAGCAATATGCAGTCGTGGAAAAAGGAGCAATTCATTTGTAACAACAGGAACAAAAAAAAAACGAAATTTATAAAACAGCATGTTTGCAAAAAAGACTACTTCCATTTATATGCCAACACAGTATGTCCACATAATTCTGGCCTAAATTGGCATTTTGCCACTACAGCAAGAGAGTCCTTGAGTGATATGAAGCAATGTTATGCTCTTGTACCAAGGGAGGCAAATCAAATAAACTGCCAAAAGAGAATTAAATTGCTAAAAGAGAAATAAGGCCATCGAAAAGGATGTCCCATGGCATGGACAATTTCAAGTCGAGATGGAAACCCGATCCGAGAAGGTTACAACATAAAGTACTTTAAAGTCCTTAATGGGAGAATGTTCCAAAAAGGTGAATACATTTATAAATAGAGAGCAAAACATATTTTTTTTTGCTTGTAAACTAGAATATATTTTTTATTAATAAAAAAGGTTTTAAGGACCATATATTTTGTGTTTAACTTTTTATAAAAATTTTTCAGTGTTAAAATTTTTTCGAAAGCACAACTTATATTTGTTATAGCTTTTTTAAGCTTAGTTTTTGATATTTGCTTATTTTAGGAAGCTTTTTTTTTTTTTTCTGCTATTTTTCAACTTTTTTGCTATTTTTTAACAATCGATATTTTGAAGTATTCTTTTTTAAATTGAGAGTTGGAAGTTTAAAGTAACATGTTGCGATTTATCTAAAAATATTTTGATAAACCAATTTCATCTTTGAAGCTTAAGAAAAACAATTTCTGTGCCTTTGTTTGACCGACGAAGTTCCAAGTAACAAATTTTACACAAATTTTATTTGTAGTTTTAATAAAAAGGTATGACATTTAACGGTTTATATTTCTTTTTTAATTTGACGGCTTCGTTTACAGCTTGTTAAAGCTGTTTTTTGGTTGCCCTAATTAAATGCATGAAATAATAACAAAAAAAAAAAAAATAATATTGTTGTAGTACATAGATATGGTAAAAAAATATTTATACAATTGATTGAACAAGTTTTTCAGGTCAATTGAACAGATACAAAACTCAAACAAAAAAAATTGATACCAATAAATAAAGTGTTAGATTACACAATACAAATAATAAGTGCATAATATACAAAATTAAATGCAATTAATTGAGGAAAATTTAATTTTCAATAATTTAAATATTTAAATATAAATAATTAAATTTTCAATTAAACTAGAATTTAAATTCAATAAATTTTATTTAACCCTTTCGACCCCAACTTTTAATGGCTTTGAATTTTTCGATCAAACTTTGTGACAACATTGATCTATGGTAAAGTTATATTTTGTATTAATCTCATGGCTTTTGCAGCACAACTAGCGGAGATATTTGTACCTAAAGTTAAAACTTTAACAAGCTGCCGGTCCCGAACGGGTTAAAATTTTTCCAAAATTTAAATTTTTTATTTTTGTTTAAACTAAACTCTACATAAAATATAAAAAGTTTTTTAATTTTGTTCATCATACGATTTTTGAGTTTTTTTTTTAAATTATGTATATATTTTTAACTATTAATAAATCACTAATTATCGCCGATGCAACTGTACATTTTTGAACATAATTAAAAATTTAACTGTAAAATTTTAGTGGTTTGTTTTGATTTCACTTCTAAAAACATTAACTTGTAAGCAACTACTTAAACAAAAGAAATATATCAATCACAGCTTGTGCTAAATGGCCACAAACAGTGAAGTTGCCCACAGGCAACTTCGGGGTCGAAAGGGTTAATAAAACTTTAGGATTTTTTTTCATTTAAGGAATTTTGGCATTAATTTGAATACTACAACAATAACAATTCTCTAATGCAATAATTTTAGACTATAGCCAAAAGATTTCACATTTCGCATTGTTATCTCTATTATTGTAATAAAATTTAGTTTCGAAAATCGTTAACTGCTAAAAATATATATCAGGGTGTTTCTTTTTTTCAAAGATGTGATTTTCATATGACTTAGATTTCGCCTCAAGTTTTAAAAGTCTGTTAAACGGGTTCCAACTCAGTTGAACTGATTTTTTCTGTTGATGTAGTTTAAATCTGTTATTTAACTAAAGTTATTAGTTATCTCATTTTGCCACATCAACAAATTTCAGTTGTGCTTGAACTAATTTGTTCTTCTAATACTTAGTTTATTTTTTTAAATGATTTTAAGAATTTGTCTCATATGTGTGTGCGCTAGTGTCTATGTGTGCGTGCATTTCTATAATAAAAGTGGTGGTGGTTGTTTTTAAGGTGTAGATTTTACATAAGAACAACAACAAGCTTTTGTACATACAAATATGTTTGTCTTGTGCTTCAGTCAAAAAAAAAAAAAAAAAAACAAAAAATGCCTTGAAGAAAGCAAGACAACATTTTGCCGGCAAAAATATTGAATTAATAAATAAATTTTAAATAATATAATTAAAATAATAAGGTAAATATTAAAATAAAAAATATTTATAATTTTTGCGAATATAATTAAATATTACTTTCCTCTTTCATCCTCTTAACATTTTCATAAAATTCTTTATGGCATTGCTAAAGAAAACTAGAAGCAAAGACAGACAAGAATGATCTAGAAAAATAAACGCAGTGGTTGTTTTGTAAATGTATATCGTTTTTTTTTGAAGGAAGCCAAGCCCGAAACAAGAAAAAATTTTGCAATTTAAAATATAAATAAACTGATAAAATAATAAGGTTAGGATTAAAATAAAAAATGTATTTGTATTTACTTATGTGAAAATGATTAAATATTGGCATCCTCTTTTTTCAAACAATTCTACCTTAATAGAGCAAAAAAGACACAAAACAAACACAAACAGGCAAGGATATAAATAAAGTGAAAAATAAAAACGTTATTAAGTGTATTTATATTGTGTTTTTAATTGTGTAATTTATATGAAAATAAAATTAAATGAAATTTGTTTTCATTAAATAAATGCTAATTATTTCAGCAGCAAAGTCTTCTAAACAAAAAGTCTTCTAAATTTATGTATATTAACTGAATTTTTTACCTAATTTTAACCAACTAACATTTAACAGCAAACATGTGCTGATTTCAACTGATTTATTTTCATTTTTATTTAACAGCTTTTCAACTAATTATACGGGCTTTTTTTATGAGTGTAAGTGATGTAAAAGATATATTTGCCAAATTTCAGGAAGATTGGATACTGTTTAGGGATTTCACACTTTAACCACTTTTTCTCAAATTAGTACAATTTGTAATATTGAAGTGGGTTTTACTAATGACCTTTTACTAATGACCTTCTACACTCAGAATATTATGTAGTTTACTGTAATTTAATAAAAAACTTTTCAGTTGAATCAAAAATAAAGAACATGCAATTGTTTTTCAAATAAATATTTTTATTTCAAAATAATTTACTGCCATTTACAGATTTTTTTATTTTCATTTATTTTAAGCTTCATACAAATTTAACCACAAAAACGGAATATTGTCGTTTACTTGTTTCCGTTATTATAATTTAAATTTTTTTTCCAAAAAAATTGTGTCTGTTTTTGTATTTAAATCCTGTGTGTTTATATACAAAATTATTTCAAATAAAATCACAAGAAATTGAAAAATTATACACATGTGTGTATACACTTTGTAAAAAAAAGTAAACGAAAACAAAAAAACTGAAGTAATTTCAAATAACTGAATTGAACATTTGTTTTTACTGATCTGTAGTTCAAATTTTAACATTTAATTTTTAACTTACTATTCATTTGTTCCTAAGATTTGTTAGTTATTTAAACAATATTAAAAATTAAATAACAAGAAACATTTTATTTAAATGAAAAGTAGGTAGAGCGGATTTTAAGTGATTTGTCATTTATGTTACATTTATGTTAAACTACATTTTCATTTAATTTAAACTACAAAGTATTTTGATTTTACAAAAATGGAATTTGTTCGCCAAAATAGTTGGTGTAAAACGACAGGTATTGTGTAGGAATTGTTTGGTTTTTTAAACTTCCCGGAAAAATGTGATGGACATGATCACGTTCCTTATGGGCGTGTCATCACATAACAAATAAATACACGGTAATCGAAAATTTAAACCAATTTTTTTAGTTTAAAAATGTTTGGTGTATTTTGTACCTTACACTGACGCTGCTCCTTCATAGAATAAAAATTTTAAAACAATGGTTCGTAAATGTTGTAATAATGCACAGTTGGAGATATGTTTCGTTGATGTGCCCTTAACAGATAAGGAGTACGACCGTCACAAAAGTTGAAAATAGTGAGCGTGAATTTTGTTAAAAAAAAAAAAAAAACGTTTTTCAAGCCATTGCAGTGTAAATTTTTTTCAAAAGCCACAGCACAAAGACAATTTTTTGAACTAGATTTAATGAAATTAAAGTAATAAAGCTGTCTTCACAATATGAATAAAAAATGTCTTAAACTTTATGAAAAAGCTTCATAGTTTAAATGAAACTTTTTCATTAGTGGTATGAAATTTTTAAGAAATTTTAAGAAATAAATATGTAATGGACCAAATGAAATTAAGTAAGTATTAAAAAGCATCATGTTGAAAAACTGTTCTAGAACCGTTCCATAGAAGCAGTTCCCAGCGTGACAACATCTAACAAAAATCACGGATACAATAATGGGTTCTAGAACCGTTCTACGAGGGGTACTATTTATATTTCGGGAACTGACAATACTAATGTCAATAGCTAAAATCTAGCAACACCATAATAAAGTTTGACATTTTTTAGCATAAATGTACTCACAACTTTTTGATGTACAAGTGCTATTTGTTTTGTTTACAGTGAGTTAAGAAAATCAATTTGGCAAAAAATGGAAACTTTAAGAGAAGGGTTTCGTTGGATTATTTTTCACAACTTTCGACGTGGATTATCTCAACAAGAATGTGTCGATGAACTCAGTTCTTTGTATGGCGATAAAGCACCATCAAAAACCACCGTATATCGCTGGTATAGTGTATTCAATCGTGGTCGTAGTTCGGTCGCCGACAAATTCCGTGAAGGTCGTCCAAAATAGGTTGTTGTGCCACAAAACATCGATGAAGTGCGGGAGGGAACTGATAATGCAAGATCGTCATGTGACATATTGTGAAATGGAGGCATCCTTGCACATTAGTTCCACTTCAATACATTCGATTTTGCATGAACACTTAGTTGTAAAAAAAATTTGTTCTCGTTGGATACCCCATAATTTATCAATCGCTCAAAAAAAGGCTCGCGTCGATTGGTGTTAGGAAATGACTAAAGAGTTTTACCGCGGTGCTTCAAAAGACGTGTATAAAATCGTGACAGGAGACGAATCATGGATATATGCGTATGAGCTGGGTATTCCAAGACGAGCTAAATCCAACAAAAGTTGTTCGTTTAAGAAGCACAGCAAAGCAAATGGTAGCCTGTTTCTTCGTCAAAATGGGTCATGTGGCCACCGTTCCGCTTGAGCAACTTAGGACGGTCAATTCTGAGTGGTACACGACCATTTGTTTGCCGGAAGTCTTCGGAGAAATTCGTAAAACCAACCGTCGAAGACGAATCATTCTCCATAGTGACAATGCGAGCTCTCACACATGTCGTCAAACAAGTAAATTTTTGAGCAGTCAAAACATCGAATTGATGACTCATCCTCCGTATAGTCCTGATTTGGCACACAATGAATGTTCCCGAATTCAAATGTAAACTGCGTGGTCAACGATTTACGAGCGCCGAAGAAGCATTCAAAAACCATGCTTTGGAGGTGTTTCAAGAGGAATGGAAAAACTGCTATGACAAATGGTTTGAACTAATGCAAAAGTGTATTGATCATCAAATGGAATATTTTGAAAAACAATAAAGCCATTTTCATTTAAAAATGTTTGTTATTATTTGCTATTCCCGAAATATAAATAGTACCCCTCGTATAGAACCAGTACCTGTTCTTCAAAGACTTCATAGAACTAGTTCCAAGGGTGACTATTTCAAACGAAACTCACGGATGGGTTACATTTCCAAATCTAGAACCAGTACTGTCTCTAAAGAATTAGTTGCAGAACTAGTTGCTTAACTAATATAAGTTTTGCTGTGTTTTTATAAATTTGCTTTACCAAAATATATATAACCTAAAATAAATTGTTGTAATACATTTCTAAAACAACTCAAAAAACAAAAATATTCTAAAAATCACCTTGAATTCTTGTAACAACTTAAGAATTAATTATCAAAAACAAATACCTACACCAATCTAACCACTTAAAGTTAACATAGAAAAAAAAAAACACAAAATCTTTTCAAAACTAGAATTCAAAACAAAATTGTGATTGAAGTGTTTTTTTTTTCAGACAAAGATTTTACACGACACATAATCTAACTGAACTCATACAAAATTCTATTTCAAATTGTTTGTTAGTAACTTTTAAAGCACTTTTATAAAAACATAAAAAAAAATTAACTCAAGGACATACAATACACAAGTAATATACAAAAAAAAAAAAAAAAAAATCATATTTTAGACTTGGCATACATTTCAATATTGACTACGAGTGCTATCGAAAGACAAACTAAAAATCATAAACAAATTTTATGGGTGACTAGAACAAATAGCAGTTATTATGAATACAAAAATAATAGCTTAAGTTTTAATAAAGCAAAATTTAAATTAGGCACTGAAAAGCTTTTGTAAAAACTATTGAATTAATTAAAAAATCTAATTGGGTATTAATTTTAGGCCTATTTAACCCTCTAACGAACAAGACAAACTTTTGGTACCTTTTGGAACATATTAGGTTGTACTTTTAAAATTTTCAATTCAAGAAGTTAAATTATTTCAATAGAAAATATAATATGCTACATTTTTTGTCCACACACAGAAAAAAATTTAGCTATTTGCCAACTGAAATTCGATTACTACGACTCAAATTCGGTTATTACGAATTTCAGATGGTTGTCACAACTTTACATAAGTTTTCATAACAAAGTTAGGTTAATTCAACTGAATTTCAGTTGCAGCACCCAAAATATTCACTAATCTAATGTAAATATCATTGAATTAACTGAATTTATAAGCTGTTACCATTAATATATACTTTTCAATTCGGTTGGCAATTTATTTCTCTGTGTGCACAAATTTTTTTTTTTTTTTTAATTTTAACCAATACTCAGGGGATGCCCCTACTCCTGCAGTGCATTGTATTGATCAGGAAAATAGGGTATGGGAGGGAGGAACGAGGGAGTAGTGTTTGTGGATATTTGATTTAAATTTTTCTAAATTGTAAGTAACAGGGAAGACTTCTGTGGGAAGTTTATTCCACATACGAATCGTTCGACTAAAAAACGAATTTTCTCTGTAGGACTGGTATTTTAAATTGGACATAAATGCACAAAATGAGTAATTTATAATAAGAAATTAATCTATTTCGATAGAAAGACAAATTTACAAAATATTTTGTGCAGTAATTTGTGTTTGGAAGCGATAAAGTGTTTAAGTTAAAAATTCGTAAATTTTGAAAAAAATAAATATTGGGAAATAAATACAATTTTGAAACATATTAAAAACATACCTATGTTAACTAGAAACCGTTGATAATAAGCACAAAGTAATATTGAAGCTTAAGATTTTAAAAAAATATTTAATTTTGGTAAAAGGACATGATTCAGGATTCTCAGAGGATGCCTCTAAAGGATATCGTCTTAACTTGAAAACACATAGACGGATTTGTATGATGTATGGCCGAAATATGAATATACTCATTAAATTAATAGAAAATCAGTTAAAAAGGACGACTTACTTTTCGTTTAAAACAATTGTATTTTTTAGTTTATTTTCAACTGTTGAAAAATTAATTGACAAAATCGATAAAAACAATAGATTGTTTTCGTTCATTTCAATACTCCATATAATATAACAACTTTTTCTTTTAAATAGAAAATTTTAACTGAATATTTTAACTATTACCGAAAGTCCGTTTTTTGATTATTTTGTTTATTGAACAACAGACAGAAAGTTAAAACATATATTTCTTTGGTAATTTAACTGTATATTCCATTGAAGCAACTTTACCGATTAAATTTTTTAAATAACAGTTGAACTTTTATGGAAAAGTTCTTGGAAGTGTAGTCGTAGCAAAGCCTTTAAGTTTGATCAATATATATTGAAGCTAAGGTGCTTTTTCGCTCAATTTCGCATTTTTCGAAAAACTAAAATTGCCACATCTTCTTAAGTAAAAGCACAAAAAGTGTATTTTTTGGGCTGTATTTATATCTTGTCAAAAGAATTAATTTACGCCTAAACTTATTCGTTTTTATGGATAAGTTTTTCAGATTCGCTCTATACCTATTTCGGCCCATATCGCCTAGTTGGTAGAAGAACATATCGCACACCTAGTTCAAAAGTGACTCAACTCAAAATTTTAATTTTTCGGGTTTATATGCTGAAATTATGCACAATACACTTGTTTATCTATAAAAAAATATCAGTGTATTTTGTTGTTGTTAACAGTTATGCCTTTCTTTATGTTTAAATTCGTGTAAAGTTGCAAATATTTTTTTACGATTTCTCAAAAATTAAAAATTTTGAGTTGAGTCACTTTTGAACTAGGTGTGCGATATTGTTTATTTTTCGTGCCGAACACGTGGTATAAATTTCATTGCAAAAACGCCAGTTTAAGAGTGAAAATTTTGTAAATATTTTAAAAATTAAATATTTTAGCAGAAAACGAAATGAACGGCTATCTAAACCGAACTTAAAGACTTTGAGAATTACAAATAAATTAGGTTAAAACAAATCTACTTTGAAAATAAATTGTGTTTATGGTTCTAGGACTAATATGATACAGGTATGATAAATTTAACCCTCTAACCGGTAAGAGTGCCTCAAGGCAATCATCATGAAATAGTCCACAACTGCGTCAAATGAGTAATTTATAATTAGAAATTGAGGAGAAACAAATTTTACTAAATGTTTTGTGAAGAAACTTTATGCACATGTAAAGTTTCTTCACAAAGCATTGTGAAAAATTGTTTGGTAGCGAGAAACTCCTGCTAACTTAAAACCGATTAAACGGATTATTATGAAATTTGGCTAAAATAATGTATTTAGTTTTATTAATAAAGCGTTTATATTTCAACAGTATATACCGAAGTTAAGGTACGATTTCGTTGATTTTCGCTTTATTAGAAAAGCGAAAATCACCATATCTCTTAATTAAAAGCATGCACAATTTAATTTTTGAGTTCAAACTATATATCTTAGTAAGATAAATAATTGTTTCCTAAACTTACTCCTATTCTTCATTAGTTTTCGAGATAACCTCGAAACGTATTTCAACAAATATCGCCTTAAGTAGGTTTTTGAGATTCGCTCCTAAATCTATTTTGGCCATATAGTTTATTTTTCAAGCCGAATATGTGGTACAAAATGTATTGCAAAAACAAGTAGGGTGGGTTAGAGGGTTAAAGGATATCGAATTCACTCGAAAACGGGGTAAGTGATTTTAATATATTGTTTTTTTTTTTTTTAGCAAAATAAACAATTTTAATAAAAAAAATATTTAAAATAAGTCATGTTTTCGTCAACTTTAATAATTTTCGAATACCGCTCTTCGATGTTTAAAATTTAAGAGGATTAAAATTTTATTGTACGAATTCAGTTTTTTAGTTTTACATTTTAATTTAACAAATTCAATCTAAAACAACTAATCTTTGAATAAATTTAATTAATTCACTATCGTTCGTCAGTTTTAATTTTTACAAATCGAACGAAAAAAAAATAATTCATACAATTTAACAACATTTTAGTACAAACGGACAGTTTTACTGAACCGTTAAGTAGGATGTAATATAAAACATCGATTAATCGATTTTCTCTCAAATTCGTGGGTCATTTTGGATTCCAGGCTAAATCTGAATAATATTGAGTATATTATATGAATAAATGAAATAAAAAATATATTTTTTCGAAACTTCGAATTTTGGGAATTTTTAATGATTATGGAAAGGAATTTTATGTAACTAAAAATGAAAAATAGTCGCTTAAACTAAGCAGTCAAAAATTCAAAATAAGAGCTTCAAATGTGCATTTAAATCGAAATATACACAAAAAAAATAAATAATATTCACTTGAAATTTAAAAATATGAACTAAAAATCAAAAAATATGCACGTCCAATTTTTGAATTTTTAAAAATTGATTTATTGCTCGAGATTGATTTTAAAATGAAATCCAATATAAATGTCTAACAAATGACAACTAGATGCAATGTTAAGGGTTACAAATGTTTTCTTTTGTTTATTTCTAATTAAAACTTTATTTACATTTTTACAAAATATGCTAAAATATTCAATTAATTGAAAATAAGCAAACTATGCAACAAAAAATGCTAAAATATGCATTTATAGCGAAATATGCAAAGATATGCATTGCAAACAAAATATGCAACAACAAATTGATGACATTTTGTTGCAAATTCTTAGATTCGGAAAAGTATTTGGTTAAAATCGATTTTGGGCTACTGCATACAAACATGGGGTACTGCTGACTACAGTTGGCAATTTCTACTTGGGTATTGTCTATTTTTGATGACGAATACCTGTTATAAATTTCATTGCAAAAATAGCTTAGGCCGCTTTGAGGGTTAAACTAATTTATTGAAAGAGAAAAATCCTTACACTAAAATAAATAAACCTGTACAAATAGCAGAAATATTTTTTAAAAACTAGTTAAAAAAGACATTGCAAAAAAAACTGCAGAGACTGAGAGTAAAAAAGTTAACAATATAAAATACTTTGTTCAATTGACACATAAATTAACCACTGACGAGTCCTTGGAGGGCAGTCTGGCATATCCATTGTGTCTGTTAAGTTTTTCAATAAAAATGTTTTCTTTTCCTTCTTTCTGTAAAAATCCAACTAAGAAAATTCTTCAGTAATTCATTATTTTTTATATAATTTAACCAATACTCAGGGGATGGCCCCTACTCATGCAGTGCATTGTATTGATCAGGAAAATAGGGTATGGGAAGGAGGAAAGAAGGAGTAGTGTTTGTGGATATTTGATTTAAATTTTTCTAAATTGTAAGTAACAGGGAAGACTTCTGCGGGAAGTTTGTTCCACATACGAATCGTTCGACTAAAAAACGAATTTTCTCTGTAATGCGTTGTGCGAAACACAGGACAATCTACTACAAACGGATGTGCTCTACTAGATAAGCGAGTATTACGAATAAAAACTCGGGCTCGTGGAATAAGTTCACTTATCTCAGATGAGCATCTACCATGGTAATATCGATAGAAAAGTGTCACACAACCCACATTCCGACGATGCTCCAATGAATCAATAGAGCTGTCATTGATAAGCTTCACCGCCATCCCCCGGGAAAAAAAAGCTTTAAACATTTTAAATATTTTACGATTTTTTTTTTGTCTACTACTATTTAGCAAAATTATTGCTAATTTTAGTAGATTAAATTGTTATATTTAATTAACAAAAGTTTAGCTCAAATATAACTAAGATTTGTTATATTTAACAGATTTATTTTTGCAGTTCCTATTTTACAAACATTTACCAAAAAACAAAAACAGCTTATTTCAGCAGTTTTTTTGCAACGTCATTTTAAACTATTTTTAGTAGTTTTTTTCCTGCTATTTTTACAGGTCTAGTTCAACAGGTAAAAAATATTCCGAAATTTGAAACTACACTCATAAAAAAATTTAGTTAAAATGTCTGTTAAACGGGTTTTAATTCAATGAACTAAGTAGCCAAAGTTTTTAGTCATCTTATTGAACTTATTTTTCAACCTAAAATTTAGCAATTCGTGATTCCCAGACTTTGCCAGTTAATATAAACCACAATTGTGTTAAAAAAAATGTGTTTCCGCTATCAGTATCAGATTTAGATTAAAAATTCTGTTGATTTAGCTAAGTTTTTAGTTAATTGAACTACAATTGTCAACCAAAATGTAGTTCTTCTAAAACTTTGGCCACCGTATGTGATAGCAGACTGTGATTCTCAGCTTCATTGAAATTTCTGCTGGTGCAAATTCAGGTACTAATTTCTGTTGTCGTACACTCAGGGAACTTGTAAAACACTTTCTTTATTTTAAATGTAAATGTCAGTTATTTGTAGAACAAATTTAATTTTTTACTAACCTTGTGGTTCACTTAAAAAAATAAACCACATCAAATGACTGTTTTACGATTTTACATTCATTTTTTACAGTTGTCTTTTGTTATTTAAAAAAAAAAATATACATATATGTTTGTTTATTTTTTTACTAACATGTGGTTAATTTTTACTACAATTGTTAGTAATTTTTTAAACATTAAAAAACAAATGACAATGTTAGTTGAATTTACTGAAATGTAAGTCGTCCTTTCTTTAAGTGAAATTTCATTCGTTTTTAATTACATTTGCAGTGGTCTTTACCTACATAGTATTCTCAGATACTTATTTGTACGTGCTTTTTTTATGAGTGTACCAGTAACGAAGTATCGGGCTTGAAAGCTAGTATTTATTAAAAAAAAAAGTATCAAACCAACCACAAAATATAAAAAAAATATACAATTGATATTTTTTCTTTAGAAAAATATAATCTCATAAAATAAAAAAAAATCAATTGTTGTTGCTAGCTAGAATATAGAAACGTGCAAATAACATTATAAGGTTCATTGCAACATAATGTAATTCATTCACCTAAAAAAACGAGTTCAGGAATTTGTTTTTAGTTGGCATTTAAAACGTTAGCCAAATTTGCCAATAAATCTTAACAAAGAATTTCGAAAGAATAAATTCTAAAGAAAATTCTAGGATTTTCTCTACGATTTTTTTTTGTTCATCTATTACAAAGAATTTGCCAATTTTGGCTATAATTGTCTGAATAAGAAAAATAGAATAATAGGTATTTAACCTTTTCGACCCCAACTTCTAATGGTTGGTAATTTTTCGATCAAACTTTGTGGACACATTAATCTATGGTAAACAAATATAAGCAACTTCGGTGTCGAAGGGTTATCTGAAAAGGGTATACTAGAAATGATTTAATATTAGGGTGATCGCACCAATTTTTCAAAACCGGTTTTTTTTTGCGTTGTAGGTTTCTGGTTTTTTTTAAAAAGTTAAATTTTCAAATATCGAATAAACCGAATTTTTGTTGTCGAATAACCGGTTTTTTCTTAACTATTAGTTTTTAGCTTCAATATATTAGAATCTGTAAATTAACAAAATTCATTGCTAAAAACGAAATGTTTTGAAAATTTTTCTTAAAATTCAGTTTTTTTTTTAAAGTTGTTCATGCAAGGTTCTGCAAGAGGTTTTTTTACTTAAAAATTACTCATATAAAAAACTTTGAAAATTTTCATAACCTCAAAAATTATAATTGTTTCTGTGTAATTTTTTAATTCTAAATTAATAATTCAGTCATTTTATATTTGGCTATATTAACATATACAAAAATATAACAAATTTTTTAATTTCATTTCTTTTTTAAAAACATTTTTAAAAAATTTTTGTTTATAAACATTTTTACTTTAACATATGATTTATTAATTCATTTTCAATAATGAGCGTTTCTTAATAAAATAAAGTTTTAAATGATTTATAAAAATTATTATTGTTTTTAAAAAAAAAAAATTCAAAAACTTTCTCTAGCTGATTCAAAAAAACTAATAATAATTTTTTAACAAATCTCAGCAAAATAGTAAAATCCACACAACAGATCGCAGAACAACTTATACTGTATTATAATATGTTCCAATATCTTTTCTGATTCTTTTTATATGAAGTTTGCCCGATTGCAATAGAACAGGTTGCTTTAGAACCGGTTCTAGAACCAGTTATAGAACTGGCTATAGAACTGATTCTGGGTTAAACCTTACATTTTGACTCCCAGCAACCTGTTCCAGAACCGGTTCCATGCAACCAGTAGTACAATGAGCTGTTCTAGAACATGTTCAGAAGTAATCTGTTTTAAAAATGTTTGCTAGAATACGGTGGCCACAACCTAATCTGTTTCTGAGTGTATTTTAGAGTATAATTGTATAACATTTAAAGATCGGTTTACCGGGTTTTTCAAATTCAAGACCCCGAATCCGGTTTTTTTTAAATGTTAACTATTCGGAAAAACCGAAAACCGGTTTCCGAATAATCGATCACCCTATTTAATATATTTGATATGGTATTTTTTTTTTAATGTTTTTAAAGGAAAAATAGTTTAAAATTAAATAAAATTATTTTCAATAAAACTTTAAATAATTTTTTGTTTGGTTTCAATCTCACTTTCAATTAAAAGTTTAATACTATCAATTAAATGCTTAATTAAAAATGGATTTGGTGCGCACAAAATTTTCAGTTTTTATAATAAATAATGACAACAAAATAAAAAAAAAATTTAAATTTAAAAAATCACCATAGTTAAAAAAATCATCCGATTAAATAAAATTGATATGGATCTTTATGTAGCCATATCAATTTCTATGTCACGCTATATATAATCTTATTATCCGAAATATGGGCCCATATAATTGTGTTAGATTGTATCAGTTTTGTATTTAATTATTTGTTTTTAAATAATTATTTGTTTGTATGGGCTTTGTATGGGCTTAGATTTGTTTGTATGGGCTTAGATCTAATCTGATGCAATTATATAAATTCCCAGTACGATTTTATCCGAATTATGGCCCGATAGAATTGTGTTAGATTTTATCAGTTTTGTATTTAATTAGATAAGTTTATATCTAAACTGATACAAAAAGACATAATTATATAAGCACCAAATATTATTGTATCCGGATTTTGACCTGTTATAATTATATATTGACTACGTAGTTAAGTACTTAAACAGTATCTTACAGATACACATATGAATTACTCAAACATTTTAATAATTTTTTTCTCTTACAATTAAAAAAACATTAAAAATTCTATTTAATAATAAGATTTAATTGTGATCTTGTACCTCCAAAATTTGAAATGAAAATGTTAACTTACAGTTCAACAATTTATTCTGATGGAACATCTTGATTAGTTATTTCGTATTTTTATCTGGGAGGTCCTGTTTAAAAAACTTATAATCATCAATTTGTCCACAATGTTTTATTTTAAGGTTAACAATAATTACTGAAACAAATTTCTTACTTTTGTATGAACTACTTATTCGTCAAGAACAACAATTTTAAAAAATTGGTAGAAACCACTTCTGAACTTAATGAAATTTTAAAATAAGAGTTAAATGCGTTAATATTGCCGTAATGAAAAAAAAATCTACTTATTTAACTGATAAGGAGAATACCGTAAATAGTGGGAATTCTCTACTTATGCACTTCAATTTAAATGAAATTTATGTGTTACAAAAAATTATGTATATCAGAGTCCATATGAATCGGACCAAGAATCTAAGTTATTTAAAATCCGTATTTGAAATTCGTTTAAAAACATTATTGGATATAAGCAACATTTTAAAGTTTCAAAATCTTACCGGTAACAAATAATTGTAACAAATACGTTTTATAAATAATTAAATAAAAGTTTGGGATTATATTTGTCCATATATTACACCTTTTTGTGTATATGGAGTCACATATTTGTTTATATATGTTCATACATGATTCCTCTTTGCACATAATTGTCCATATATGACTTTCTTTTGCGTATAAGAAATAATATATACTTCGATATATGTTCATATATGAGACACTTTTGAAAATATGAAATCGCATATAAATCCACATATGACCATATTTGAGTACCGTTTGCATATATGGAATCACATACACTTCCATATATGCCCACATATAAAATATATACGTCCATATTTGCCCATATATGCAACATATATATGATCATATACAAACGTATTTGAACATATATGAACTATTTTAACCGGGTTTTTAAATTTTGACAATTTATTTTTTGCGATTTGAAAAAATATTGGCGTTTTTTTTCATTTTGCCGGCTTTTGTCAATTTCGGCATTTTATCAATTCTGACGATTTTTTAAATTTTGAAATTTTTGGAGATTTTTTCAATTTTGTTTAATTTTTTTAAATTTTATAGTTTTTTTTAATTATGAAAATTTTTTAAAATTATGTAAAATTTTTTTGCGATTTTGATTAAAGTTTTAATAGTATGTACTAAAAATTTGTTTGAAATTAAAAACCATATTCAATTAAATTATTAATAGATACCCGTGTAAAAAGATTAGATCTGATCAGATCTATCAATGTATGATTGAATTTGAGTTGATATGATTGAATATAATTATATCTGTTGCCATATCTGACCATATATGAAAAAATATGGCATTTGTAATACACTTTATGACCAGATCTGATCAGATCTAGTACCATATCTATTGGCATCTGAAGGGATCTCATATCCAGATATGAACTAGATCTGGTCAGATCAGATATTTTTTACAAGGGTGTGAGTAAAATCTAAACTATATCTGAAATCAATTAAAGAGTTACAAATTATTGTAATTGAAACTGCAACTGTTTTAGGAAGAGCGAATTTAATTAAAATTTTAATTGAATTAACAAATATTTTAATTGAAACTCGACTTTCGTTTCTCTGTATACGATTTTGCAATGGCTTTAAACATTTTCAAATTTCGAGTCAGATTTAGGCCGGTAATTATTAGAGTTTAAAGATTCAACCAGGAAAATTTCTTAGAATATTTTTCTGATTTTAATTCAACATTAAAGAAGTCATTTTTCGAGAGCAATTTAAATAAAGTGAATCCAGAAGAAAAACTTTGAATTCGGTACGTATGATTAATATTATTTAATGTAGTTTATTGTATTACTCATACGTAAACACACACATCAGTAAAGCCCGTTTTTGTCATGTTAATAGTATTTCGGAGCGTATGATTATTATTTCAAAATATAATTAAATATTAATCATCCTTGCATAAATAAATTCCGCATTTATAACAGCCTAAACGAACTTGAAAATAATTTTAAAAACTAAACACAAAAATCAACACATTTAAATATTGGTCAGGGATGGGCATTAATGATTATTTTCGCATGGAAAGTCACAGTTAAAAATAAATATATTTGTTTGTTGAAAATAGATTGTATAAATATAAATAAATGAATGAATGCCTTTTCATTTTCTTTACAAAATTATTCAATAAAGCCATGTCAACGACCGCACGCTTTTTTTTATCAAAATGTACATGGTAAAATTTATTTATTTGAAGACTAATTATGACAATTTGTTGTATATATTTTCTTTATTAACAGGGCTATTAACTTAATATTACATTGCTGTAGTATATTCTGTTTGCCAAGTTATGTACGTACTATTTGCTCGATCACAGGCTATAGACGGACGTGTTTGTTTGTAACGTACGTGACAAATACCATAAATAGATTTAATTTTGTCACTCAAAATTATATGAAAATGTTTTTGTTGTCTGAACAAATGAATTAAATCATGCAATGAACATCAAAATGCAAAATAAAAGACAAATTGCAATTAAAAGAATAATAATCATAATAAAAAATTGCTTGAAATGGTTGACAACAATACAAAATTTTTTTAAAAAAAAAAATTTTATAATTTATTGATTTTTACGGTTAATGTAAAATATTTACATCGCTACAAGTTATTCATTCATACGCCTAAAGACAGATATTGTAAACATTATAAAATATTTAATGAATGTTGCAGTTTTAGGGTTAATCAACTTTTATTTAAACAGAAACATTTTTATAATTACTTGTAAACAAGGGCAATTGAAAGAAAAATGAAAATTTACATTGAACTCATGGAAGGAATTTTATTAAAAAACATTTGCAATTATTATAGAACTTTGAAGAAATTATTGATTAAAGTTAACTTCTGATTTAAATTAATTTTAGTTTTATATTATATCTTTGTTTAAATCCTGGGATTTCAATGAAAATCTCTTGTCAAATACCGAGACTTTTCACACAAATAACTTCTCGTAAACTTGCGAAATTTGTACAAAATCTCATGAAAATCTCGACAATGTCGATACCGGATTAATATTATGCAACAAAGAAATGTATCAAATTTGATATAGCCTTATATATAATTGAATTACAATTAGATACGAAAAATGGATAAATGTATTGTATATAATAGATTATAATACAACGAGTTTGATATAATTTGATACGATTCAATCCAGTGAAAATACATACATTTGCTAAATGTATTACAGAGGGCTATAAATAATGGTCCGATTACTAAGAGCCCAATTGAAATTTACCGTATAGTTAAATTTAAATTAACCCTTTGAGACGGGAATTAATTCTGGCCATTGGAAAATTTTTTTATGTTTTTTATAGCTTAAAAAAGCTTCAAAAAACATGTGCAAAAAATTATGGGTGCAGAATTTTATTCAAAAGTGGGGTTTTAAGATGTACATTTTAATGTACAATCCGCTTTAATGCATACACTTTTTCACTTTATTTAATTTTTTTTATTGGTTTTATTTTTTTGTTTTGTTTTTTTTTTGTATACATACATTATATAAAAGGAACACATTTTAAAATTATTTAAAAAAAAAGCTAACAAATTCATTGTAAGTAAGGTTAGATTTACATAAAAAATAGAATAGAATTCACTTTCGTAAATTTTTGAAAAAATATTATTATTTGGTATGCATTTGTAGGAAGCAATTTCGTTCTTTAGTTATACATAAATGAATTTTACACTTTTGGCAATAAAAATGAGTTCTTCCAGCTACTCCGTTGCTCGTTTTGCAATTATTTTTGCATCGTGTTGCTTCTTTTTTGCCATCATGGCATGGCATGTGATCTATGCCATCCAATTGTACATCTCGAATTGGTCTTACCTCAGTTTTTCTTTTAGATGAAACAGGTGATAAAGTTGAAGGATTTGAATTTGCATTTGAAGGGCGTCCCCGCTTTGGCGCCGACTTCTGACTTTTGCATATAAGAACATTCCCAATTTCTAATCGGAAATGCATAAGATCTAATATCTCTCGTTTTGCCCTTCCCTGCTTTACTGCATAACTTTGATATTCGAGGAAACTTGCAACTAAAGCGAAATCGAGGAAATGTGTTATTATCCGCAGAGTCCATTTCCTGGATTTCAAGAAAACCTTATAGTAGGATATATATTGATCGAGGAGATCAACTCCACCCATTCCTGAATTATATAGCTTTACGATGTTAGGACGATTGAATTCTTCAAAAGCTTTTGTCGATTTATTGTACCTGTTGTAAGACATTAAATAATAAATTAATAACAACTGAAGGTAACACTTGTCATATAAAACTACCTTTTAACAATTTCATCCTCTTCAGATCCCATGAAATTTGATGCCAAATGTATCGGTTTATTGTCATACCATTTCACCAAAAAAATATTCCCATCCCTGCTTACCACCTGATCTGAACTTCCTCGTCCTTTTTTCTTCAATGCTTTGTCTTCTATTAGAGGAGGTGATGCAAACCGATTAATTCTTACAGTTCCTACTGTATTTATATATTTTTGACGAAGTATTTCCAATAGCTGGTACGATGTAAAAAAATTATCGCAATATAATGTGTGACCTTTATTTTTAATTCTTTCAGATAATTGTAGAACAACTGAAGCTCCAAACCCAAGTATGGATAAATTGTTGGCGCTAATATTTGTAGAACTCCCTTGATAAAGAAAAAAGTCGTAGGGCATCCCAGATTTGCCAGCTAACACGTATACTTTTACACCCCAAGGATTAGGTTTTCCTTTTATATACTGTTTTGTTGACAATTTTCCAGTATACGGTATGATTTGCTCATCTACAGATAGTACTTCTTCTACTTCCAACTCTAAACACCTCTTTCTGACAGCTTTAATAACAGGTCTGACTTTCCAAAATTTGTCAGTTGTATCTTTATTCTTATCCAAATTATCTACAATATGTAAATTATTCCGCAGCTGGCAAAACCTGTCACAAGTTAATGTGTTTCGGAAGATTTCAATGCCAACCAATAGGTCCCAGTCAAGTCTAAGCCTAGAGAACTTCATACTACCAATCAAAATGTGCAATCCAAATAATTTTTTAATTTCGTTGCTATCAGTATTTTTAAAGTTTCCTCCATTATTTTGAGTTGCATATAAATTTGTGTAGAATGCAAAATTTTGAAATAGTTCATCCGTAAAATATTGTTGAAAAAATTGAAATAGTGTTTTCTCATCATTATAGCTTTCAATATTTTCACATTCAAATGGAATTGGATCATTTTTAGAGTTCCTTCGGCGCCATTTTATATCTTGCTTTTTTGTATATGTATAATTTGTCGATGGATTAACTTCGCATACATTAATAGGTACAGAACTTTCACGGTTGGTATCAGCATTAGCAATATTGTCTTCATTATCTTGTTCATCATCCGAAGAACTACGTGTGACGCGATTAACGATAACAATATCCTCGTTTTGATTTTCAATGTTATTATCATTTTCATATAAGTCTATATCTTCTTCGATCTCCGATTCATTCAATATATCAAAAATTTCTTTAATTGTTATATTCGACATTATTTCTATTTAAAAAAAATCAAAACTTTTGGCTTATTTGTATATAAAAATGTGATGTACATTTAAATGCACATTGAAGATTTCACTAAATGTACATTTTAATGTACACTCTTTTTGTAGCTTTTACTAACGCCTTAAATATTGCATTTATGTAAAATGAATGATTACATTAGAAAACTATCGAAAAAATAAGCGAAAAAAAACTTACCTTTGTTATGAAACACACTGAAATTAATCTTTTTTTTTAAATTTGAAAACAAAATTTAACAAATTATACGCTGCGTCGGTGATGGCAGAACAAAATACACAAAACTGACCTCACGTTCTTTTGAAATTTTACAGCCTCTTAAGAATTTAAAGAACAACAAACCGATAACTGTAAATTAATTGTATGTATGCTTAAATTAAAATCAGTGACGGGTTGATTAAATCGACGTACATTATAATGTACGCCACTCGTCAAAGGGTTAAGGAGTGAGATCGAATAATTCCGGATACAGATTTAACTTACAACTTCTTTATGTTTAAGAGAGAACTTTTTTTGAAAAAGTCGTCAGATTATGTGTAAAAAATATTAGCGAAATCAGAGCATCAGTTTGTTTACAAATGGAGTTTGAAAAAAGTGAGCGCTAAAAAAAGATATTTTTTATATAATAGAATCTTAAATTTCGTACAAAAAAATATGCTTAATTGTCCAGAACTCAGAACAATTAAATGATATTAAGATTATTTTTGAATCATTGATATAAGCTACAAAACAAATTCCCAATAATGTCACTTTTTTTGGAAATGTTCTGTTCCTTAATTTAAATCTGGCAATACAATTGAAGGGCTTATTGAGAAAACTTGATAAGCCACATTTTAGTTTTAGTTTGCTTTCGCCATTTAAAGGTTGAAAAAATGACAAAAATATGACTTTTGCAGGACGTTTATACTCTAGGTACTTGTAATAAATGTTTAAGCAAAACTTCTATCAAATATTAATAAATGGATGTCTAGAAAACAGCAGAAATCCATAAAACAACAAATGTGGCTTATCATGTTTTTACAATAAGCACTTCAATTATATATTGCCCGTCTTATAACATATTTAAAGATACAATTAAATATGTCGTTCTACGAAAATTTACAGTGGCAAGTGAAATTAAATTATATAAAGGTGGATCACATTATATAAGGTTATATAATATTATTTTTACTAGGATACTTTTACAAAATATAACAGCTGACTAAAAATGGCAGGCAAATATAACAAGTTACAGTCGTTCAAGCCCGATTATGAGATACCCTGCAGCACTGTATGATTTCCATCATATTCTGTTAAGCGAATCCAATTCCGGGAATTATCATATGAATGAAATCGACGGAAAAGTTCATTTAAGCAAATTCTGGGAATTTTTATTTATATGGAAAAATTTTCGAAAATATTTTAAAAATTAAGGCTTTGGGTAAAATCTATTTGGATAAATTGGCTCCACAAAACCTTAATACCTAGTGGTACAAGAAAACAATAGAGTACAAGAAAACAATAGAGTCAAAGCATTTCAACGCAATCACCATTTTGATCAACCATCTCCGAATTCAATAAAATTCACCGTAACTGATCGTCATGTTCGACAAGAAATCGAAGCCTTTCGGAATATGACGTCATGAAAATTGCAAAAAATTCTAAATTTGACCAAATTTTCTTGAAAAAATTATATATCATTTTTAAACCATATAATACAAAAATTTAGTGTTGGCCTTATTTGTTAGGCCGTGAAAGGGTCAAAAGTCAGTTTTGATGGTCTTAAGTTCAAATGCCCGTATCTCAAAATGCGATTTTTTTCTTAAAAATATATATGCTTATAACTGAACTCTCCTCTACATTTGTGTACAAAATTCTCTGATTTATAGCCAAATCCGTGATAACAATATAAGAATCGCCCTAGTTATAACGACGTGGTTATTGTACACATAGATGTAAAGATATTCATATGAAAAACATGTATTAAATATGAAAAAACATACTTAGGACCATGTTTTTGCCTATAACTCAGATTCCAATCGAGATACCGTCCTGAATTTTTCTAGAAATGTAGAAAAGGGTTCAATAATAAGAATTTATTTTTCCTGAATTAAGATATGGATTAGGGATATGGACATTTCGAGATATGGGCATTTGAACTCAAGTCCAAAAAAAATGATAATGTAATCATTTTTTAACGTTTTTTTGCTACATTCATGATGTCATATTTTAGGTAAAACCAAAAAAAGTTCATAAATCAGCTTGCATTTTTTTTTTTAGTACACTCTCAAAGTTTTTTTGGTCATATTCAACAAATTGGCGAGGTAAGGTGACAATAAGTTAGTAGAGTTTTGCATAAGTTAGTAAAATTATATTAAACACTGTTTGCAAAGACCTTTTTTTTAGAAAAATGTAAAAATTAGATTGATTTTTAATGAAGTTCCAAGAAAATTGTAAAAAAAAAGAAAGCTTTTTAGCTCAAAAATTATTTATATCTTTTTTTAAACGTTTAAATTTAAGAATTTTTCATAACTAATAGTTTAGAAGTTTTATATTATAACCATTATTATTTTTAAATATCCTACAGTACATTGGGTAGTATAGTTTCGAACTTTCCAAGTGTAAGTGGTTTTGGATTAAATATTTCACACATAAAAATAATTTGGCGCATGTTTAGAAATGTCTTGTCAAAGAATATGGGAAGGACATTTATTGCTCTTATGTCTTTAGTAAACAAAGAAAAATAAAGAACGCTAAAGAAATTAAACGCATAAAAGGGAAAGTTTTGTAGTCACACATTTTTTTAATAAAAAAAACCATAAGGTTAGTTTTATAATAGAAACAGTATTAATTTTTGTGAATATTGAAAATAATGAATTGCTTTTTTCAGCTCTTTTAAAATTTCATTTAAATTCTACCTGGAGATGGAAAAAAAACCTTAACCAACAAAAAGATTGCATTGGTTGCCAAAATTTCCAAAATATTTCAGCAGAAACATGCAGATCTAAGTCCTTTCAAAGGCACCAAAATAAAAATGGCCTTAAAAACCGCATGATATTAGTGACTATTTGCATAAAACTAATGAAAACGCATGGAACTCGTCATTATATAAATGCAAGTTTTTATAAAATTATATGAAATATATCATTATTCTTTTTTTAAACGAGCTTAAGATTATTTATTTATTATAATTATTTATTTCCAATATTTCGTCTCCACATTGGGTGACTTCTTCAGGTAACAATTATTACAATTTGAAGAACTATGCAGAATTTTTTCGTTCACATTGTGAAGAGAGTTTCATTAGTTTACTGAAATTTTGCATTATTTTTCGTCCACTAAAGTTCTTTCTCTCTCTGTATACAACATATAACAAATGGTACAGGCATTATTAGTGACATTTAGCAAGGACATCAACCATATTAAAACCATTTTACTATTACGAAAAATAATAACACTAACTAAAACAACAGACTTGGGAGTGATTAACAGCTTTTAAGAAATATGTTTCACTGATATTAAATTGCATTGTAAACTAAATAAAAGATTTATTATAATACCCTTGTTTTTCCAATAAACATTTCAAATCTAATTTACAACTTATCGCTGTTAGTGTAAAATGGCTACATAACGGTAATTTAATAGTTTCAAACAATTTTATTAAAAATTTTTGTTTCTGCTACAATTAACAATGTCTACTGCCCGATTGACGTCGATATATGTGTTACATATACAAATTTCATTGATTACAAATGGCGTCGATAAATTGTGGTTTCAAACATTCAATTTTTAATTGACACCTTTAATTTGGCTATAAAAACAAGAAAACAATTCAAAACAATAAGGAGGAGTATCTTTTATTTTTATTATAAATAGGGTTTTTGTGCCCGCTCTTTTTTCGATCCCACAATCCCGGAAATTTTGTGTGGGATTTCCGGTGAGTTTTTTGTTTTTTCATTAATACACAGAATTTTAAGCAAATATTAAAAACTGAAATATCATTATTTGATGTTTTTTTAAATATTGTAAATATAATATATTTTATGATATTAAAGAAAAACTGTTCAAAACTAGTTAAAATTTTTGTTAAACAAAATTTTATTTGTAATTCAAAAAACATTAATATTTTTGTAATTTTAATTGATATCTTTTAAATTGTTTTACTTCAATTTAATTAAATTTAAATTTAACAGTGCTTGTTTTTATAAAAATGTCTAAAACTCACTTTTCATTTATTTTTTATTGAACATTTCTATACGATTTTTTTTTGAAATCTGTATATAACTAGTGGACCTAGAAATATAAATTGATTACTAAGAAGACAAGAATGGAGCAAAATTGATGATTAATAGGGTTTTTGTTAAAGTTCTGCCTATTATGGAGGATCTAGCTTTTCTAAAACTTTGGGTTCTGATGAGATCTTTAACCAGATCGAAACACTAGTATCAACCTAGCTAATATGTTTGATTTGCTTTATTTTTGTAAATGTACGGAGGTTGAAAGCTCGTTATAAATTGAAAATAACATACAAATAATCTCGATGTATATAAAAACAAAAAACTAAAGGAAAACTCGTGAATGGTAACACTTAGCTCATGTCTGATTTGACAGATAATTAGTTTTATCCTTCCGCTGAACGAATATGGTCCGTATGTTCGTTATCTTGTGAAAAAAGTGAAAGAAACTGGCATCCTCATCGATAAACCAAAGCGTGAAAAGCCAAAAACAGTGCGTACACCCGAGAATATTGCTGCTGTGGCAGAAAGTGTGTGTGAAGCGCCATCAACATCAATTCACCGTCGTTCTCAACAATTGAACATTTCGAAGACATCATTGAGACGAATTTTGCATAAAGACCTTGGGATGACGCCATACAAAGTCCAATTGGTTCAAGAGTTCAAAAAAAAAAAGTTATTTGGCGGACCCTTTAATATAACTGTAATAAAGTTTTTAGATTTCACATTTTTAAGTCATATTTTGAATTAAAAATGGAAATTTTTTTAAAAGAGCAAAACTTCTAAATGAATCATGAAAAATCGACTCTACGAAAATATAGATTTTTGGATATTGTCGCAACTGAAAAGAATTCCAAAAATATTCCTTCTCAATTCCTAATTTTAGCTTTTTAATTGAAGTATTTGATAGTTCTTGTGTTGTCATATGGCGTGTTTTTTTTTACAATAAAAGTCGAATTTTTAAAGTACAGATTATGTAAAATTTAATTAATTTGTATTTAACGGGAAATCTCGGGATCCCGGTAAATTCTAAATAAATTACCACTGTGAAAAAGTCCGGGAAAATAAAAAACCCTTATTATAAATGAAAATAACACGAGTCAAATTTACAGACAGTAAATTTTTGTTATTCTGTTAGTTTTCGGTACAGTTTTTATATTTTTGTTAATCAACATCAGCGCATTGTAATTAACACGATTTTTTTTTAAAACAAAATAATCGAAATCATTTCAATTTTTACCTGATGATCTCATTGCTATTTTTATTTTGTTTTGTATTTCTTTTTTTTTTTCTTGTTCGGCTAAAAATATTTGTGAGGTTTTTTTTATTGTTTTTCTTTATCTTTTGTTTATATTTTTTTTATCATAATTTGCAACATTGTTGTTGCATATTATTGTTATTGTAATTTTTTTCTCTGATTTATGTCATTTCTTAAATTTCTATTTAATTTTGACACGTGAGTGTTAATTTTTTTGTTTTAATAAAGTTAAAAACAACATTAATTAACTTTTTATAATTGTTTTTAATTTTTTAATACTGAATTTTATAAAAAACATATTTTTAAAATATTTTTTTTCCACGTGTCATTTATTATTTTAAAATGTTAAATGATTTGTATTGAATTAATAATCTATATTTTATTAATCAATTAGTATAAGAGATCAAGTCATTAGACATTTAATATAGATAAAGTTTATTTGACTGTTAATTATTGAAAAGCTTAGAACTCAAAGTCTATCTTGTAATGTCTATACCACACGTGGGGGTCGTGATAGGTACATGATTTTTCAGTTAACATATTTCTAATTATTATCAGCAATTTGTTTATGAAAAATGGTCAAAATCTGAGTAGAATTTAAAAAGTTGTAATACAAATGTAAAACGAAAGTTGATATTATTTAATATTATCAAAGTCGATTTTACGAGGCCTGTCATAAAATAAGCAGCCAAGATTGATGAACAATTTAACTGTGCAAAAATATTCATCATTGTTATCTGCAGTTTGTAAGTAAAAATATGAAAAATCTTTCGAAGAATGCAAAATATGTTATCCAAAACCTAAGGAGACTTCTAAAATCTAAAAAAATATAAGTCATCAAAGCAAGTCTTCTGGTATCTGCTTCATATTAGAAAGTTGAGATTGATTATTAATTTGGATGTGGAAGAATTTATCTCAATCATTGTAATCTGCAGTGTGTAGGTTAAAATTGGTTAAATCTGCCGATGAATTCAAAAGTTGTAACCCAAAACCAAAACATATAGATACAATTAGATGATGAAATTGTTTCTATATAATTGTATCAAATAAAATAAAATAACATCAAATTATATATAAAAATATATCATTTGATTCGATTGTATCGGAGTTTTTGTCTCATCTTATCTTATTAATCCAATCTTATAGAAATTTACATAATTTTATATGGTCACATATGTTTATTAGAGCGACTCAAGTTGTATGGAAGCGAAATTATTTACATACAAAGCTGATGTACTTGGCAAAAGAAAAAATTTGATACCCATATTGCCCTATTTCAAACGAAGAGTTACCACCCCCATTGCATTTTTGTCAAAACGCGAACTAGCACGAAATTCAAAAAAAGCTGAGACCCGTATTTAATTAAATCGACTAAAGATTAAAATATGTTAATTTGGCATTTTTATTACAATCAACCCCGAACAAAAAATTCAAAAAACCGTTTTTTTTTTTTACAGAATATCCTTAAAAAAATGACATGGATGATCGTCCTTGGACAAATTGTATATACAGTTGGACGCGCCTTAAAAAAAACCTTTCTAATGATACCCATACGTTTATGTTGGTAAGGAAACAGATTCTTAAATTAACAAAACATGAAAAAATTGACCCTTTTTCAAAATGGTCCAGCTCACGAGAGGTCAAAGCTAGAGCCGAAATATTTTAAATGTCATCTTAAAAAAGTCCAAGGTTCATTTTTAGGAGGGTACAACCGAGCACTTTTTTTGGTGAGTTGCTCTAATATGCTGATCCATATAAGCCATATCAAATAATATATGCTACAATATAAAACTGTGTATGACACATACATAATCATATAAAATTGTATAAGTGGATATACTAAAATATAAATTAATTTTTAACACGTGATCTTACGATGCCTGTATCGCACAAATCAGTACACAGAAATAAATATTGTCAATAAAATCAAAAGTTGTATAATTTTAATATCAAATTAAATGTTTCATTGAAAATGAATTTCGCTCACAAAATTTAATGTTTTGATAACCTTTAATGGCAACAAAGTGCAAACAATTACACAATTTAAAAAAAACTCTCTAAAATTAACAAAAAACCTCTAAAATTTAAAAAAATCGCCAAAGTTAAAGAGAAAACGCAAAAAATTAAAATAATCGCTAGAATAGAAAAAAATAAATGCTAAAAGTGAAAAAAGAAAAAATTAAAAACAAAATTATGACACAAATTTAAAAGGTTTTTCAGATATGAACGTTCTAAATTTTATTTTATTGATATCCGATGAAACAAGTTTCTATATATTCATATACAACTAGCTATCATTATATATGCTTAAATTTTTGGCAATATATTACGATATTTGCTCATATCTTATACCGATTAAAATTTATACGAAGCTTATGTTGTCATATCAATTTTTCTATGTGACGCTATATGCAATCATATTATCATCCGAATTATGGGCCCATATAATTTTATGTTTGTACGGGTTTATATCTAATCTGATGCAATTAGATAAATGAAAATGGTAAAATCAGGCCAAGAATTCAAAAGTTTTAAACCAAACCCTAAAGGGGCCAGTGATATCTTAAATCATTTGAAGTTATCAAGATCGATCTTTCTCGGTACAAATATTCGTCTATATGTTTACAAACATTTTTGATAAAACTAAGCTAAGTCTGTGGAAGGTTTTAAAAATTGTAACCCAACGCCTATTCTAGTCCTTTAAACAAAAAGCTTATTTAAAGTTTTAATACCTTTCAAAAAAAAAAATCATATAAATATTAAATTTGTCTCAAATTACCCAATCTTCTACATATCAACTAAACAGGAAACACAATTTTTTCCATTTATATATGTAAATGTTTTGGTATGCAAAAATCAAAACAAAATTCTTGCAAAGTCAGCATATAAATTTAGAACATACTTGTTGTAAATTCTTCTTTTGTTCTTTATTTTTTTTGTTGCAAATGTGTAGTGATGAATGATTTCATGGCAAATTCCAAAATTTACTTCACATGACGACAACAAAAAACCATAAAAAAAACTTCAATATCAGCGTAAATTATGTTCAAAATCGAAACAAAAGGAAGAGACAATAAAAAATGCAACAATGTAAATTTGTTTCTGTATTTAAATAGAGTATCAATTTCCCAACAATTACAAATTTAAGTGACTTTTTACGTCACTATTTTAAATCGTACCCCATGAGTTTTGAGATTTCTATAGTCATTTCAACATATATTTACAAAAATACTTTTAGTTTATTTGTTTAGTTCACACTAGTTTCCTTAATGGCATCTTCTAGACTTTACCATAAATGTAGATTAGGGAGATTTTTATTAATGATAAAAAATTTTTAGATTCTTGTTTAAAAATCAGTTTTTCAACAGCAAAAAATTAAACAACTAACTTTTTGTAATGTATGTATTTAAAGAAATTTTTATGTGACACCGGTATTATTAAAAGTACTACATGGTTTGAGTATTTGCTTATAAAATAGAATTTGTCTTTGCTATTCAACTCTGCGGTGAAAGTATAATATATTTCACCAGATACTAATATTATCACACTTCTTGGTCTATTCATACTTTAACTTGTAACTTTTGAGCCACACAAATGATTTTGATTATTTTTAATACAAAACTTAAGCAGTGAAAATCGTCTTGGGTAAAAATCACCCACCTCTGCGGCATATTCAGAAAGTGAACGTGAATCAGATGGACACAATTTTTACTTTATTTTATGCACAACTTCTGAACTCTACGGTCGATATTATTAATTTTTAATACCATATTACTAAAGACACTGAAAAAAAACATTTCACACAAAATCACCAATCTCTTCCCCTTGTAAGAAGCGTAAACGAAATTTTAGTAGATCGTGATTTCCGACATTGAAAACTGTTGCGCAAATTTGTGTAAATTAAAAATTCATACATGTAGTCCATACATGAAATTGCACTCAAATTTCAGAAATAATTTTCTCCCTTTTGTAAATACATCTGTTGTTTTGTCTGTCCGTCCGTCCCCTAGTCTATTTGCATCTTTTTGGCATTTTTAAAATGCTATTGAAATGTTAGGATTGTGTTTACGTTTTTCTATTTATCAAGTGTTTATTTACACTTTTCACGCATTATAACTAGAACCACTTGAGAGTATTTTGTCTTGGGGTTCAATTTAACATTATTTTTTGTATGTTATTTAAACAACACTTTATATTGTTGAATGCGTAAATAATTTAGAGGTGTCATTAAACTACCAAGATAATTAGATGGGTTAAAAAAGTATGATTAAACACAACAAGAGCACAACGAAGCCCGGGTTTTAAGGACGAAATAGTATATTAAGGAGTGAGATCAAATAATTCACGACACAGATTATCACTTATAACTTTTTTTTGGTTTAAAAGCAAAATTTGTTTGATAAATTTATCTTTAAAAAAGTCGTCCGATTATGTGTATAAACTATTAGCAAAATCGGATCATTAGTTTGGTTAAAAAACGACTTTGAACAAAAAGTGAGGGCAAAAAAAAGTTAAATTTTTACAAAAAAAAAAAAAAAACCTTAAATTTCGGACAAAAAAAATATGCTTAGTTGTCCAGAACTCAGAACAATCAAATGATATTAAGATTATTTTTAAACTATTGATTAAGGCTACAAAGCAAGTTCCCATACTATCAAATTTTTTTTTGGAAATGGTCTGCTCCTTAATTCGGGCACTAAAATAGATGCCAAAAAACTCTATTACTCACTTTTTGTTTGTAAGCGAAATAATGAGCCGATCGCTTCGATTTGACAACCTTCTTAAAGGTAACTTGACAAGAAAAAAAAGCAGTTGCAAGTGAAAATGTGTGTCGGTTTTTTTTTTTTGGATCTCATTCCTTAAGCCAAACATTTAATATTCAGCTAAAAACTAGACGGATATTTTTTATTTCTTTTGAAATCTTTAAAGAATATTTAGTATGCGAATTTTAAAAATTTTCCTTGTTCATATTATAAAATCTAAAAAGTCAGTAAAAAAAGTCATCAAAATTGCAGTTTGTTTCCAGAAAGTAAAGCTTTCAGAATTAAAAAATTGGCTAATGAAAAATTGCATCAAAAACTTCAGAAATAACCACCGTATTGCCATAAAATAAAATTTGTTGGATAGATCTTCACAATACCTTTCATTTGATACCAATTTTGCGCTTGAAACTTTAGGACAAAAATACAAAAAAAAATCTAAAAGAAAACGATTTTGTTTCCAGTTCAAATGAGATTTAACCAACAAATATAGAACTTTCACAAAAACAAATTTCATATTAAATGAATGGTATTTTAAACACATATCCAACTAATTTTGTATCACGCCAATGCTATGCCTATTTCCGAAGTTATTGAGGCAATTATGACGTTTTCCCATATACAAATCTTTAATTCTTAAGACTTTTTTATTTTTAGCACCGCGTGATTATACTCAAATTAAAGATTATTTTGTGTACAATTATATTCTTTAAAATTTTTTATGATTTGCGGCTAAATTTTGATAAATTAAACAAAATATGCGAAAAAATTGGGTAAAAGGTGTAAAACGACTCCGATATTTTAGAAACTGTACATGAGATTTTTTTTGTCAGATTTGGATTCCTCGGTCATAGAAATATGTTTTTTTTGACCGTTGAGTAGTGTAATTTGTAATCCGAATACTTTTTTAGAAGGCCATAACTCCTGACTATTGATTTATCTAGTTTTGTAAAAACAAAGTACAAGAGAAAAAATTAAATTTATTTGTTTCATAAAAGTTTTTTTTTTCTTGCAAAATGAACACACTTCAACTGACCCCTTCTAGAAATGTGAAAAAAATTCTCGAAAATCTTTTGGGATATAAGCCATTTTGTTGAAAAATCGAAGTTTTGTAAAAGAAAACGTCGTAATTATCATTTTGAGAATGAGAAATCGTCAATTCCAATTAAAAAGTGGAAAGTTCACATCAAAACTTTGTTTAAATTTCATTGTTTGTAATAATTTTACCATTTATTTTCCTTTATCGCAACTCCTTTCCAGAGTTGCAAAACTGCATAAAAGATAGGAAATAATGAAACGCCCTAGTCAAGAGGTGAATTTATTTAAAAATCTATTTTTAGACACTAATATGTTAATTGACAACCAATCCTGTTTTGAGTTCTAAAACTTTTTAACTAGCGTGGATTTGTTAGTTCCCACGGAATTAAAAATTTCGAAAATTTGCTGTTTCGAAAATATTTTGGAATTTATAGAGAATTTTTAAAATAAATTTGTAGGCATTATATTAAAAAATATGCCAAAAAACGGATTCGTTTGACTTTCACCTAATTTTTTTCTACACAAAATACAACAAAAAAATAATATTTGGATGTGAATCACAGAATAGAATAAAAATTCGAAATGTTTCACTTTCGAATTTTTTTATGTGGATTCGGAACAAAGAATATAACAAAACGACCATTTTTCTCTGATCTTCAAAATGTGGTTGATTTACCAAAAAGGGAGAAATTTTTAGTAGCGCTATCTTCTAAAAATAAAATCTGTCTTTTAATGTCTCAATTAAACACAATTTAACCACAATAAAATTGATTTTCTATAAAATTATGGCAAGTTAAAGCTATTTTATTTAAAAAAACACAGTACAATTGTTGGGGTTATAAATAGAAATTATTGCTACTCAATATTAATCATATATGTTGTTAAAATAATTAGCACAAATTAATTAGAATTATAACAACCGCAACAATGAACTTATTTTTAGCATTAAAAATATAAATAATAAATTTCACAATTTTGTGTTAAAAATCTTTAAAAATAAAATGAATAATGATTAAAAAAACAAACATCCTGAAAAGTGTGTTACATCATGTTGTCAAGACAACAATTGTATGACTTGTCTGTGCGTGTATCGATTGAAAATCCGGTAAATTTGAATTTAAAAACATATTTTGTATGATTTAAGATGACCTGAATTTTCTTTCTTTTCAACGTCATGCATGTGTTTTTTGTGTTTGACCAAACAGAACTTTGAAGGTATTAAATCAATTGGGAGTTAATTTATTAAAAATTTAATTTTTCTTGAATAATGGTTGTTGCGAATTCTAAAAACCATTCCTAAAGAATTATACAAAAAAAAAATTTCTTACAGTTATATTAGTTTTTTGTTTTTATATACATCGAGATTATTTTTATGTTATTTTCAATTTATAACGAGCTTTCAACCTCCGTATATTTACAAAAATAAAGCAAATCAAACATATTAGCTAGATTGATACTAGTATTTCGATCTGGCTAAAGAACTCATCAGAACCCAAAGTTTTAGAAAAGTTAGAGCCTCCATAATAGGCAGAACTTTAACAAAAGACCTATTAATAATCAATTTTGCTCCATTCTTGTCTTCTTAGTAATCAAGCACGTGGTTAGGTCTTTTCCTAACAAGCATCATGACGTTACTAAACTTTGAAGACCAAAAATGTTCTATTTATATAAAAAATTTTTAGTTTGTACTCTGGCTCAAGTAATATTTTTTTACAGTTATATTAGTTTTTTTTTTTATATACATCGAGATTATTTTTATGTTATTTTCAATTTATAACGAGCTTTCAACCTCCGTATATTTACAAAAAATAAAGCAACTCAAACATATTAGCTAGGTTGATACTAGTATTTCGATCTGGCTAAAGATCTCATCAGAACCCGAAGTTTTAGAAAAGTTAGAGCCTCCATAATAGGCAGAACTTTAACAAAAAACCTATTAACAATCAATTTTGCTCCATTCTTGTCTTCTTAGTAATCAAGCACGTGGTTAGGTCTTTTCTTAACAAGCATCATGACGTTACTAAACTTTGAAGACCAAAAATGTTCTATTTACATTAAAAAAATTTAGTTTTTACTCTGGCTCAAGTAATATTATTTACAATTTCAATAGTAATTGGCTAAAAATGACTAAATCCAGAAACTTATACTAATCAGTTGTGAATTTGTTTAAAGTTCTCTTTAAATTTAAATGTTTTCCTAATTTTAAAATATTTTACGTAAAATTTTCCAAACTACATAATTTTAAATCGATTGTAAAAAGTTTGTAACAAAATTTTTAAAAAATTTAATGGCTTAATCTTTCGGCTTGATACAATATAGCCATTTTTGTATGGCTAGATAAAAATAAAATCGCCAGATCTAGCCGGAAAATGGCTAAATTGTCAACCTTGATGGCTACTGTTATAAATCGGGTAACAGGACAATACTGTCAATATTGTTAATCCAACGTTCTGTCAACGCATAACCGTCCGTCGCTGACGCTTTGGCAACACTGTGCCTATTATATTTTTCGGCTTGGGTATTTCGTTATAACAGGGCTGGCAAAACTATGACACGCGTGCCAGTAGTGGCACGTGAGCGAATTTTCGATGGCACTCGACATTTTCTTGAATATTTTGAAATACTGCCATTTTATTAGAAAAATTCTGTTAAAAAAGTAATGAGGGGGCTTAACTACTTATTTTGGCAAATAAAATATGTGCTTAAAATTGAATATTGTAAAAAAATGTTTTAAAGGTTGTAAGGCTTCTTTCGAAATAACACAGAAAAGTTTCAGTCTTAATTTTTTTTTTAAAGAAATTTCGTAAAAAAAGAAATCAAAAATTCGTTTTACAATAATCGAAGTTTAAAAAGCTTTTCGGAACATAATAGTATTGCTACTAAAACATTTTTATCACCAAAAGTTTCAAATTTCCCCTTAAGATGTGAAGTAACAAATTTAAATAAATGACATATTGTTAAAAAAAATCAAAAAAAAAACAAAAATCCATAAACATTTCTCTTTTAGATTTATAGAAGTTTACATAAAAAAATGCCAGAAAATTGAACAACAAAGTTTTAAATTTGCAGTAATATTGTATATAAATAAAATGGTCGGAAAAAAGCAAAAGTTAAAAAACAACAAAGTACAAAAATTAATTTTTTTTAAGTCAGAAAATCTTAATACAAATTTACGAGAGCGCTCGAAAAACTATAAATTCAAAAAATTCCACAAAAGCAAAAAAATTATTTTTCTCTGGTGATTACATTTTTAAAAGAAAAAATGTTACGCATTTTAAAATATTGCACTAGAAAAGGGCTTTAAAAAAAATTTAATTAGGGTCGCACAAAATATGTCTGTTTTTGACACGCAACGCGGAAGGTCTTGCCACCCCTGCCTTATAAGTTTGTATTGTTCCTATCTCGTTCTCAAAAATCAATTCCCTTTAACGGCACAAAACCCGTATACATAAAACTATGAAAGTTTAAAAAACTGAAAATTTTGGTTTCACTTGTAAACCACCATACAATTTTTCACCAAGCAGCGAAATTACTTTTTAGTGAATGTAACTTCCAAGTTTAGTGGTTCCAATTTGTATAAGTTTGGATCTGAAAGTTAAAAACAATGAGCAAAAACATACAATGAATGAGAAAACTCTTGCAATGTTTCGACTTTTTAATGACCATCACAATTTCTTAGGTAACGATTATTCAACGTGAAACTTAGCATGTCATAGTTTTTAAATATAGTCTACCTAGCCCTGTCTATAAGAAGCATCTAAAGTCAGTTTCATTCAACAGGTGTTGAAAAGTTTTGAAATTACTCATAAAATCTTAACGGTTTAAGCCTGAAAATAAATTCATTGAAACTAATGCAAAAGACAGAAAAAGTAATCCAAATTTGACATAACAAATTAAAGATTTAATACCTTCTCAGCTCTGTTACATAGATGATATTTATTGTATGTTTGTTTATTTGAAATGGTTAAGTTTTGTGGTTTTCTTTAGTAGAGAAGGCCTATAATTTGTGCACACAGAGTCAAGTCATATTATACACTGAGAGAATTATCTTCGGTTCAGTAATGAATTTCTTCAGAGCTTTAATGAAAATTGTTCCTGGAACTCGTCCCTTGCAACTTATCATAGAATCTATGAAACCGGTTTCATTAAAGTCAATGTTTCTTTCTGCAATTTTTGTAGAATTAATGCAAATCTCCATAAAAGTAATGAATAAATCATTCCGACAATGCAACGTTTATAGAAGAGTTGCATACAATTTTTTGATATTAAATAGTGAAAAATGCATTGGAACTAAACCTTCATATAATTTTTTTAAAACAATTTCTTAGAAGTCCAAAATTATTAGAAGGCTACATTGAAATAATGAAATTCTTAATATAGTTTGAACACTTGAGTATTAAATATTAAAACTAAAGTTGGAAATGTATGAATATTAATGAAATTATGAAATTTTATGAAAAAAATAAGGTAGTTGAAACAATTTCATAGCTCTAAAGAAAATTTTCATTTAATTTATGAAGAGATAATTTATCACTTGCTACATTGAAATAATCAAATTCGTAATATATGTTGAACACTTGAGTACTAATATTAAAACTAAAGTTGGAAATGTATGAATATTAATGAAATTATGAAATTTTATGAACAAAATAAGGTAATTGAAACAATTTCATAGCTCTAAAGAAAATTTTCATTTAATTTATGAAGAGATAATTTATCACTTACAACATATGGGAAAACAGAGGACATTAGAGTGAGGTAAGTTTCTAAAAATAGAACTGTTGTGTTGTTGGAGTTGTACTTCTGAGATTATGTATGCAAAAACAAAAACACCGTGTATTGAATAAAACTAGTTTTAATCACAACAAAACTCGACCTGACGATAGATCAGTGTGCTAAAGCGCTCTGTCTAACGTGTAGTGCGAGTGCATGTGGCATTAGAAATCAGTTTATCTATACCACGGTCAGGGATTGCACAGAAAATTTCATATAGACGCAATCGCTAAAAACATAACAAATATTACATTATTCACAAAAAAAAAACAAGATCACTGACGAAGGCTCAATACCAGAAAACTGCGCAGTCTGATTCAGAAAATTGAAAATTTGCAATGTAGTTATGATTTTTAGAAAATGCACTCATTCATATCTACCACGCCTTTCACAATCAAATGAATTTTTGTTATCAAACTTCGAAATTTTATGAAAACTATTAATAAAATTTCTTGAATATAATGAAATTCTTCATTAAAGCTACCAAAAAAAGTTCTATGAAATTGTTTCATTATTATCATAAAGAATAATTCTTTCAGTGTAGTAAAAGAAACCGTTAGTTAAATATTCATTTAAAAGTAGGTTTTTTGTTTGACAATTTTATGTTATAGACACAAAGCTGTTCCAACAAACCAGTTTCTTTTTTTCTTCAACGTCTCTTTTTTCTTTAATTTTTTTGAAAGACACAGTAGCTGAAATACGTTAGATATTTGTTGTCCGGTTTGGCCATCTATTTTTAAACATAAATTACGTAGTTGTTTAATTTTACTTCCTTTTTGTTTTCTTTTCAATTTTCATGTAAACATTTTCAAAAAATAAAAAAAAAAAAAACTCCTAATGGCCAATTTAACAACTAAATATAAAAAGTGGTCGAACAACTGGATTTTCTTCCTTTTTTTTCCTACTTTCGGCCAATAAATAAAATGAACTGCACTGAGCGAATTATCTGCATGATATTAATGAATTTTCGCAATAAAGTTACATTGCAACTCGAAACTTGAAACTTTTCATTAAAATAATGCAAGTTTTCATAAAATTAAATGAAAAATAACAACTAATGTTAAAAAACTAGTTAAATAAAAACCATGAAACTTTCATTAATTTAAAGAAATTTTTCTTTTAGTTTGTAAACAGAAGTTTCATCAGTTTAGTGAAGATTTTCTTAAGTTTTCGTCCACTAAAATGCTGTGTGTGCGTTAAAAAAAATTATTAAAGAGGTTTTATGAAGAAATTCAAAAATTCTCGGCTCTTTGGGGTGAAATATTTTAAAAAATTGTTTTTGTATGACATAAATAAATTTTTGTGCAGGCACCGGAAAACGTTTTATTCATTGTTTTTATCAAAAATAAATATCAAAGAAATTTAAAATGTTTTCATAACTCAATAGAAAAGAAAAAAAAATCACATATACTTTAAATTAAATATATCCCTCAAGTTGAAAATCGAAAAATATCTTTAGGAAAAAATAAAATTTTTATTTTTAATAAAAACTATATCAAACTTGTAAAAAATATAAAAGCAAAAAAAATTGTTTTGAAAAATAAAACGTTTTTTCTTTTTCATCTCTTAAGTCTTACATTATTAATAAGGTTTTATTATTGTGAAATGTTGGTTTGATTGCAGTAAAAATCATAACATTTGAGTGTATTTTTTTTTTGCGCAAATATTTACTTTTAAATTTTAATATTTTGCAAAAAAAAAAAATGCATAAATTATTAATTTATTTGTTTGCAGAACGTAAATAGTGGATTAAGTTTTAGTATCAATTAAATGCACCAGTAATGTATTTTTTCGCATTCCGCCATTATTTTGAAATTTTTTAAGTGTACTTTTTTCGCATTTTTAATACCAATTCTTAAACTTTTCATTATTTTTCTTAAAGATTTTCATTACTTTTTTTTTTATTAAATTGCGATTTTTTTTACCAATTTATTTTCAAACAGAATGTGGATTGTTTCTGAAAAAAAAACAAAAATTAAAAAAATTTATGAAAACAAAATATTCATCCAGAAAATAAATGTATTAGTACACAAGTGTTTGTTTTTAATTGAGGAACAAACAATACCTGGTGCCTGCTTTCGTGTATATGTTACGCGATGTTTAGGCATGCTGAATCTATTCGCGTAAAAACATAATTTTCAAAAAATTCGTATCCCGTTATTGGTGCTCTGACCCGCTAACCCTATAGAAAAAACTGCGAAAGTTTAAAAATCTAAACATTTTTTTTTCACTTGTAAACCACCCTACAAACTTTTCACCAAGCAACGATATGAAACCTACATTTCTAGTGAACGTATCTCCCCCAAGTCTAGTGAGTCCATTTTGAATTGGTTTGGATCCGCAAGTTAAAAACTATGGACAAAAAAAAATATAATTAATAAAAAAAAAACTTTTGAAAGTTTCACGTCATTTTTTAAGTTTTCGACGTTTAAATGACCGGCAATTCTTTTGGTGAAGACGTTTCAAGGTGAAACTTTGCACGTCATAGCTTTAAAGTAGACTCAAGCTAACCCTGTCCATAGTTCCTCTCAATTCATAAAACCTTGAGAAATAAGAAGCATCTAAAGTCACTTTCGAAAATTTTTGAAGTAGGCCATATAGATATTTTCAATAGATATCGTTGCATAATTTTAGCAGTAATAATTTATAAAATTTTATGATAGCTAAATACCCAATCATTTGTTATTCATATATTTTTTGTTGTTATAAATATTTAAAAATTGTATTTTATTTTATTTTGTCTGTTTTATAATTTATGTTTTTGCAAATATAAATATGTGTCAGGGTTAATACAACTATAAAAACAAGTTTTTCTTATTCGATTTTTATTTTTATTTTCATTTTAAATAAAAGTTTCAGTCTTTAAAAAATTTATTTGACAAATGGAAATGTATAATTTTAACATAAAAAAATTTATTTATATAAACAGTTTCATATCATCATTTCATGCTCTGTTTAAGATTCTTAACAAAGTTTGTTATTAATTTACACTTGAATAAAAACGTTAAAACAAAATTAAGTTATCTGTATTAATTTTATTTTTTGTAATCTGGCAACTTCGTCCCAAGTAAAACACCTAAAAGATATGGCAATATTTTGAAAGCCTTCTCTACATTCTTTTCCAATTAAACTACAAATTTAAAATAAAAAACCGATTTTTTCTTCTTTGCAATTTCTTTAGGTAAAATATAGACTTTTGTAGTCTTTAAAAATTGAAGTCTAAATAAAAATTTTACTTGAGATTTTTAATATTTTAAATGACAAATCAATTATGGAGGTTTAATTTTAAGAGTTAGAAATTTTTCTTTGAAATGGATACTTTAATGTTTTGGAACGCTAATTATAAATCTGAAAACTCAAAATGGGATTCTACAATAATATGGCAGATAATTTTTTTTAAAAATGATCCGATTTGTATACAAATGAATTCCTTCATTAATACTATTAATTTTTCATAAAAAAGTCCCCAATGAAATGTTTCATTACAATCAATGAAACACTTTTTGTTAAATCAATTATGGTTTCATTAACCCAATGAAAATTTCATAAAGTATATGAAATTTTTTTCATTAGTTCCAGCATAAACGTTATAAACGTTTCATGTATTTAATGAATAAAATTCATAGTTTGTATGAAATATTTTCATTATTTTTTTATTATAAAACAAAAATTTAGTTCACTTTTAGTACAATTTTTAAAAGAAGTTGAGATTTTATCCAAAAACAAGTTTTCTTTAAATTAAAAAAAAAAAAAAAAATAAATAAAAAAATGTTATGACTTTTTACAAAAGCACTTATGTCGACTTAAGAATTTTTTTAAGAATATTGCAGTCACTTCAGATCAACACTTTATAAACTAAATGATTTGAGACCGTTTTAAATAAATTTGTTTTCAAAGTTTTGGTTTATTTTATTTAACAAAAACATTCAATTCGCACTTGACATATGTCATCTCTACCCACTGTTAAAATCTAAGATAGGTTTTTGTAACCATTAGCAACAAAAAAAACGCGATCTAAGATTTTTAATGTGGGTAGAGATGACCACTGTATGTCGTTTTCTTGCAAACAATGGATTTTGAGTTATAGCCCTTTTGTTGAAAAGTACGATTTGTAATATGGGGAGTTTAACTTCAGCGATTATTTTGTTAATCCAAAATGTACTTAAAAAAACTTACAGAATTATACTAAACAATTTCTTTTTTGCATATTTCATATTAAAATATTTATTGAAAAAATTTCCATTAATTTTTATTGATTTGATGCATTTTTTTATGAAATTATGAAGGAATCATAAACAAATTTAATTAAAAAATTAATAATATTAATGAATTTTCATCCAGTTAATGAAATTGTTCATTAAATCAATGAATCCATTTCAATGAAACCGATTCATTAATACTTTGAAGGAAAATTCTATCAGTGTAGAACAGAAATTAAAACCAGTTAAAATGCACTATAAATTGTTCTGCAACATGAGATTTGGATTTTACAAATTCTACAAAAAGGTCTGATTTGGATTTAAGGTGCCCACTTGTAAAGGAGAGTAAGGTTTTTTTAAAATAAATTGTGTAGTCACCAATTGATTTACACAGTGGGCATCAGTACACTAAAGTAGAATATCTCAAGTGTAAAAATTCACTCGGAGCTTTAAATTTCATTAAATTCGACTTTTGGCAATTTACTTGATCAGATTAGTCTTATAGTCCAAACATTATTTGTTTGCTGACATTAAAATTTAAATTTTTGGGAAAAACTTTTGGGGATTTTGGTAAAACGTTAATTTTTTAATAGTGAAATAATGCCAAAAAGTATTTTTTTTTTCAACTTCGTCATAAAAATTAGGAAAAGTTTAGAAATTTTTTTTAAAGATTATTTTAACGTTAATATTTAATATTGAGTTCGTTATCATTACCAATAGAGCATATTTTAAAATGCCTATTAACTGAATTAGAAATTTTCGCGAATTAGGAATTTTTATACAAAAATTAATCGACTTTTACTTGGAAAAATGCCGAAAAGTCGACTTTTGAAAAAACAGCAAAGTCGAATAGTCAAAAAGTCGACTTTTAAAACTTTTACAAAAGTCATAAAGTCTAAAAGACGACTTTTTGTTGCAACTTTATAACCCTACACTTTAGAATAGAATGTAGGTAAAGACCACTGCAAATGTAGTTAAAAACAAATGAAATTTCACTTAAGAAATTACAACTTACATTTCAGTAAACTCAACTAACATTGTCATTTGTTTTTTAATATTCAAAAAATTACAAACAATTGTAGTAAAAATGAACCACATGTTAGTAAAAATAAACAAACATTTATTTTTTTAAATAACAAAAAACTACTATAAAAAATTAATGTAAAATCATAAACCAGTCATTTGATGTGGTTTGATTTTTCAAATGAACTACAAGGTTAGTAAAAAATTTAATTTGTTCTACATATTACTGGCATTTACATTAAAAATAAAGAAACTGTATTACAGGCTAAACAACTACATATTTTTAAAGCAGAAGTTCCCTGAGTGTAGGTGGTTCTTTGGGCAAAGAACTTTCATAGGAAAAACCAAAAGATGCGTATGTTTTCGGATCCTTTTTATAAATAACTAATTCTATGGTGGGTAATTAATCCCTCTAAAGCTGCATTTATATTAATCATCGAAATTCAGTTTAAACTAAATTTCGATCATATGGCAGTGTTTAAAATGCTACACGAACTAGGTTTTGAAATTTAGTTTAAACTGGATTTCAAGGTAATGTAAATGCTGCTCAACGTTCTAAACGCACAATTTTTATTTATTTCACCCAAAACATATTTTACAAAACCCTGAAAAGTTATAAAAAAATATAAGGTTTCTTTTTTCAATTTATAACGAGCTTTCAACCTCCGTATATTACAAAAATAAAGCAAATCAAACATATTAGCTAGGTTGATACTAGTATTTCGATCTGGCTAAAGATCTCATCAGAACCCGAAGTTTTAGAAAAGTTAGAGCCTCCATAATAGGCAGAACTTTAACAAAAAACCTATTAATAATCAATTTTGCTCCATTCTTGTCTTCTTAGTAATCAAGCACGTGGTTAGGTCTTTTCCTAACAAGCATCATGACGTTACTAAACTTTGAAGACCAAAAATGTTCTATTTATATAAAAAATTTTTAGTTTGTACTCTGGCTCAAGTAATATTTTTTACAGTTATATTAGTTTTTTGTTTTTATATACATCGAGATTATTTTTATGTTATTTCAATAAGATTTCTTGTTTTTTTTTTAATACAAAAAAAAATCGTCATTTTGGTATCACAAATCGTCATTTGGGAAATTTTTGAACAAATTTGTCCAAAAGACGATAAATCGTCAAATCTGGCAGCTATGAAAATTTTTTTTAACTAATTTAATTTGAATCTATTGGTAATTGCTCAAAAAAATTCTATGATTAACAAGCTTTATTTCATAATTCTTCTTAATTTAGAATTTTTTTTATTTGACCCTCTTTAACTTTTTAAAATTTTCGACAATTTTTACATTACAAACAATTAAAAAGTTAGGAAATTTAAGATTGTTGTACAAAATTAAAATTTTCTGGTTTTTGTACCGAGCTTAGTTTTCTTGTCAAAAGAATCCTGTATTGATTAAAATCAATTGGTATTTTTTTTTGTTTTTTGTTTTTATATACTATACATCAAGGTTATTTTATGTTATTTATATTTATTTATAACGTGCACTCAACCTCCAAATATTTACAAAAATAAAGCAAAGTATATATATGTATATGTATTAGCTAGGTTGATACTAGTATTTCTATATGGCTAGAGATCTCATCAGAACCATAAGTTTTAAAAAGAATAGGCAGAGCTTTAACAAAAAACCTATTAATCACTATTTTTGCTCCATTCTGGTCTTGTGGGCGTTGTGGTGTAATGGTTAGAGCGTTGGACTGTTACACAGATGGTCCCGGGTTCGATTCCCGGTGACGACAACATCAATTTAGAAAAATAATATGTATGAGTTTTCTATCACTGATATGTATCGCTGCTCCCACCTTCGGTGTTCCCATAGCACTTAACCCAACCGAAGTAAAATAATGAATCAGGGCTATGAAACAAAAAGCTTCAATAAATTCGCCAACTCTACATCAGGTGGCGAGCAACAATTGTTCTAAGACGTATCATCACTCGCAATTACAGTGTTGCCATGTTTGAAGCCCTTCATCTTTCACCACCTTTCATCTCTCCGCTATTCCCTTTCCAAAGAAAGAAACACATTAATTAATAGGAAGAATTTCCTGAGTGTTGCTTTTCTTTAAAAATAAAAACACGTGGCTAGGGTCTTTTCCTAACAAGCATCATGACGTTACTAAACTGTGAAGACCAAAAATGTTCTAATTATATAAAAAAAAATTTAGGTTACTGTGGCTCACTTAAAATTTACAGGTTTTTGTTTTTGATTTTATATACATCGAGATTATTTTTAGGTTAATTTATTATTTGTAACGAGCTTACAACCACCCACCGTATATTTACAAAAATAAAGCAAAGTATATATATTATATAATTAAATGTTAGAATTAACTGTTAATCGATTTAAAATATGTTCAATGATTTTGTTTATTATATATATGTCCATATATGAGCTCCTTTTGCCTCCATATATGAGTACAGTTTACATATGTGGAATCACTTACACTTACATATATGTCAATATATAAATCATATATGTCCATATACGCAACCATATATAAACATATATGTACATGCATATGTATATGCACTTTCTTAATCGGTAAATTCAAAAAACTCACCAAAATTGAAAAAAAAACGGCAAAAACACAAAAATTAAAAAAATCTACAAAATTTAAAAATAATCACTAAAATTAAATAACGAAAAATTTAAAAAATCGCTAAAACTTAAATTGGCAAATTTCAAAAATCGTTAAAATGAAAAAAAAATTGCCGAAATTAAAAAAAAAAAACAATGATATAAAAACGATTGACGATTTTTTGAATATTTTTAATTTTGGCATTTTTTTAATTTATTTTTAAGTTTTTGGTTTTTAAATTATGTTGTTTTTTTTTTAAAACAAACGACTTTTTGCATATAATTTTTTTTTTGTTTTAATTTTAGCAGTTTTTAAATTTATTTTTTTCCAATTTTAGCTTTTTTCAAATTAGGCGATTTTTTCAATTTTAAAGATTTTTTTTTTCAAATTTGCGCTGATTTTTTGAAAATTAGATTTCCAAATGCAGTTCGTATATCATTTTATACACTTCCATATGATTTTGGTAGTGTACTTTAATTTTAGTTTTGTCAGACAAGGCAGGTGTCCTGACGCGGACCTTCAGATAGCAATGAAACTTGAATATGTTGTAGAGAAAAAAAAAAATAATTAACACCTATTTATTTTTTAGCTTCCCAATTCCATATAAATGGGTAAAAACGTGGGATCAAAAGAGACCGCAATTTTGTTTTTTGCTTTTTATTAATGGTGGTTCCAAAGCAATATTTGAAAATTGGGTATCAAATGAGAGGTATTTGGAAGATCTATTAATATCTATCAAAAAAATTAATAAAAGTTCTCAAACAAAAGTTTCGAACAAACTTCAAACCCCCTATAAGCTCGATAGAGCTTATATATATCAAAGTTTTGTTGGGGTTTTAGTGGTCCGTTCGGGATAAATCCCTTGTGAGTATTTTTCAAATTTTATTTTACTTTAAATATTTATATAACTATGTAATTTGTTTAAATATTATGTAATATTTAAGATAAAAATTACTTACTCTGGCAAAAAATAATCAATATATTTCATAACAACTTCACGTACGGGATCCTGTTGTTTACCCGAAATACTCGGATACATATCAAAAGTCATTTTGGCCGGTGAATTGTTATTGGTAGGTTGCGACGGTGTATCAGTTTTCATGATTAATGTATAAAGCGAGATTTTGAATAAACTTGAAATTTTGAAAGATTAAAAGAGAAACACTTGAAAGCGAAGCAAGAAAAAAGGGCTTGGTGACAATGGCTCTTGGACAAAAACAAAAAAACTTTTTCTGTTTAAATTCAATATTGTATCTAAAAACTTTTATTTGTAAATAGATTTGGAATATGGTGATGATGATGATTTTTATTTAAGTTTACAACTATTTTCTTTGCCTTTTGTTGGCATACAACAAGCACTTATTGTGTTGGGATGATAAAAAGCGACAGGCGGCACGACGCACACAAAAAACACACACAATTTAGAAAAACTTTGGGGAGGTCGTGTCAAGTATTTTTATAGATAAATAGATGTTGTTACTCTATTTTTTTTTACTTTTGATAGATATTTTAACAAGAACAGACTGTTGTTTTCATATGGTTGTTGTGATAAGTTTTTTTTTTACCAAGCGAGTCAGCTGCTGTTTAAAAAGTGTTACTTATACACTCAAATACAGTCAGCGAATTTTAAATAGTCGCATATAAACTCTATGTATTATTATTTAATATGGTATTCAATTTTCGATATTTTTTATATTAAATTAATCATTAAAGAGTAAGTTTACACTATATATGATAATACAATTACACAGCGCTACAAAAATTACCCCTCAAATCGAAAACAAGAGTACCCACCATTGATTCTTAATATTTCGGATTCTCTGATTTTGATAGCGTTCCCAGTTTTTTACACGTATGGGCCATTTTTCGGAAAATTGCAGTAAAGTTTTGCTTGTTTTAACAAAGTTCTTTTATGCATAACATTTTAAAAATTACATATTTTTTCTAAATTTTTTATGATAAATACTGATGAGACCTTCAACAACGTTTGGGTATCAAATTTGTTTTATAAATATGCAGCAATAAATCCGCGGTTTTTCTCAGATTTTATTTTATTATATTTATACCAACCACTTTCGGAAAGGATCAAAGCATTTCTTTGCATAAGCAAAAAGACAGATCTGAACAAATCTGACAAAGAAAACAAAGAAAAAAACGTGCGGTTCATGGGAAAAACGTGAAATGTGGCAAAAATTGATATGACAGCATAGCGAAAAACGATGAACTATGAGGGCAGTCCCAAGATTAGCCGACCTAAAGTATAGATGGCGGCACTAGTTTGAAAAAAAATTACTTTGGTGAAAAGTGGCAACCTTATAAAACATGTATTTAAGTGTCCACGCCGGAAAAGGTTAAGAAAATCCACAAAATCGTATTGAATGACAGTCGGCCTGAAATGATAGGCATTTTATAAAGTGCTATACATTGCATATTGATCGAAAATATAGAAATGAGGAAGCTGTGCGCAAGTTGGGTGACGAGTTTGTTCACAATAGAACAAAAACAGCGTCGTGTTTGGCGATGTTTTCACTTCGTTACCATGGATGAGACATGGGTCTACCACTTCACACCTGAGACAAAGGAACAATCAAAGCCGTGTTTGGAATGAATCGAGTCCAAAGAAAGCGAAGACAGTTCAAGGCGAGTATTATGCTAACTTATTGCAGCGATTAAGTGATGAAATTAACGAAAAAAGGCCGCATTTGGCGAAAAAGAAAGTATTTTTTTTCATCAAGACAATGCACCAGTTCACACATCCACTATTGTGATGGCCAAAATCAATGAATTAAAGTTGTAATTGCTTCATCGCGCACCTTACTTGCCCGATTTAGCTCCCTCGGATTACTTTCTATTTCCAAACTTGAAAAACTGGCACGATTGTAAAAGATTTGGCAACAATGAAGAGTTGGAGTCTGCGGTTGATGGCTATTTTAGGAGCTGAACATTTCTTAATATAAACAGGGTATCGAAGCTATTGAATATCGCTGGGAAAAGTGTATCGAGCTAAAAGAAGATTATTTATAACGACAATTTTTCCCGAATTTGTTTTGTTTTTATTGTTAGGTTGGCTAATTTTTAAATCGCCCTCATATGAGATCATCTTTTAGTATAACATGTGAAGCTATTCAAAAAATTGCATGCATCAAAATACAGCCAAAAAGTTAATATTTGCGAAAGTTAGTTTAACAAAAAGTTTTATTGCAGTGAATTTCTATAAAATATTTTCTAATTGTCACACACAGAGAAATAAAGTTCCAACCGAATTGAAAAGTGTATATTAATGGTAAGAACTTATAAATTCAGTTAGAACAACTATATTTACATTCTATATCTTAAAATTTTCTGTGTTGCAACTAAAGTTCTGTTGAATTAACTGAACTTCTATGTGAAAACTAATATAAAGTTGTGCCAACTGTCTGAAATTCGTAATAAGCGAATTAGAGTCGTAGTAACCGAATTTCAGTTGGCAAATAGCTACATTTTTTTCTGTGTGCATACAAATATGTGAACATTTTTAAAATAAAATTTGAAAATAATTATAGTCAGTCAATGTAATGAAAGTTTTTGTTAAATTTACTTTTGCAAATATTAACATTTTTAGCTGAATTTGAGTATACTTAAATTTTCGCTATGCTGTCATTTAAATTTTACTCACATTTCGCGTTTTCCCTATGAACTGCACTTTAATTTTTTTTTTTCACGAAATAATTGTTCAGATAAGTCTTACAGTAAAATCTGAGAAAAACTTCGGATTTACTTAATAGTACTCCATTTTATTAAACAAATTTGTTATCCAAATGTTGTTGAAGGTCTTATAAGTACAAGCCATAAAAAATTAAAAAAAAAATATCGTATTTTTAAATTTTATGTATAAAAACTGTAATTTTGAGAAAAATCTGGCCCATAAGTGAAAAAAAACTGGGTACGCCATTAAAATCAGCGTGCCCGAAATATTAAGGATCAGTGATCGGTACTCTTGTTTTATTTTTTGAGTTGCGCAGTAAACTTAACTATCCTACATTTTAAACAAATAATGCTTGAAGTTTCAATGCGTCTATTTAAATTTCGCTTACGGTATATCGTAAAGGGCGCTGGCGAAAAATTTAGAATACTTTTTATCTAAAGAATTGCGCAAGTGTTTGTTGTATAAATGCTAAATTGTGTTACAAGTTACAAAATTCTCATAGATATGTTTCAAATTATTTGATAGATAAAGATATTTTTACTTGATATGATGATATGTTTTTACACAATTTATTATTATTTTATAATTAGTTTGCATTTCAAAACTCTCAAGGGGGTGGTAGTAAGAATCAGTACGAGATTGTGTGAAGTGTATACACAAATTTGTAATTTAAAAAACATTAAATGTTAATTAAGATAACTTTTAAATTGCTTTGTTTTTCTTTCTGTTTTATGTTTTTAAACGTTTGTTTTGATAAAATTTTTAAATTATTTTTTTTTTTTAATTATAATAACTTTTGTTGTTTTTATTTATTTATATTAGGTTGTTTTGATCTTTTTTTTACTGTTTTGATTTATAATATTTTTTTATAATGAATTTTTAGCTTGTTTTTGATAGTTAAAATTTTATTTTCTTTATTGTTATTAATGATTGGTTTTTTTTTGTAGATTAAATGAAATTAAATTTTTGCAAATTTATTATAAACAATAGTATTATTAATAATGCTGTTAGTTTTTTTATAAAATTTAAATTCTTAATTGGTTTTTTTTTTTCTTTCACAATATTTTTAATCTAAAATATTATTTTAAGATTTTATTTATTTATAATACGTAGGCTTTATTTTGTGGATAATTGATACGTAGTGACAATTTTTTTTTTTTTTTTTTTATTTTGTGTTTAATATGCAATTTTCTCCTTTCTTTTAAATTTCTGAGCAATATTGGAATAATTTTAAAAAATTTTGCTTTTTTAAGCTAAATTTGCTTTGTCTAATACAACTTTATATATTTTTAAAAAAGTTTTTTTTTTTTTTTTTTTTGGAAATTATAATTTCTTTTTTAATTGCAATAATTGAATTCTGAAAAATATAAATAATGAAACTTGGATTTAGAGAATTTTTATTATTATTTAAAATACTCGTATTATATTTAATTTTAAACTACATGCTAACTCCGAAATGTAGTTTATTTAGTTTGGTTATAAAAAAATCCGTTAGATAGCTAAGAAAAATATTTTATTTATGCAATGATTGTAATTTCGATTTTGTCATAGTATGATCCTTATGACCATATATATAGTCTTGAAGTGATAATATTATGATCACTTAAGGCTATTATTACTTGTTATGATCATTAGGACCATACAACAAACAATCCACCTGATTATAGAGTATGCTAAATACTGATCAATTTGTAACCCGTGGTTTCGGGTTTTGTAATTATAAAAAAAAAAATGTAATGAAAATGAAATTTATTCAAGTTCGAGGCCATACTCTATATTTCTTTATTAGGATATTGTCCTAACAAATAATTTATAGAGTTTTTGTTTTCAAATTTATTTATTGACCACTTTCAGGAATGTGTTGATATATCTATTTCGGGAATTTTCTAGGTTAATATCATCAGAACACGTTTTGAAAGAAGTGACAATCCCATGCAAAACATCAAACATTCATATAACCTAGTTATCCCACTAAATGAGACTAATATGTGAGCTCGAAGTTAAAGATTACCACCATTGATCAACAATAAGTTGAAAACTTGTTAGTTATGTGCAAGCTCTCCCTTTGGTAGACATAAAATACACGCTTTTTGTTTTTATACTCCATTCAATTTTTAGTTTTGTTTTGTTTAAAACCAAGATGTAAAGGGGAAATAAACAAGACCGTAATTTGTCTTTTCTACAAGTTTGATAAAATTTTTATTAGAAATAAAAATTAGGTTTTCCGACCTTTAATTGTGCAATGAAAATTATTCAAGTTCGAGGCTATTTAACTCTATAGATTATTTGTTAGTACAATATCCTAATAAAGAAATATAGAGTATGGCCTCGAACTTGAATAATTTTCATTTTCACTGCACAATTAAAGGTCGAAAAAAACATTATTTTTATTTTTAATAAAAATTCCAGCCACATTGCAAAATATGTTTTTTACTTTAAGTATTTGCAAAAATTATATCAAACTTGTAAAAAGACAAAGTACGGTCTTGTTTACTCCCCCTGTACATTTTGTTTTTGTTTTTATTTTAAACAAAACAAGTATGCAAATAAATAGGAAAAAACAAAAATTGAATATCTACCAAAGGTAGACCTTGCACATAACAAACAAGTTTTCAATTTATTTTTGATCAATGGTAATAATCTTTAACTTCGAGCTCATATAGTAGTTCTCGTTTAGTGTGAAAACTAGTTTATATGAATGCTTGATGTTTTGCATGGGATTGTCACTTCTTTCAAAACGTGTTCTGATGATGGGAACCAAAAAAATTCTCGAATAGATCTATCAACACATTCCTAAAAGTTGTCAATGAATAAATTTTAAAACTAAAACTCTATAGATTATTTGTTAGGACAATATCCTAATAAAGAAATATTGAGTATGGCTTCGAACTTTTTTTAAGTTATTTTAAGTTTTCATTAAAGGTCGAAAATATATAATTGTTATTTTTAATAGAAATTATATCAAATTTGTAAAATTTTCAAAATTTTGCTGACCATGGAAAATAATTCGTTTAGTTTTAAGCACTCTCCTCTAGGACTGTGACTTCTTCAATTTTGTAATATTAGAATCGAGAATTTCGAAATGGACCTAACTTAATTAAAATTTCGGGACACGAAAAACTAAATATCTCTTAAATCATTGGAATTTTTATAGTTTTTTGCATTTTATAATTATTAGCTTCATTTTCATGTGCATTTGTGTATTTTTCGGTAATTAGATTTTTATAAGGAATTGTTCTAGGAACTTGAGATTTTATTAACGATATTTCCTTCCCTGTTACAAAGTTAATATGTTTCGTCGAGCAGTGACTTCTACACTCATAAAAAAACCCTGTAAAAATAGCAGAAAAGCTACTAAAAGTTAGATTAAAATAAAGTTGCAGAAAAAACTACTAAAATCAGCAGATTTTTTTTTTGCTAAATATTAATAAAATAAATACCTACAGCAAAATAAAACTGTTAACAAAATTTTATTTATATTTCAGTTGAATTTTAGTTAATTGAGGAATATAGCAAATTACTCTGCCAAATTTAAGCCAAAACGTTTTCTAAATATTTGTAGACTAAAAAAGCAAACAAAAACTGTAATATCAACAAAATGTTTAATGCAAATAACAGTATATTTTGCTAAAATCAACAAAAAAATTTTGCAAAAAAAAATTGTAGATTAGCTGATTTCAGAAGGGCAGATTTTTATTCGAATTAAAAATAAAATAAAATAAAATTTCACATATTTTTATGATTTTTTTTTTTGAATACTAATATTTAGCAAAATTTTTTTTCTGATTTTAGCAGATTAATTTGTTACTTTCAATTAAATAAAATTAAGCTGCAATAGAACGATATAATTGTATATTCAACAGATTTATTTTTGGTTGTCTTATCTTACTAATATAATGCAAAAAAAAAAAAAAAACTAGGCTAATTTCAAGCAGTTTTTTCTGCAACGTAATTGTTTACTAATTTTTTAGTAGTTTTAGCAAAAAATTTGACTAATTTTTTTCTATTAGTGTAACAATTTTAGTATACAGCTATGGCATCTCTAGTTTAATTCAAAAACAGCGTCACCAGATTACTTTGACAAAAATATGCATTTTCTGACAAATAACTTTAAAAAGCTTCCTCTATAAAACTTCAGATTTTCACAAAACTTTTTATAAAAGTTTTCATTTTGTCGGAAATGTATCAAAAATCCTCCGTTTAAAAAAAAGAAAGTTGTCATATTCAAAGGTTTTTTTTTCCAAAAAATATTTAAAAAAAATTTTTTTTGCATGAAAATTTACATGAGCCATTTTTTGTTTGAATTAAAATTTATGTTTAGCCACTGACAAGAAATTAGATTTTAGATAATATTTAATTTAAATATCTGATGGATGTATTATTTGTTTTATCCTTGTGCTAAAATTAGCAGGGTTTTTTTTTTTGCTAAATATTAGTAACTTAAGAATAGTAAAAATAAATCGGATGAATCTACAAATATTACGTTACTAGCTGAAGTGGCCGGTGTTTACCGGCAGAAAAAATGTTAAGCTAGGAAATAGACGACTTAATTCTGTTGTGTTTTTGCAGAATCAGTTAGGATTTTAACGTTAAAACTTAAAATTAAAGATTTCATTTGAAATTTATGGTATAAAATTATTTTATCTTTAAAGATGTTGAATACAAAATGATGCTTCCACTAGCAATTCACGACTACAAATCGATGTGCTTTATCAATAAAGATGTCTCATATTGATTTTAGTGCATGGTTTCGAAAAAGTTTATCCTTAAAGAATTTTTTTTTTCTGTTTTTTTTTTAATGGACTTGTTATTGCCAGAAACGGCAAGGAAAAATAAAATTTTAAAACAATTAAATCATAGACATACGGGGGGAAAAAAATTCTTAAAAACGAAATTGGTTTTTTCCTAAAATGTTTGATTGGATTTAATACTTTCAAATTAAAAACAAAAAAAAAACTTTATTAAAAATAGTGGAATTTTTGATTGTGACGTTTTTGATCAAAAGTCGGTATTGAAGTGGGCTATGGTAATGAAACTTTTACTGAGGCCTTCCTCGGGAAACGTAGAATATATGTGAATAATTTCAAAGAAATCCGTTAAAATTTTCTTAGAAGTTTGTATTCGAAAAAACGAAAGAAGTTGAAAAAAGGTGAAAAGAATTTTAATTTACATTTTTTGTCAAAGTAGGCGTAGAAGTGGGGCGTGGTCGATGACAACTATACTACGATCTAAGTTGAGGTCCGAGGATTATTCATGCCAAAATGAGGAAAATCCGTTGAGAATTGTAAATAGAGATTGTAAATAGAGAACACACAAACAGAAATGAGATATATATATAAAGGGTTTTTCAACAGGGACGCTACAAAAGTATTTTAATATTTTTTACCGCTCTTTTGACATTTTTCTTCAGTAAGGTTTGCCATTTCATGATGGAAAGATATACGAGCCAACAACGAGTCGAAATTATTAAAATTTACTACCGAATTCGGGAGTCAGTGGCCTCAACGTTAAGAACGCTATGTCCAATTTATGGTCGTCATAATCGTCCTAGCAGATCAACAATTGAGCGTCTAGTGGAAAAATTTGAGTCCACAGGCACAGTACAAAATGTTCCCGTGCCAGTAAGAATATTGCTGCCGCTGAGGCTTCAGTTGAAGAAAGCCCAAATGTGTCTCTCTGTGTCTACTGTGAATGGAATCGCTACCGTTCAATGATAACCGAATATTTTTGGCCCCAATTGCATGATATGGACTTGGTGGACATGTGGTTTCCAACAGGACGGCGTCACAAGCCACACAGCGAATGCCAACAATCAATTTATTGGAAACCAAGTTTGGAGAACGTGGTATCTCACGAAATGGTCCAGTCGATTGGCCGCCTCGGTCGTGCAAATTGACGCCGTTAGACTATTTCCTGTGGGAATACGTCAAGTCTATGGACTATGCCAACAAGCCAGCGACGATTGATGACTTCGTACGAATATCGAACGTGAAATTGCAGCAGTAATCGGCCGAAAATTAGGTTCAGGGTCTGGACTTCTGCAAGCGTGCCTGTGGTGGCCATGCAAAATAAATCGAGTTCCATACATAATGGCATCGAACTTACTTTCACAGGAATAAAGAATTTCATTGATATCCAAAACCGTTTTTGTTTTATTTAAAAAAAACTTTTGTAGCGCTCTTATTGAAAAACCCTTTAGAAGAAGAAGATATTATATCAAAATGTTAGTTAATTGAAAGTAGCAAATTAGTCTGCTAAAATCAGCAAAAAAATTGCTGTAAAAGTTGCAGCAAAAAATTTAAAGTAGCAAATTAGTCTGCTAAAATCAGCAAAAAATTTAAATATTAGTAGACAAAAAAAAAATAAATCCAAAAACAAAAACAAATGTGAAATTTTTAGTTTTTTTTTATATACGAATAAAAATTTACAATTATTTGGCAAACCTTTTTGTTGATATTAGAAAAATATACTGTTATTTTCATTCTACAAAATAGCAAAAACTTTTGTTGATATTACAGTTTTTGCTTGACTAAAAACAGCCAACAAATATTTAGTAAAGGTTTCGCTAACTTTAGTAGATCAAATTGCTATTTCCAATTAATTAAAATTCAACTCGAATATAACTAAAAATTTGTAAAGTTACACAGTTTTAATTTTTGCTGTACTCATTTTATTAATATTTGACAAACAAAAATCTGCTAGTATCTTAGCAGTTTTTTCTGCAACGTCATTTTAAACAAATTTTTAGTAGTTTTTTTTTCTGTTTCACTGAATGTAATGAAACCTTAGTCTTATGAAATTTTAGTAAATACTATGAAATTTTTCATTAAATTTTATGAAAAACTGCATTAATTTAATGAAAAGTTTCAATTGACTAGTTCCAGTGACAATTCATAGATGTAATGAAAAAATTCGTTGATATCAGGCAGATAATTCTCTTAGTGTATAAAATATTTATAATTTTATATCAGATAATACCCCTCTTAATTTCAGTCTTTAAGGCGGATTGATAGATTTAAAAACTTTTATTTTCTATTTTCGTGCTAGAACTTTAATTTTTTGGGATTATCTATAAATTTATTCCAACATTTAAAATCGGTATAATATCAGAATTAAAAATCTCTGAACAATTATTTATTTGTAATTTTTAAAAAATATTTATTTTAAAATCCAAGGTCTGAGAAATATTTCAAGTATGTATACGATACTGAAGACGTAGATTTATATCCCGGAAGATTGAAAAAAAAAAAAATCTCGAAAAATCATATAGATACAGAAATTTTTTTTTTAGAATTTGACTACAAATTTAGAACCAGAAACATGTTTAATAAAAAAAAAATAAAATTTGAATTCACAAAATACAAATTTGATTTTAAACTTTACTTTAGGCTGCCAAATATATTTTTTTTCTACGAAATTATTTGCAATACACACTTTTTTCACAATAGAAGAAAGACACAAATCTTAAGAACCGATTTAAATAAATTTTTTTTAAATATTTATTATTTAGTTTATTTTTTACAATTTATTTTTTAAATAAAATTTTTTTAACACGGTATTTTAGTTTTTTTTTTTTAATATTTTTTTTTATTAAACGAAAAAGTTTGCTGTATATGCTGCTTCTTGATAAAGTCTATAAAATTCTTTTTTGTTCACAAATGTGTGCAAAAAATGTTCGTTAACATGAGGCAGCAACAAAATGTTGAAGGCAAGAGCGTATATAGAAAAATGGGAATTCAGCTGCTGTATTAAGTTTATCAGAAAGAGAGAATAAAATCATGTAACAGAGACAGCTTTTCTGTTAAGTTTTGGTGCAATGTAATAACATAAAGTTAATGTTATAAAAATTAACCGAAACATTAAATGAGGGGAGACATTTTGTGAGAAAAACAGACGGGGAGGGGAGCGCTGTAATTTAAATTTTTTTATGAAATAAAACGATAATGGCTGCTGCAAAAAAAGTTAATAAATTTTTAAATATGATTTTTAAGGAAAAATATATTTAATGATAAAAAATCACTATAAATTTAACATTTAACAAGTTATAAATAATAAAAATTCTCTACATCCTTGAATATTTAATTTTTTAGTTTATTTTATACTAATTTTTTTCTTATTTTCTTACTAAAGATCACTTTTCTTATTAACAAATTATTAAAAATTTGACTTTAATTAAATTAAACCGTTCCCGCACGCGTTTTTTTTTATTAATTAAACCGTTTTATTTGTATTATTTTTTAAATTTTTTGACAAAGCAACAACAAAGACGCTTTAAAACGTGTTTAAATCGCAAGAGGTCTTCAGCATAACTAAAACTTTAGTTCATTAAAGATTGTATGTAAAAAATTTTGTATATTTTCCAGCCGACATCAACCACAAAAATATACAATACCAACAAGACCAGCAACAACATCCAACAACAGTAGCAACAACAGAGACAGTCCCAGTCAGCGAGCAAGCCAGCCAACTAGCTAGAGCTAAGTCAGCATAAAGTTTTTCAAAACACAAACGATCAGAAATTGGAATGAATCAATTCTTTTGATTGAGTTTTTCGTAATTGGAAATGCAATTTAAAAAAAAAGCTGTAATCGTCCAATTTCTTTTTTTGGTTGCAATAGAAGTTCAAACCATACACTGACAGAATTATCTACATGATTTTAATGAATTTTTGCATAAAAAAAATTAAGTTGCTATGGAACTTGTCCATTGAAACTTTTCATTAAGGTTTCATAAAATTTTATGAGAAATATTATTTTATTTATTAAAAGATTTATTCAATCAATAAAGAAGCTTCATGCCAAAAACTAATTTCATGAAAAGTATGAAACTTTTCATTAATTTTAATAAATTTTTTCCTTCACTTAGTAAGTTTACTGGAAATTTTCATTATAGTCGTCCACTAAATCCTCTCTGCAGTGATGAGAATTATTGCATATTATTAAATTTTGCATAAATCAATGAATTGAATCGTCCATCGAAAGTTTTCATTAAGTTAATAAGAGTTTTCATAAAACTGTATAAAAAAATAATAATTTTATTAATCAATGTTTCATACACTTAGTTTAAAATTCAGAACACATTATCAATAATGCAAAAATGAAATTTATTTAAGTTTATTTGTCTGAGAACCATTTCGAGAATGCATCTTCAAGTTGCATCAAAAATGCATTTTTTTAAACATATTTTTTTTGCATAAATGTTAAGAAAGCAACCGTAAGAAAAGAATGCTCTCGAATTAAAGAAATCCGATAAAGTTACATGATTTTGGGATTTTCTAAATTCTCTTAAAAGTTCAGACCGTGAAAAATCGCGATTTTTTAAATTTGAAAAACTGAATATGGAAATGTCTTATGCACTCAGGGAAAATTCAGCTGTAAATATTTGTACTTGTTTAAATTGTAATACAGTATCATTATTTTAAGTGTCAGTCATTTGTAGAAGAAAATGTAATTTTTGACTAGATATAGTTCATTTAAATAACAAACCATATTAAATTACTGAATTATGCATTTACATTCATTTTATATAGAAAAAAAAAATAAAAGAAATAAATGTTTGTTTATTTTTTACTGCAGATGTGGTTATTTTTTACTACAATTGTGGTTCTTTTTTTAATTTACTAAAAAGTAGGTCGACATTTCTTTAAGTGAAATTTCATTTGGTTTTTACCTACATAGTATTCTAAGTTTATAAATGGTTTTTAATATAAAAAATCGGAAGACCCTTTATCGACCTGTGCACAAAGTCACTTATATATGGAATCAAATTAATAGTGTCCGACCGAACAGTTCTGCCAAAAAAGTATATTTTGTCGGTTTTTTGATATCTAGAGGCAAATTTTGGTATTGGAAACATATCTGTTGAGCCGATTTAATTCGATTTTGTGTATAAAATTTAAGTGAAAAGCCGAAGTTTAGCTATAAATTTAAAAGTTCGGCCGCCGAACTATTTTCAATTTGGCCGAACTTTCTGAGGCCGAAATTTATTGCTTAACCACAGACTTTTTTTCAAATTTGACACTCAACATAGCATCTAATCAGTCCAATAAAAATTTTTCCATCCACCAAATTTGTTCATAATGCTTTAAAATACCGAATACAGACCAAATGCATTTTCTGGCCGAACTGTTCGATCGGACACTACAAATTAAATAAATTCTAAATTCTAATTTCAGACATAATTATGATCAAATGAAAGCTTGTTTTGTGCAGTATTGAGTGCAAAAATCAGAAATTCGAAGACAGTTTTTAAAACATTTGTAAAATAGAATAATAAGATTCCATATTTAGTGAAAATCAAATCGCAATACCTCGAAAGCCATTAATATGATTTCAAAAATTTTAAAATATTAGTGCTAGCATGCCAAAATTAATAATAAATGATTTTTATTAAAGCAATTAAAAAAAAAATAATACCAAATATCGAAAACGATTCCATCGTTTTTTTTGTCAAATCGATATTTTTTTCAAATTCGGACCAAATAACTTTTAGACCTACAATAATCTGGACAATAAATTGAAATTTTTCAAAAAAAAAGTTTTTCTTCATACAAAAAAAATCACACTCTAAAGTATGTACATGCATTAAATTGGGTTTTACCAAAAATTTTCTTTATTACACCCTCCACAATGAAAACTTACAATGAAACAACAAAAAAATATTTAAAAAAAAATATATTACAGGTGAAATCAAAATTTTGAAGTGAAAAACTTTTTTGGATGTAAAAAATATAGTGCGTGGTGAAAAACATGTTTGAGGTGAAAAACTATTTTTGGGGTGAATTATTTGTTTTTCGCAGTAAAAAACAAATTTGAGGTGAATTTTAAATATTATTCACCTCTTGGCGTCTGGTGTAAAAATATGACATTATATTTTAAACACCTGACGCTACTATGAATTTGTATTAAATATACACTGTATTATACAGTAATTTGTATTGAAAATTTAGTGGTAACTTTTGAACCGCTGAACCCCTATGCCTCATTTTAAATACCAAACTTTTTGGGAAAATGGATAACAAATTATGTTAAAACGAGCAGTCCGTATTGCGTTTTCATGCCGTAATCTTAATTTCAAAAGACAGACGGACATCGCTAAATCATCTTAAAATTTAATAAGGAACAATAATATATTTATGGGGTCTTAGACCTATATTTCGATGGTATCTTAGACCTTATTTCGATGATTTACAAACGGATTGACAAACTGATAGGAACCATCATTACAGTATGTGTAGGTATATAAAAAAAACATTCAGAAAACAAATTAATTCTTTTAACTTCTGTACGAGTTTTCAAAATTGTATTTTTGTTGTTGTTATCAATTGTATAAATTGTTGGTTGGATTTAAATGGATTTTAAAAGCACATACAAAAAAAAAAGTGTTTCACAATCAGACCAACAAACTAAATTCTCTGTAAAAAAAACCCCATTAAACTCTCAAAATATGTAGGAAATTGTTTTGTATCAACTTTTAAATAAAAGTAGACCTATATTAATGTAAAAATCTATAAACTAAGCAAAAAAATCAAAAAAAAACAACAACACAAAAAACTAAGCAAACACAAAAACTCTCCAATTTTCATACCATTTCTCTCTTTTCTAGGTTTGTAATAAAAAAATGAGTTATTAACTGTCAATTTGTGTTCATTGGCTTGCTCCATCTAGTCTTCTTTAAATTCAAAATTTTTGCAAAGTAATTTCCTGTGTTTTTTTCTTG